>CM014736.1:27064756-27384783 GCA_004329165.1 Spatholobus suberectus
GTTTGTGAGGATTAGAGCCCCTTCTGAAAAGGTTGTCTTTACCATATAAGGCGTTTCATAACTGGGGTCCATTTTCCTCGATGATCCTTTTGGCTTGGCAGAATCCTTTTTAGCACAAGGTCTCCTTCTTGGAATTCTCGGGGGCAGACCTTTTTATCATAAGCTCTCTTCAATCTTCTTTGATATAGCTGGCCATGGCACAAGGCAATCAATCTCTTTTCTTCAATCAAATTGAGTTGCTCATGCCAAGGTTGAACCCATTTAGCTTCTTCAAGTTTGGTTTCCATCAACACCCTTAGCGAAGGAATCTCTACTTCAATAAGGAGTATTGCTTCCATCCCATACACTAGAGAATATGGAGTTGCCCCAGTTGATGTACGAATAGAGGTGTGATAGCCATGCAAAGCAAAACGAAGAATTTCATGCCAATCCCTATATGTCACAACCATCTTTTGAACAATCCTTTTGGTATTTTTATTTGCTGCTTCGACTGCTCCATTCATTTTTGGACAATATGCCGAGGAATTGTGATGCTGTATTTTAAAGTTGTCGCATAACTTGTTCATCATTTTATTGTTATGTTTCTCGTCACACTAGCATATGAAGTTGCCTCAACCCATTTGGTGAAGTAATTGATGGTAACGAGTATGAAGTGGTGTCCATTTGATGCCTTGGGTTCAATTTGTCCTATCACGTTTATTCCCCACATTGAAAAAGGCCATGGGGAATTTAAGACATTCAAGGAGGTCGGAGGCATATGAATATTGTTAGCATATGTTTGACATTTACGACATCTTTTCACAAGGTTGAAGCTAGCAGATTCCATGGTTGACCAATAATATGTAGCCCTCAAGATTTTTCTTGCCATTGCATACCCATTTGCATGAGTTTCAAAATCTTCATGAACCTCTTCCATTATCTTTTTAGCCTCAGTCGCATCAACACACCTGAGCAGCACCATGTCATGGTTTATTTTATAAAGCACATCACCACTCATGAAGAAACCCATTGCTAGCCTTCTCAAAGTTCTTCTCATATTCTCGAAGGCACTAAGAGGGCATCCCTTGTCTGTGATATAATGTCTGATGTCATAAAACCATGGCTTCCCATCCGGTTCTTCTTCTATTGCTTGACAATACGCAGGCTAATCTTGACTTTGCATTCTTATAAGTGGTGCATCCCTTCCTTGGCTTATGTCGAACATTGACGACAAAGTAGCCAAAGCATCGGCCAATTGGTTATCCTCGTGAGGAATATAATGGAAGGTTATTTCATGAAATTGTTCCATTAATTCCTTAAGATAAGAGTGATATAGGATCAATTTTGCATCTCGAGTTTCCCATTCACCCTTAAGCTGATGAATAACCAATGTTGAGTCTCCAAATACTTCCACAATTCTAACTTTTGATTCAATAGTAGCTCAAATTCCCATTACACATGCTTCATATTCTGATATATTATTGGTACAATCAAAACCCAACCTTGCGGTGAATGGTATGAATTGTTTTTCAGGAGAGATCAATACTGCCCTAATTCCATGTCCTAGAGCATTCGAAGTTCCATCAAATAATAAAGTCCATATCTTTTTATCCGAATGCTCTTCTTCATCAAATAAAGCCATTATGTCTTTATCAAGAAACTCACATTACATCGACTGGTAATCTTCTATGGGTTGATGAGCCAGGTATTCAGCCAAGGCACTACCTTTGATGGCCTTTTGAGTGACATAGACAATGTCATATTCAGATAACAATACCTGCCAACGAGCGATTCTTCCAGTAAGAGTCGGCTTCTCAAAGATGTACTTGATTGGATCCATTTTGGAAACCAACCAAGTAGTGTGACTTAATATATATTGCCTTAATCGCTGAGCTGCCTAAGCCAAAGCATAACATGTACGCTCTAACAAAGAGTACCTTGTTTCGCAGTCTGTGAATTTTTTACTTAAGTAATAAATGGCATGCTCCTTCCATCCAGATTCATCGTGTTGCCCCAGTATACAACCCATGGATTCATTGAGCACTGTTAGGTACATGATGAGAGGTCTACCTGGAACTGGAGGTATTAAGACAGGAGGTTCATGCAGGTATTACTTGATCTTTTGAAAAGCCTTTTGACAATCTTCATTCCACCTAGCCACCTGATTTTTACGCAATGATATGAATATTGGCTCATAAGTAGAAGTCAATTGTGATATGAATCTGGCGATGTAGTTTAATCTCCCCAAAAATCCATGAACTTCTTTTTCTGAACGAGGGGATAGCATTTCTAAGATTGCCTTCACTTTATTAGGGTCAACTTCTATGCTTCTCTCACTAACCACAAACCCCAACAGTTTCCCTAACCTTACACCAAAAGTGCATTTGGCAGGATTCAATTTCAACTTATACTTTCTCAAGCGCTTAAATAATTTCTATAGATGGGCTATATGCTCTTCCTCTAACCTTGATTTGGCTATCATATCATCCACATAAACCTCAATCTCCTTATGCATCATATCATGAAACAAAGTCACCATCGCACGCTGATATGTTACTCCAGCATTTTTCAAACCGAACGGCATCACCTTATAACAAAAGGTTCCCCACAATGTGATGAATGTGGTCTTTTCCATGTCCTCTGGTACCATTTAATTTGATTATACCCTGAAAACTAGAGCTGTCAAAAGGTACGGCCCGGGCTGCCCGGGCCATTGGTTCCTAATGGGCTGGGCCTGTAATTTTTTGGCCCAGCCTAACCCTATGCAGGCCAACGGGCCAATTTGGCTTGAATTTTTTTGCACACTGATTAACATTGTTATCTATTTTAATTATTATTTTATTTGCCAAAAATTATATAAAATTAATTTATCTAAATGATATTCAATATTTAAAATTAAATTCTACATACTTTCTAGTATAAACAGACATTTTTCTTCATATATAATTTACTTAATTACTCAATAGTCTTACTAAAAATATATTTTTAAGTAAATTTTATTTACAATATCAATAAACTATTTTTTTAAGTTATTAACTACTTTAGAAAATGCCTTTATTGACTATGTTGTTTGTATTTGTATCGATAAAAAAAATAGAGTTATGGGAAAATATATATTTTTTATTTAAGAAAGTGAAATTTTAAAAACCTAGTAATTACATTTAACCTGATATTCTAGGAGCCTTATTAAATGGTTTAACAATTCCTCTTGCATCTTTTGTTGATTTGTACATTCTCTTATTAGCACATTAATATGGTCTTTTTTTAATAGGCATCATACTACTTGTTTTAAACAATTAAACAACATGTATATGTCAACATACCATGTTTGACACAAGGAAGAATTTCCTTCCTTGCATCATTTTGTATTTTTGCAAAAAAGTGAGGTACCTAATATTGTAAGCATATATGATTCACTAGTTTGTCTAGTCATAAACATTCATAATTTTCTGAAAATAGTAACAACAAAATAGAGCACCAACATAAAACAAAACATCCATAATGAACTTCCATAACTCCATTTAAGCAAAATCAAACAAGTCATGTCAAATTCAGAAATTTATAAACAAATATCTTCAACAAGTACATGACAAAAGTTCAACAAATTCAGATATCTAGATACAAATGTTCAACAACAAATTAAGATGTTGGCTTTTCTCCTTGATTAGTTTGCTCCGTAAAGAGCTGTATCTCCTCCATTTCTTGTGCATCTACAATTCATAACACAAAAGAAGTAAATAAGTAAAATTAAATATTTAAATGTAAATTGAAGTTTTAAAAAAGAAAGATTAAAACATAATTCACTAGTTGACTATTACCAGAAGGTCTAACTTCTTTGAAACCGTCCAACCAATTACGAGTACAAATGAAGGCTTGCACAATTTCAAGGAGTAGGCAATTTCTACACTTGTGTAGAATGCGACCTCCAATACTAAATGAAGATTCTAAAGCCACTATTGTGATTGGAATGCTTAAGATATCACAAGCCATAACAGCAAGCTAAGGGAATCGATGCTTATTTAGCTTCCAATATTGGAGAACATCCATGTCTTCACCAACAATGCATGACTCTCCCAAGTATATGTCAAGTTGAGACTTGCCATCAGTTAAACTCTGTTGTCTTATTTCCTGTTGGTATGCCTATAATCAAAGAAACACAACACAAATAAATTGGAGACATTAGTAGAAAATTAAATGTAATGTGATGAATTAAAATTATAATAGCAACAACAATGTTACTTGAAGAATGGATGAAGAGAATGTTCCCCTTGGCATTGGATGAGAATGCATGTCTCTTGATGAAGTACTAGGTAAAGATGAGCTTGATGTAGCCAATTGATTTATATATTCACCAAAAAGATGATACAAGCCCATTTTTACCTTATTGACCTCTCTTCATAGTCATGTGGATAAAGCTTCTTATAACAAAAGGTGATGAAATTTAATTTTGCCTTTGGATCAAGAACACAACCAAAGGTAAGGTGACACAATATTCACTCCAATACTTATCAAATTTCACCTTCATCCTCGATGCCATATCTTTGATCACCTCATCATGGCTTTTCAAATTTTCATGCAATCCCATCTTTATAATTGCAACTTGCATGAAATATAAATTGGAGGTGGGATAAGATGACCCAGATATCAAATTAGTAATGTCATAAAAGAGGGCCAAGAATTCACATATCTTCTCCACTTTTTCCCACTCTTCATTAGTTGGACAAAATTTGTAACTTCTATCACAAAAGCTCAAATTAGTGAATGCACAACGATGCTTAATAACGCTTTCAAGCATCATGTATGTAGCATTCCACCTGGTAGACACATCCAACCTCAAGAAACCCCTACCAACTTCAGTTAAGTGCACTTCTTCAGCACATCTTTGAAATTCTCTTAACCTTCCTTGCGAAGCTCTCATATATTTCACACTTTTTCTAATTTTATATAAAGCATCCTCACTCGCCTTCAAACCTTCTTGAACTATAAGCTTATATAGTTTGAGATATGTGCACAACATCTCACATGAAAATATTCACCTTTACATAATAAGCCATTTTGCAAATTAAGCCTTTCTTTCAAATATTTTATCATGCTATCATTAGAAGAGGCATTATCCAATGTCAGAGAAAATTTTTGCCCTCTATCCCCTAATCTTTAAGCACTCCAAGTACCTTACTAGATCATTTTAACCCGGTATGTGAACTATCCAAATGTCAAAATGAAAATAACTTGCTATTTAACTTCCAATCACCATCAACATAATAAGCAGTCACAGCCATATAGCCTTGGGTAGTTACAGCTGTCCATACACCAAAAGTCAGACATATTCTATTAGGAATATTAGCTAGCACACTCTTTAGCTTTGCCTTTTCACTCAAAAACACATTCTTGCAATCAGCTTTTGCAGTGTTTCTAGTAATGGGTTTAAAATCAAGATTCAAAACTTTATTTATTGCCCAAACCCCCTCATACTCGGCATAGCTAAATGGAAGATCATGCTTGATGATACATCTACCAAGTGCATCTCTATAAGCCTTACTATCAAATTTCCATTGCCTCAATAAGCTAGCTTGGTTATCTAACAACACTCCCACATCTTGGAACTTAGGAGTTTTATGACGTTTACGAATATGGCATCTTAAATGATTGGTACCTGAAGCAACTTTACAAGTGTACATTTTTCCACAACCCTTACATTTACATTTTTCAACCCCATCAATTAGACCAAGCTTTTCAAATAATTCCATACCTCAGAAATATTAGTCCTACTTTTCTTTGCCTCTACAGTTTCTTGGTTTTGCCCACCTTCATCCATGCTCTTATTCTTATTACCAGCAATAGTAGTACTGCACTTGAAAGAGGGATCACTAGTTGGAGTTGCATTGGTGTTAATTTCAGGTGGAGCTTCCATAATTTCATCCATATTCTCCAAATTTTCTTCAATATTCATAACTGCAAAAATACAAAACAGTACATATATTTAGTAATTAAGCTGACAGTGATTTGTATGTGGTTCAAAAACTGCTAGTGCTAGACTAATGATGATTTTAGAAGCAAATATTAAGGATGAATTTTTGTTGGTATCATTTGATTAATTGTCATCCCAAGCACAAACTTAGCTACAACAAGATAATAGAATGACAATTTCAAATGCCTCTATCAAGATGCCTAAATGAAGAAATAACAATATGTAAAAAAGAATTGCTAAAAACATGAGCAGCACAGCAGCAGAGTTGAACCTGCAGCAGGATTTGACTCAGATTAAGGAAGGTGAAGCGGAGGCGGATCAGAGGCGAAAGATGATGCGGAGGGGACGTGGAGGGCGGAGGGACGCCGATGAGGATGCGGATGGGACACGAAGGGGACGTTGAGGAGCACGCAGAGGGATGCGAAGGGGATGTGGACACAAAGTTGAGGTTGACGTGGAGACCGAGCGGACGCGGAGTTGGGGCGGAGCAAAGGCAGGTAATCCAGTAGTCGGCAGATGGAATTCTGGCAGCCACTTAGGGTTCTTAAGATTTTGAATCAGATTTGATTTACAAAGGAGAGAGCCAGAGAAGGACTGTGGGCTGCTGTGGCTGTCTCTGTAGTGTAGTGTAGTGTAGCGTTTCGTGGAGTGAGCCAGAGAGTGACTGTGATGTAAGGCATGTGCCAAAAGTCTATAATAAATCTTTATAATAGATTCATATTTAAGTTTTCACTTGATCTCTGATTTTTTTATATTCAAAGTTTCCATGTCCTAGCAATTTAGGCATAGTTATGGTAATGCCCCCTAGGTTGTTACAATAACCATGCCACCAATAACTTAAATATCCCTCCTCCACCTTACTTAATTGACTAGAACAGTTCCCTCTTATATTAAGCGTCCCTTCTCACGAGCTTCCTACTCTCTCACAAAGTATCTAACTTAGATTACAACTAAAGTGGGCATGTGTAGTGGAACTCTAGCAGTGTGTGTAGAACTAAATGAGAAAAGGAGCAAGCAGACCATTAGACCAACATTGGTAGTAGTATGCGCTGTGTACAGGGGGCATGTCTGAAAGTTTTCAAGTCTCAGACAAAATTTATTTCAAAATTTAACTTAATGTAATTTGTCAATTTTCATTTTCTCTGTTGACCATAAAATTATTGATCAAAGTTCTATAATTAAATATCTCTAACATTTCACAATCAATATATAAAAGAGAAGTGCTAGTAACACACTTTCTAATATACTCCTTCTAACACACATTTTATCATTGGTCAAAATTTATTAAAAACTACAAATTTAGGAGAGTGATTCATTAAATAAAAAGTGAGTTCTACAAAAATTTGTATTTTCTAATAAATTTTAATCAACAGTAGAGACTATATTCAAAAGAGTGTGTTGCTAGCATTTCTCTATATAAAATGACAAATTCATTCAATCTATTATTCAACATAGTTAATATCAAATAAGATTTGAACAATTTTAAATTTTTAAAAAATATTTTCAATAATAATAATAATTACAAATATTGTCAATATTATTTTAGAAGCAATGCATATTGGAACCAAAGACGTATAAAGCGTCTAGTCCCTTAAATTTTGAAAATAACAAACTTATTAAGGGCCCATTTGGGGTGATTTTAAGTTATGAGTTTCAAAAATTTCAAAAACTGCAACTAGTTTTTAGTTTTTAAAAATTAGTTTTAGTTTTTTCTCAAATTTTTGGTTTCAAAATAAACTTATTTTGAATTTTTTTTTATTTTGTTAAAATTAGTTTAAGGGTATGTTTGTGTGATGGCGGCAAAGGTGGCGGTAGTGGTAGTGGTGACGATGATAGTGACAATGGTGGCAGCACTGATGGTCATGGTGGTGATGGTGGAAGTAGTGGCAGCGACGGCAATGACAGTGTTAGTAGTGGTAGTGGGAAGAGTCATTGTCAAATGTAGTGATGTGTACTTTTTTAAAAACTAAAAACTAGATTCACAACCTTTTTTCTTGGTTTTGAAAATGAATGTAAAAGTTTTTTAAAATTGAGTTAAAAACCATTTCAGCTCCATTTTAGCCAAACACATTTTGTTTTGAAAATTGGATTTGAAAACCAAAAACCAAAAACTCTCAACCACCCCAAACGGACCCTAAGTTTTAAGTATTTATTGTAAAAATGTTTTTTTACAGCGTCCAATGCATGTCTAATATCAAAGCGTCCAATGCGCCAGTTTTAACAAGTGTCCAATAAACTCGTATACGAAGTTCGTCCAAGCGTAAGACTCTCTCCAACGACTAAGTGTTTAAAGCTTGTCTAGACTATGCATTTTTCACATGAACATTTTTTAAGACAAATGCTTTACCTATTAAAGAGATCTAGCGTTCAAATATCTAAACATTAAATGAAAGACATAGACATGTTAGTGTATAAGCACAATGTTGTAGAAAAAGGAAGTCAACTTATCCAGTTGGCAAGTCGAATGAAGAATGTTCAAAAAAGTAGTTCTTCAACATAGCTTTGCACCTTCCATTTTGGTGCAAGAATAAAAGTTATTTTTCTAACTCTACTGCCAACTCGATACACGTGCACGCTTGTCTCTATTAAAGAATGATGCTAAGTTTTTAACGACTATTTTCAAGAGACCATATATGTACCAGCTTAGGAGAAAATATCAAGCAGAGACATATCGATAATAGAAGGATTACATTGTCTTGTATTTGCTGGACGACTATGAGAACATCTCATATTCTTTGTAAAAAAAACTCTTGTACTGCTCCTAAACTTTTATATCCTCACTTTGTGAGTAGACTTATTTTTAACAACTGTTTATGTTGTGAAAGCCTAGAAACGCTTAGTAAAAAAGAATACTTGGGTTGTTAAACAATCTAGGTAGATTGCGTTGTAAAGCCTGAAGAGGCCGAAGAAGAATATTTGTGTGTAACCTAAGATTGGTTAGCAAACACCTTCAGGATGAAGGGACAGGATGTAGCTCAAGTTTGAGTGAACTAGTATAAAAATTCTCTGTGCCTTTGTTCTTCTCTTATCCCTTCTTGAACTATTTTCTTGAACTCGCTTTGATTAAGATAAAAAAAAATTTAAAACACACAATTCAACCCCCCTTCTTGTGCGATCTTTGTTCTTTCAATTGGTATCAGAGTTCGCTTCTTGGGGTTGAGCATCTAACAGTGGAGGGGTAAAAAGATCATGAGAACACATGGATAATGAAGGATAAGCTATCAAAAGACCACCTCTCTTCAAAGGTCAAAATTATGACTACTGGAAACAAAGAATGATAGTCTTCTTTGATGCATGTCACATCGACATGTGGGATATGGTGGAAACAGGAGACTATCAACCTATGGACCAAAACGGAATCGAGTTACCTAGAGGTCAGTGGACAGAAGCATATAAACAAAGGTACCTGCTTAATTCTAAAGCTCGAAATGCTATTATGTGTGCCTTGTCTGAATCTGAATATGAAAAAGTACATAGCTTGAAAAGTGCTAAAAAGATGTGGGATACCTTGTCTCTTGCTTATGAAGGTACTTCACAAGTTAAGAGATCTAAGCTAAGCTTGCTTGTGAGACAGTATGAATTATTTACTATGAAAGATAATGGAACTATTGAACTTATGTTTGGTAGATTTTAAACTATTATAAACAACCTGAGATCTCTAGGTAAAACTTATGACAATTATGATCATATTGAGAACATCTTAAGAAGTTTGGCTAGATAGTGAAGACCATAAGTTACAACATTGAGAGCGTCCAAGGACTTAACAGCATTCTCCATGGAAGGGTTACTTGGAACTATCAAGGTTCACGAGTTGGAGCTGAAGCAGGATGAAGGACTAAGAAAAGGAAATATCATTGCTCTAAGGAAGTGTCCGAAGAAGATGACTTTGATGAGGACGAGATATCTTTCATCTCTAGAAAAATACAAGCCATGTGGAGAAAGAAATGAGAGTCCAGAGCCAG
The DNA here is from genome assembly GCA_004329165.1 of Spatholobus suberectus. Classification (NCBI taxonomy): domain Eukaryota; kingdom Viridiplantae; phylum Streptophyta; class Magnoliopsida; order Fabales; family Fabaceae; genus Spatholobus; species Spatholobus suberectus. The sequence continues at coordinate 27,074,666 of CM014736.1, forward strand.
AAACTTTACCAAAAAGTTTAATAAGGAACACAAAGAAAAGAGTCCACCAGTCTGTTTCGAATGCAAGAAGCCTGGACACTTTAAGGCTGAATGTCCAAGTTTACAGAAGGAGAAGAAGAAAATCTTTTTTAAAAAGAAAAAGAAAGGACTCATGGCTACCTGGGAAGACATGGATCTGTCTTCCTCGGAAGAAGAAAGAGAGGAAGAAGCAAATCTCTGTCTCATGGCTAAGACTAGTTCAGAAAGCTCAGAAAATGAGCAAGGTGAAGAGGTAAACTTCAATGACTTATCTTCTCTTCAAGAGGCATACAATGAACTGCTCTCCAATTCTTCAACTCTCTCAATAGGTTATAAAGAATTAAAAAAGAAGTTTGCAAAAATGTCAAAAGAATATAATCTACTCAAAGAAAATTATGAAAATACTTTGAGAGAGAATGAAAAATTAAAGGCAAAGGATGTTCAAGAAGTAACACCTCCTAATGAAGCATCAGAACTTCAGAAAGAAGTAAATCATTTAAAAGAAAGTCTATCCAAATTCTTCAATGGAACCGAAAATTTAAACAAAATTCTTTTTTATAGACGAAATCCACACGACAAATCTGGTTTTGGCTTTGTTAAGAAAGAAACTTCTGAAATAGCTAAAATTACTACTTTTTGTAAATATTATGTAAAGAGTAGTCATGAATCATCTTGATGCATTCATTGTCCAGTTACGAAGGCGTCCAATCCCTTTAGAACTAACGAGAAAGGACCCAAGTTCATTTGGGTACCTAAGTCCATGATTATTCCTGTTGCAAATTTGCTTGACAACAGAAAGGAAACTCCAGTCATGGTACCTGGCCAATGGCTACTCACGACACATGACAGGAGAAAAGTCTATGTTCCAAAGCCTCCAACAAAAGAATGGTGGATGAGTCACTTTTGGAGGAAATCAGAAGGGGAAGATAAAGGCAATAGGTAAAATTGAAATGAAGTTGGACAACACCAAGCAACCAGCATCTAGAACTATCTTGGACGATCTAAAAGAAGAACAGGAAGAACCAGTTGGACGATAATGGCAAATGAAAGTCTACCATCCAAAAGATCAAATTCTAGGAAATGTGTGCGATCATGTCAGAACAAGATCAACCTTCAAGGAGCAAGCTCAAACTACTCTAATTTCCCAAATGGAACCAAAGACAGTGGACAAAGCTTTGTTGGATGAAGGTTGGATTAAAGCTATGAGGGAAGATCTAAGTCAATTCGAAAGAAATGACGTATGGACGCTAGTTGCTTTGCCTAAAGACAAATCTATAATAGTAACAAAATGGGCATTTTGTAACAAGCTAGACAAGATAGGTAATGTAGTAAGAAACTGTAACACCCCTACTTTTGTATATTAAATTATTCTGTATGTTTAAAAATTGTTTTTAAGTCATCAATGTATTTAGAACAATTAATAATAATTTTAGAAATTTTTCTAGAATTTATTGAGATAATTTTTGTAAAATGACAAAAATACCCCTGGTTGACTGTTGGAACCAATCGGAGACTTCTTGACCTCAAAATATTTTGAAAATTTTATATTAAATATCTCTCATTATAAAAACTTTATTTTGAGAGAAAAGTAGTGAAAAATATAATAATCCTATTTCAATACTTCCACTGTTTTTTTATAATATTTAGCAATACAATTCTGAAAAATCGGAAAGGAATTTTGAAATTCTGACTCCGACCATTTTACTCAAAATTTCAAGAGCTATTTAATCTTGATTTTTAATAATTTTTCCGAGCCGGAGCCCGGAGAAATTAGAAAATGACAATTTTATCCCTATTTCTCAACATTAAGAACTGACATGAGGAAAAGATTCAATTGACATTAAAATGTCAATTTGAGCTTGGAACTATGTCATATATATTAAAATATAATTTTGGGAATTTTTGGGAATTTTCTGGATTTTCTGTGTAAAATGACCAAAATGCCCTTACGTGTCTAATAAGCCAGCCAGTACTGGTTTGACATTCAAAAAGGGTGAAAATAGTAGTTTTAGTTTAATTATGGGTAAAATATTTAATTTTATAATTTTGATACAAATTTTGGTATTTATTGAATTAAAATGGATTTTCTATGAATTTTCTAGCTTAAAAATATAAAATAAAGACATAATTTGAAATAAATTAATAAAAATTAAAATTTATTATTAGAAATTTATTTTTGATGAAAATTAATGTATTTATCCAGTTTTGCATTAAAATACATTATTTTGATATTAAAAGCTATTTTTTTCAAGTTTAGGCGTTTTTGTCGGTACCGGTTAATTCACCTACAGATAAAATTTGACACATGGAGGCTTGGGACAGCTGGTGGAGCACGTCCCCAACCCTAAAATAGGTGATTCACCACCTATTTGAGATATGTGTCCCTAAATTGGATTAAAAATAAATAAAAATTGGATTTATGACATAATGGTGACATAATGGATGATGTAAATATTTGGACACCTAACCCCCCTCCTTCTTCTATAAATAGGCCTCAAAGTTTTCAGATTTTCACTCATCCTTTCCTCTCCCAAGCTAGAGAGCTTCTCTTTCTAAAGTTTTCTCTCTCTAAAATATTTTTTTTTGTCTAGTTTTTATGTTAAAATTTTGCTAGTTTTCAACTAGTAGAATTTCTCCTCCTAGAAGCTTTGCACCAACAATTCCATCCTCTTCATCAACTATCTTAGAGGTAATGGGGGGAGTGGGGTTGGTTCTAAATTACTTTCACTTTGCATATTGGTAGGAAGGGTTTTCCCCTAAACCCGTTTAGGCTTTAATTTTAGTATTGTTATTATTGTTTAAAGTTAAACTTTAATTTTTACTAAGTTGTTACTCTGCCCAAATTTAAATTATTAAATCATGATTATTAAATTGTTACTCTGCTCAAATTTAAATTATTAAATTTTACTTGCTAAGCTGTTACTCTGTTCAATTTTAGAAAATAAAAATACATTTACTAAGCTGTTACTCTGCTCAAATTTAGAAAATCAAAATGCATTTATTTAGTTGTTATTCTGCCAAAATTTTAGTAATTATACTATAATTGTTATATCGTTATTCTTTTGGTATAGTGCAATTTCTGCAAAATAAGGCAGAAATGTTGATTATACTGGTGCTCAAATTAAATGAGACCAGGGAAACCTCTGTTTGAGAAATTAGAAAGTGATAAATTAGTGAGTAATGTAAAGCAAGTGACATGCAGTGGCATGACACCCTGCTAGGGAAGCCACAGTTTGGTACGCTGAGGAATGAAAGGCAGGGACCCACTTGCGGAGGTCTTGGGGGTAGGCATCGAGTGGTGAAAGTCCCAATGGCCAGGGTAGCGCCCTTGAGCCGGGATATTCGCCTGACCAAACTCGATAACCCTGACAACTGCTCAGCATTCCAGGATTGGTTTGAGAGTATACCTCTATAAATGGATATCCTAAATTGTTATTTTGTTCCTCAATGATGACGAGGATTGTACCATGTGATGGTGTTGAGAGGGGTATATGTACTCCCAGTCACTTCCCAGGTTCTGTTGAGAACTATTACCCACTAATGGGAAGTATGGATCCATACCTAATCAAGGGTAGTCAGATATAACTTAGAATGAACCTTAGGATCTCTTGTGTTGTCAGTTGTGTTTTATCTTTGTTTTATGGTAGATTTTCTACCGCACATGTAAAAGTGATTTTAGAACAAAACATCTCACTCCATTATTTTCTTTTGTGTATGATTGGTCGTGATTATTGAAGACGACATTAATGCTCTGTGATGCTGAGTACGAGATAGAGAACATCTCAACGGGGGAAGACCTGGAGACCTATAGTATTTTCTTTTGTATAAGGGATAGGGTAGATAAATACTGCTCTGTATAGGATCTTTTTTTTATATATATATAGTGGGTTAGGTAGTATATGTATTTCGATGTACTTTTGTTTTCTGACTGTTATGTATTACTCAAACCAGGATGTACAGTTTTATGAAATATATGTATATATCTTTCATATTTTATTACCATTTCCAAATCTGTTAAGTTTGGAATGTCTTTTAAAATTGGAAAAATTTTACACGCATTTTTATTTACTTAAACTTAATAACTAAATTAATATGAATTATATTTAAAATTAAACAGGTGTTACATTTAGTGGTATCAGAGCAGTTCTGTCCTGTCAAAGCCTGGAGTATGGCCTTGACCATTCTTGTGCTGTGTGTTCATTCATTCACTGTTGATAAAACAGGAATGAAAGATGAATTGTTTGTTCTTATATTCGTTTTGGACGTCCAACTTTGTTGCGGAAAGTGGTCTGCGCACGCAATTGAAGACTTTGCTAAGAATATACCAAATGTTAGCTGTTGGGTTTAGTAAAAGTGATTAGTGCATATCTAGTTAGGTTCTGGCTAGGAAAGACTTGGTACTTAAGAGCGTCCATTGTGACCCACCTCTCTTTCCTGGGAATCTATCTGGTGTACTATTTCACATATTATTTTTACTCACCTAACATATGGTTTTATTCAAAGCAAGGAACTAAGACATTGATTCTCTTTTTCAGACAATGGCCGAAAGACCACATCGAGATGCTACTCAACAAATACTTGAAAGAATGACTGCTGTCCTTGAAAATATGAATCAAGGACGAGACAATGAACCTACAGAATATCGAGGTCTTGTAGCTTTTCGCAAAAACAACCCTCCAACATTCAAAGGCGGATTCAATCCTGATGGTGCTCAAAACTGGATTGCGGAGATCGAGAAAATCTTTACTGCCATGGAGTGCACTGATGCACACAAAGTGAATTATGCCACCTTTATGTTGTTTGAAGAGGCAGAATATTGGTGGAAGTACGCTAAGCAGCAAGAAGAAGTTAGAGGAAGACAAATTACTTGGGAAGTTTTTCGTTTGAAGTTTCTGGGGAAATATTTTCCAGAAGACTTAAGACGAAGAAAAGAAATAGAATTCCTTGAGTTGAAGCAACATAATATGTCTGTTGGGGAATATGCTGCTAAATTTGATGAATTGTCAAAATATTGCCCCTACTTTCAAAATGGAGTTGATGAAAGGTCACGATGCTCCAAATTTGAGAGTGGATTAAGACTTGACATCAAGCAGGCAGTAGGGTATCTTGAGATAGCCCAATTTCCTACCTTGGTGAATCGTTGCAGAATCTATGAAGATGACATGAAAGCTAGGCAAACCCAGTGGAAAAGCGGAGGACCACTAAGAAACAAAAGACAAAATTTTCTAGAGCAATGGAAACCATACAATGCCCCACCTAGATCAAATGGTGGAACATCCAGCCAAAGGACTATTGCTGTTAGGAGTTTTAATACTCCTATTCGATGCTACCGTTGTGGAGGACATCACCATCAGAGGGATTGCAACAAGTCATCGCTTACCTGCTTTAATTGTGGAGAGAAGGGCCATTATAGCAGCATATGTACAAAGCCCAAGAAGGAACAGAACAATAACAATAATGGAAAGGCTCCAGCTGGTAGACCTCGAACCAATGGTAGAGTCTTTACCATGAGCGGAACTGAAGCGGCCATATCTGATGACCTTATTCAAGGTAAGTGCGTCATAAACGATAATCTCTTAAATGTACTATACGACTCGGGCGCAACTCATTCATTTATTTCTAATGATTGTGTGAAGCACTTGAATTTTCCTGTTTCACTTTTACCTTATGACCTTGTCGTTTCTACCCCTACCAATATCCCTGTTGTTACTTCTCGTGCATGTTTAAACTGTCCAGTTATTATAGAAGGTAGAACTTTTTCTATAAATTTGATCTGTTTACCTTTAACTAAATTAGATCTAGTATTAGGAATGGACTGGTTATCTTCCAACCATGTTCTTCTTAACTGTCACGAAAAAGCCTTAGTCTTCGAATCAAAATTCGAGACTTCTGTGGGATTTGAGATGGTCACTGCCAACCATATAGACGCTCCTAAAAACAAGGAAGCTCAAATATATGTGATTATATCTTCTTTAAAACCCAAGGGAGATTTAAAAGTTAACAATTTACCTATCGTCTGTGATTTCCATGACGTCTTTCCCGAAGATATTCCTGGTTTACCTCCTAAAAGAGAAATAGAATTCAGCATAGACTTGGTACTAGGATCAAGACCTATATCTATAGCACCTTACAGAATGTCCCCTTTAGAGCTAGCAGAATTGAAAAAGCAAATTGAGGAACTCTTAGAAAAACAATTCATTAGACCTAGTGTTTCTCCTTGGGGTGCTCCAGTGTTGTTGGTCAAGAAGAAAGATGGAAGCATGAGATTGTGCATTGACTATCGCCAACTCAATAAGATCACTATCAAGAATAAGTACCCATTACCTAGAATAGATGATCTTATGGACCAATTGAGAGGAGCGACGGTATTTTCAAAGATTGACTTGAAATCTGGCTATCATCAGATTAGAGTCAAGACTGAGGATATACCAAAGACAGCCTTTAGGACAAGATATGGACATTATGAGTATTTGGTAATGCCTTTTGGTGTAACTAATGCTCCTGCAATCTTTATGGACTACATGAACCGGATATTCCATGAATATTTGGACAAATTCGTGATAGTCTTTATAGACGATATTTTGGTTTACTCTAAAAATCACCAAGAGCATGAGGAACACTTAAAGATAGTACTGCAAATATTGCGAGAAAGGCAGTTGTATGCCAAATTCTCAAAGTGTGAATTTTGGTTAGAACAAATAAGTTTTCTAGGACATGTAATTACAAAAGAGGGAATTTCAGTAGATCCTGTCAAGGTGGAAGCAGTGTTACGTTGGGAACAACCCACAACAATAACAGAAATACGGAGTTTCCTAGGATTAGCAGGGTACTATCGAAAATTCATTGAAGGATTTTCGAAGCTAGCTTTGCCTCTAACTAAGTTAACCCGTAAAGGACAACCTTTTGTTTGGATAGAGGATTGTGATACTAGTTTCCAAAAGTTGAAAAATAAGTTAACCACTGCGCCTATATTGATTTTGCCCAATCCTACTGGAAAGTTTGAAGTATATTGTGATGCATCTGGGCAAGGATTAGGATGTGTATTGATGCAAGAAGGGAGAGTGGTAGCTTATGCTTCAAGGCAATTAAAACCACATGAGGTTAATTACCCAACTCATGATTTAGAACTGGCTGCAATAGTTTTTGCCTTGAAGATTTGGAGGCACTATCTTTATGGTGCTAGGTTTGAAGTGTTTAGTGACCATAAAAGTCTAAAGTATTTGTTTGACCAAAAGGAGTTGAATATGAGACAACGTAGATGGATGGAATTCCTGAAGGATTATGACTTTGAATTGCATTACCACCCTGGTAAAGCAAACGTTGTAGCAGACGCTCTAAGTCGAAAATCCCTACATATCTCAATGATGATGGTCAAGGAGATGGAAATGATAGAGAAGTTTAGAGATTTAGGTTTAGCTATGGAGATAAAACCAAGAAGTATTAGTTTTGGAATGCTTCAAATAAGCAATGAGTTTCTAGAACAAATACGGGAAGCCCAGAATACTGATCAATATCTCCAAGAAAGATTAGAAGCAAGGACTGAAGGGAAGGAATTGGAGTTTAATCAGGATTCAAATGGAGTCATTCGATTCCAAGGAAGAATCTGTGTGCCAGAAAGTGGAGAATTAAGAAAAACGATTTTGGAAGAAGCTCATAAGAGTAAACTAAGTATTCATCCAGGTTCTACCAAAATGTACCAAGATTTGAAAAAGTTGTTTTGGTGGTCGGGAATGAAGAAGGCTGTAGTAGAGTTTGTTACATCTTGTTTAGTTTGTCAAAAGGCTAAAATAGAGCACCAAAAACCCTCTGGAGAATTACTACCTTTAGATATTCCTGAATGGAAGTGGGACAGTATAGCAATGGATTTTGTAACAAATTTTCCTAGAACAACCTTTGGCTATGATGCTATATGGGTGATTGTGGATAGACTAACCAAGTCTGCCCATTTCTTACCCATCAATATTAGGTTTTCTCTAGAAAAGTTAACCCAGTTGTATATCAGAGAAATCATTAGATTGCATGGAGTGCCTTCTAGTATAATCTCTGATAGGGACCCTCGTTTCACTTCTAGATTTTGGGAGAGTTTGCAACAAGCCCTAGGGACTAAGCTAAGACTAAGCTCAGCTTATCATCCTCAAACTGATGGACAGTCTGAAAGGACTATCCAATCCTTAGAAGATTTGCTTAGAGCTTGTATCTTAGAATGGAAAGGTAGCTGGGATCAATTCTTACCACTGATCGAGTTTACCTATAACAATAGTTTTCATTCCAGCATTGGAATGGCTCCCTACGAGGCTTTGTACGGGAGAAAATGTAGGACTCCACTTTGTTGGTATGAGACTGGGGAATCTCTGATAGTTGGACCTGAAATATTACAAGAAACCATAGAGAAAGTTAAACTAATTCGGGAAAAGATGAAAGTATCGCAAGATAGGCAGAAAAGTTATTTTGATAAAAGGAGAAAACCCCTTGAGTTTCAAGAAGGAGATCATGTATTTTTGAAAGTTACGCCTGTAACTGGGGTTGGCAGAGCCCTAAAATCCCGAAAACTTTCTCCTAAATTTATTGGTCCTTACCAAATCCTTAGAAGGATTGGTCTTGTTGCATATCAAATAGCCTTACCACCCAATCTTTCTAATCTTCATAATGTCTTTCATGTTTCCCAACTACGTAAATATATACCTGACCCTTCACATATCATTGAGCCTGATATAGTACAAATAAGAGAAAATCTTACTTATGACGTATCCCCGATTAGAATAAAGGATCGGAGGATAAAACAGCTTAGAGGTAAAGAAATACCTCTGGTGAAGGTTGTGTGGAGTCAAATTGATGATGGAAATGCAACTTGGGAAGTAGAGAGCAAGATGCAAGAACAATATCCTCATCTCTTTACTGGTAAGAGAATTTCAGGGACGAAATTCCTAAAAGGAGGGGAGTAATGTAACACCCCTACTTTTGTATATTAAATTATTCTGTATGTTTAAAAATTGTTTTTAAGTCATCAATGTATTTAGAACAATTAATAATAATTTTAGAAATTTTTCTAGAATTTATTGAGATAATTTTTGTAAAATGACAAAAATACCCCTGGTTGACTGTTGGAACCAATCGGAGACTTCTTGACCTCAAAATATTTTGAAAATTTTATATTAAATATCTCTCATTATAAAAACTTTATTTTGAGAGAAAAGTAGTGAAAAATATAATAATCCTATTTCAATACTTCCACTGTTTTTTTATAATATTTAGCAATACAATTCTGAAAAATCGGAAAGGAATTTTGAAATTCTGACTCCGACCATTTTACTCAAAATTTCAAGAGCTATTTAATCTTGATTTTTAATAATTTTTCCGAGCCGGAGCCCGGAGAAATTAGAAAATGACAATTTTATCCCTATTTCTCAACATTAAGAACTGACATGAGGAAAAGATTCAATTGACATTAAAATGTCAATTTGAGCTTGGAACTATGTCATATATATTAAAATATAATTTTGGGAATTTTTGGGAATTTTCTGGATTTTCTGTGTAAAATGACCAAAATGCCCTTACGTGTCTAATAAGCCAGCCAGTACTGGTTTGACATTCAAAAAGGGTGAAAATAGTAGTTTTAGTTTAATTATGGGTAAAATATTTAATTTTATAATTTTGATACAAATTTTGGTATTTATTGAATTAAAATGGATTTTCTATGAATTTTCTAGCTTAAAAATATAAAATAAAGACATAATTTGAAATAAATTAATAAAAATTAAAATTTATTATTAGAAATTTATTTTTGATGAAAATTAATGTATTTATCCAGTTTTGCATTAAAATACATTATTTTGATATTAAAAGCTATTTTTTTCAAGTTTAGGCGTTTTTGTCGATACCGGTTAATTCACCTACAGATAAAATTTGACACATGGAGGCTTGGGACAGCTGGTGGAGCACGTCCCCAACCCTAAAATAGGTGATTCACCACCTATTTGAGATATGTGTCCCTAAATTGGATTAAAAATAAATAAAAATTGGATTTATGACATAATGGTGACATAATGGATGATGTAAATATTTGGACACCTAACCCCCCTCCTTCTTCTATAAATAGGCCTCAAAGTTTTCAGATTTTCACTCATCCTTTCCTCTCCCAAGCTAGAGAGCTTCTCTTTCTAAAGTTTTCTCTCTCTAAAATATTTTTTTTTGTCTAGTTTTTATGTTAAAATTTTGCTAGTTTTCAACTAGTAGAATTTCTCCTCCTAGAAGCTTTGCACCAACAATTCCATCCTCTTCATCAACTATCTTAGAGGTAATGGGGGGAGTGGGGTTGGTTCTAAATTACTTTCACTTTGCATATTGGTAGGAAGGGTTTTCCCCTAAACCCGTTTAGGCTTTAATTTTAGTATTGTTATTATTGTTTAAAGTTAAACTTTAATTTTTACTAAGTTGTTACTCTGCCCAAATTTAAATTATTAAATCATGATTATTAAATTGTTACTCTGCTCAAATTTAAATTATTAAATTTTACTTGCTAAGCTGTTACTCTGTTCAATTTTAGAAAATAAAAATACATTTACTAAGCTGTTACTCTGCTCAAATTTAGAAAATCAAAATGCATTTATTTAGTTGTTATTCTGCCAAAATTTTAGTAATTATACTATAATTGTTATATCGTTATTCTTTTGGTATAGTGCAATTTCTGCAAAATAAGGCAGAAATGTTGATTATACTGGTGCTCAAATTAAATGAGACCAGGGAAACCTCTGTTTGAGAAATTAGAAAGTGATAAATTAGTGAGTAATGTAAAGCAAGTGACATGCAGTGGCATGACACCCTGCTAGGGAAGCCACAGTTTGGTACGCTGAGGAATGAAAGGCAGGGACCCACTTGCGGAGGTCTTGGGGGTAGGCATCGAGTGGTGAAAGTCCCAATGGCCAGGGTAGCGCCCTTGAGCCGGGATATTCGCCTGACCAAACTCGATAACCCTGACAACTGCTCAGCATTCCAGGATTGGTTTGAGAGTATACCTCTATAAATGGATATCCTAAATTGTTATTTTGTTCCTCAATGATGACGAGGATTGTACCATGTGATGGTGTTGAGAGGGGTATATGTACTCCCAGTCACTTCCCAGGTTCTGTTGAGAACTATTACCCACTAATGGGAAGTATGGATCCATACCTAATCAAGGGTAGTCAGATATAACTTAGAATGAACCTTAGGATCTCTTGTGTTGTCAGTTGTGTTTTATCTTTGTTTTATGGTAGATTTTCTACCGCACATGTAAAAGTGATTTTAGAACAAAACATCTCACTCCATTATTTTCTTTTGTGTATGATTGGTCGTGATTATTGAAGACGACATTAATGCTCTGTGATGCTGAGTACGAGATAGAGAACATCTCAACGGGGGAAGACCTGGAGACCTATAGTATTTTCTTTTGTATAAGGGATAGGGTAGATAAATACTGCTCTGTATAGGATCTTTTTTTTATATATATATAGTGGGTTAGGTAGTATATGTATTTCGATGTACTTTTGTTTTCTGACTGTTATGTATTACTCAAACCAGGATGTACAGTTTTATGAAATATATGTATATATCTTTCATATTTTATTACCATTTCCAAATCTGTTAAGTTTGGAATGTCTTTTAAAATTGGAAAAATTTTACACGCATTTTTATTTACTTAAACTTAATAACTAAATTAATATGAATTATATTTAAAATTAAACAGGTGTTACAGAAACAAAGCTAGACTTGTAGCTCAAGGGTATTTCTCAGCAAGAAGGTATAGATTTCACTGAAACTTTTGCACCAGTAGCTAGACTAGAAGCCATTTGCATTTTACTTTCATTTGTTGCTCATAGTAATATGAAGCTCTATCAAATGGATGTAAAAAGTGCATTTCTCAATGGCATAATAAATGAAGAAGTTTATGTGAAACAACCTCCTGGTTTTAAGTATGATACTTTTCCTAAGTATGTTTTAAAACTTAAAAAGGCTATGTATGGACTTAAGCAAACACCTAGAGCTTGGTACTCTTTTTTTAGAAAATGGTTTCACAAGAAAAAAAGTAGACACTACTCTGTTTCGCAAAGACATACGTTCACACTTTATTATCGCACAAATATATATGGACAATATTATATTTAGCACTACTGACGAAGCTCTATGCAAGGATTTTTCTAAGCTAATGACAACAAAATCTGAGATAAGCATGATGGGAGAATTGAAATTCTTTATGGGATTGCAAATAAGACAAACAAGTAGTGGCATATACATACATCAAATGAAGTACGTAAAAGAGCTACTCAAGAAGTACAAGATGAACGATGCTAAAGATATGAGCACACCAATGCATCTGTCTTCAGTACCTAGAATGGACGACATATCCAAAAAGGTAGATGAAACCACATACAGAGGTATGATTGGATCTCTACTATATTTTACAGCTTCAAGACCAGATATCATGTTTAGTGTATGTCTTTGTGCTCATTTTCAATTTGATCCCAGAGAAATTCATCTTACAGTAGTTAAAAGAATATTTAGATACTTAAAAGGAATCATTAATCTTTGTCTATGCTTTGAGCACACCAATGCATCCATCTTCAGTACCTAGACTGGACGACACATCCAAAAAGGTAGATGAAACCACATACAGAGGTATGATTGGATCTCTACTATATTTTATAGCTTCCAGACCAGATATCATGTTTAGTGTATGTCTTTGTGCTCATTTTCAATTTGATCCCAGAGAAATTCATCTTACAGTAGTTAAAAGAATATTTAGATACTTAAAAGGAATCATTAATCTTGGTCTATGCTTTAAGTCGAATAAAGAGTACAAGTTAGTTGGATTCAGTGATGCTGACTATGCTGAAGACATAATAGAATGAAAAAGCACCAGTGGAGGATGTCACTTCATTGATGGAAGTCTTGTCTCTTGGACGAGCAAAAGGCAAGGAACAATTACCCTTTCCATAGCATAAGCAGAATACATATCAGCAGCATCTTGTTGCTTACAAATTTTATGGATCATTCATCAATTAGAGGACTACAGTATCTATGAAAGTAAAATTCCTATCCTCTGTGATAATACTGCTGCCATAAACTTGTCTAAGAATCATATATTACATTCTAGAGCGAAGCAAATTGAAATTAAACATCATTTTATAAGAGATTATGTTCAGAAAGGGGTTATTGATATTTAGTTTATTAACACTGAAAATCAATTAGCAGACATGTTTACAAAACCACTTCCTGAAGATAAACTCGTCTATATTCGAGATCGTCTTGGTATGAAATTTATAAAGGAATAGATTTCTTTCATGTGCCTTGACCGTCCAATGACAAGTAGTGTCCAATACCATACAACGTCCATTATCATATCATCGTCTATCATGCATGCGTCCATTGGCATTACAATTCATATTCTGTAACGTTTCACATTTGCATACATAAATATCTTCATCTGTACACAATTATGTTTTTCACTGATAATGATTTCAAATAAATGCTTTATTCCCTGTCTGAGTCACAACTGCGCTGAAACTACCATCGAAATATGTGCGTGCCTACACCATCATTTAATGTGCACAATCTCTTTTCAAAAATTCAAAAATTGCCAAAACAAAAACCTTTCAGTTACTTCCTATACACTCAAAGGTCCTGTAAACCAAACACTCTTACCCTCACACTTGGTACCTTTAAAACCTTGCTTATGCTTTCTCTCTTTCTCTCTCAAACTCCTAAAACCTCCTAAACCTTAACCTTCTTCTCTTCAACAATGGTGATGGAGAAAGCAAACACCACCATGAAAGCCGCAACCCATGCAAAAAGTCAGAATGGTGCCATTATTCTGATTGAGAGTCAGTTCGACATCGAAGCCCTTGACAAAATGGGGGTCAAGGTGAAAGACAACCTAATGAGTTGTGGAATCTTAAACTACTTCCACCTGAACGAGATCATTTACCCAAAACTCCTCAAACGCTTCTGGAGGATTGCAGAGTTCATCAACAACAGTGTTGTCGGCACTGTTTTAAGGGTAAAGGTCACCCTCGACCTGGGAAGCATTGCTCAAGCTATTGGTTCCAAGTAGACTAGCTCCTACATCAAGAATGGCTAGGAAAGTAGCTTCGAAGGAATGAAACAATGGATGCAGCCCTAATGAGACTTGAGGTTAAAGGTGTTGTGGAGTACAACAAGCTGACCAAGGAAGGCAAAGTATACCAACAGTTTCTAAATAAGGGTATACTTTATAAGGTTGGCTCCAAGGACAGCGTGACCTTCCTACACCAGTTCACCCTTTTTCCACATGATAACCAGACAACAGTTCAACCTTCCCCATCTCATCCTCAACAACATCTTTCAAACCATGAAGGGTCGAGGTGAATTCAACTAGATCACCTATGTTGCATTGCTGAACAAGATCTTCTAGCTGCAACAGGTATATCACGTATTCTTTGCTCTGTCTAGTGGTGAGTAGGTTGAAATCAGGATGTTAGGTGGTGGCCATATGTTCACTCAGTTGCCCTTTGGTCGCAACGACATAGGCCAAATGAAGCCTGGGTTTGTCCTGAAACCCTTGGAGAAAGCTTCTAAGATTGTGGAAGTCAAGGAAGAACCTGTAGAGGAAGCACCACAACTTACAGAACAACAAGTTGCCCAACCAGCTGAGCAACTAGACGATGAAGCTCTATTCGTCCATCCAATTGTTGCTGCAAGACCGTATACTAGAAGGCAACTGTCCAAAGAGAGATAGTCCAGAGTGACACAGTCTAAGACCCAACAACCTCCGGCTCTCCTTGCTCCTCCTGTTGCTGCACCTCCTCCACCCGCACCTGCCAAACAGATACTTGAGTTGCAAAAGGACTCTAATGATGAGGACAGAAAATCCATCGCAGTCCTACTGAAGAAGCAAAAGACTACCATTGTTGCAGTTTCTACACAAGCTGAAGTTCCTCCATTCCAACCAATCCCCTCTCTCAAATGACCAACAGAAGCTCAACCAACATTTAAAGTCAGCAAGAAAAGCAAGTCTTTTGCTCTAAATGTTGTTGTTGTCTCTGAGCAAGAATTTGTTGATTCTATTATTGTTGAGCCTACTGAACAAATATCACAAACACAAGCCCAAACACCAACCATACCATCCGATTACCCCCTTGGTACACACTCACTTACACCACACCTGAACCAGACATGTTATTGCCTGGTGATGATGGTTATGTATGCACCATTCCTACCCCCGGTCTCACCAAACCATACCTCTCCATTAAGCCCCCTCCAAACAATCACCCTCCTCAACTCCTAGCATCAATTTGGATGTATCTTCGCCCTATGTTGGACGCGTAGAAGCCTGGGAGAAAATTAAAAAGAAATGGAACTTGCTTTTTGTCAAAGGCAACCAGTAGAACTTAGTGGACGACAACGCAATGATTTTGCGTCCAGAGCCTCTTCCGGAGCTAGAGTATGGCTTTAATTACTCACCGGTATCTTTTGAGCCCTATATGGAAGACTACATCCATCAACCACCTGCTGCATATTTGGCTCTGCCTCCAGGAACAATAGAACACTTGCCCCTTAAACGGTTCATTAGAAGAAGGTATCCAAGACTTGTTTGAGCATGGCGCTTCAATGCACACCTTCCTGGAGTCCTTCAACACAAAGTATCTCTAGTTGAGGAAATTAAACAAGCGTTGCAACAAAGGCGCAGCCAAATGCAAGAAAGGATCATCCATCTCAGGCCTGCTGATTTGAGGTTTAGGCCTCTAGATCCGTTGGAAGCTAGTTTCTTCCCCACCCCCTTTAAACAAATGTTTTGCAATTCCTTGAAGAGCTCTGCCGAATTGAAGTTTCAGTTGTTCATTCCCCCCCTCATAACATATCTCACCAGCAACAACAATTCGCATCCAGACAGATTGTGTTTGTCCAAAGCTCTCTACCTTGGTCGTAAATAAAAAGAAGAAGAAGTTACTCGCCAAGCCACCCTCTCTACCTCCACCGTCCAAAGTTGAGTTTCAACAACATACCAACACAACTTTAGACTGGTACAAGGCTAGGCATCTAACGCAAGACATGGATGAAGACGATGCTGAACGCTTTTGGCGTCAACATATGTTCAACTGTGAGCAAGAAGCGTCCAGTAGTGGACTCTTAGCGGACGACAAGGTCGAAACTTCAACAATGAAGAGTTGTAAGTACACACAGAGTCCAGCTCGTATCTTTCATTTCTCCGATACATTCGCTGCTTTTGTCCATCTAGCTGACAAGGGCCCCCTCCTTGGCATAGAAACGTCCATCATCTACACCATTCTTGTCATCATCACTAGTCCAAAATCCTTCAAGCTGCCTTATCCTTCGGAAACACCTTGTCCACATCAGCTACACATTCTACTCTCAAGTTTTTGGAAGCACCACCTCCACCCTCAGACGTCCAACCACCAACTCTGTCTCAACCAACCTCACCAACACCTTCGCCCCTTTCAACCCCCGGTTCATAAGCCTCCGCAAGCCTTCCTACTGCCCTCCTTGCCCTTCCTACCCTTCCACCCATTAATCCAGCTGTCTAACACTATGTTACTGCCCAACTCCAACCAATCATGACACTTCTCTAACAAATTCTCCAAAATCAGCAAGAAATTCTTCGTACTCCTCATCCTTCCTCACCTCCACCTCCCTCGTCACCAAAGTGACTATGATGTTTTTTCTTTCTCTTTTTCTGTCTATTTTTGATAATGACAAAAGGGAGAGAAATAAAGGAAATAAAGTATATGTTTTCTGTATATAATTGCTTTCTATTTGCTTAAATTTGCATTCCATGACATTTATGCATGTACTTGATATACAATCTGTGCTTTGTCTGGATGATAACTTAGATTGATATTTTATATGTTTCGAGAGTATGCATTGGTATATTAGACTCAAGGGGAGTATAAAAGTAAGTCTATCGAATCTCTTCATATGCGACATGTCTTTTAGATATATATATATATATATATATATATATATGCTCGTAAAACTTAAAAACTAATAAGGTTTGTCATCATTAAAAAGGGGGAGATTGTTGGAACCAAAGACGTATAAAGCGTTTAGTCCCTCAAATTTTGAAGATAACAAACTTATTAAGTTTTAAGTATCTGTTGTAAAAATATTTTTCTACAGCATCCAATGCGTGTCTAATATCAAGGCGTCCAACCGCCAGTTTTAACAAGCGTCCAATAGACTTGTATACGAAGTTCGTCCAAGCATAAGACTCTTTCTAATGACTAAGTGTTTAAAGCTTGTCTAGACTATGCGTTTTTCACATGAACATTTTTTAAGACAAATGCTTTACCTATTAAAGAGATCTAACGTTCAAATATCTAAGCATTAAATGAAAGACAAATACATGTTAGTGTATAAGCGCAGTGTTGTAGAAAAAGGAAGTCAACTCATCAAGCTAGCAAGCCGAATGAAGAATGTTCAGAAAAGTAGCTCTTCAACACAGTTTTGCACCTTCCATTTTGATGCAAGAACAAAAGTTACTTTTCTGACTCTGTTGCCAACTCGATACACGCGCATGCTTGTCTCTATTAAAGAATGAAGCTAAGTTTTCAATGGCTATTTTCAAGAGACCATATATGTACCAGCTCAAGAGAAAAGATCAAGCAAAGACATATCGATAATAGAACGATTACATTGTCTTGTATTTGCTGGACGATTATGAGAACATCTCATATTCTTTGTAAAAAAAACTCTTGTACTGCTCCTAAACTTTCATATCCTCACTTTGTGAGTAGACTTGTTTTTTAACAATTGTTTATGTTGTGAAAGCCTAGAGAAGCTTAGTAAAAAAGAATAATTGGGTTGTTAAGCAATCTGGGTAGATTGCGTTGTAAAGCCTGAAGAGGCCGAAGAAGAATACTTGTGTGTAAATTAAGGTTGGTTAGCAAACACCTTCAGGACAAAGAGACTGGACGCAACTCAAATTCGAGTGAACCAGTATAAAAATTCTCTGTGCCTTTGTTCTTCTCTTATCCCTTCTTTAACTATTTTCTTGAACTCGCTTTGATTAAGTTAAAAAAGTTTTTTAAACGCACAATTCAACCCCCCTTCTTGTGCGATCTTTGATCTTTCAATGTATGTATTTAAAAAAGAATATAATCTTATAATATAATTTAATATTTTTAGTAAAGTATGACTTTCTTTTGTTTGTACTTTTGTAGTACCTTTGTTTTTTAAAATAAATCAAGTTCTTCAATATTATAATTGTTGGCTAAATTTTTCAATTGTTTGATTAATAAAATCATAAGATTGTGTAGTCTTACAATGAAAACAAAGAATGCTTGCAACATACTCTTTAACACACTTTTTTGAACACACTCTCTATTAATAACCAAAATTTATTAAAAATCACAAATTTTTGTGGGTCGCGCTTCTTATTTAATGAGTGTCTCTTATAATTTCGTAGTTTTCAACAAATTTTAATCAATAGTAGAGAATATGCTAGAAAGAGTGTGTTAGAGAATGTACTACTAGCACTTCTCATGAAAAAATAACAAATAATATATCATATCATAATAAAAATTACACCTAATAATTCAAATTAATAATAAATAATTTTAAAAAATATATGAAAAATTTTCAAAGCCTTAGGCTATGTTTGGATTGATGGTAAAGGGTAGAATGGAGAGGTATCGAGTAGACAGAAAAGTTGTTCTATTGTTTGATTTG
Source organism: Spatholobus suberectus (assembly GCA_004329165.1). Classification (NCBI taxonomy): domain Eukaryota; kingdom Viridiplantae; phylum Streptophyta; class Magnoliopsida; order Fabales; family Fabaceae; genus Spatholobus; species Spatholobus suberectus. Next base: position 27,093,383 of record CM014736.1, read on the forward strand.
TAAAAATAAGAATGGATGGAAGAAGATAGACCATGGTCCATTCTATTTCATCAATTAATTCTATTTTTTTCCTCTCTAAATTTGGGATGCACTTGATGAAACAAAACTTTTAAATTATAAAATGGCTTTTTTTATCTTTGTAAATTTTATCCTAATCATCAATCTCTTAAGGATAATATATTTAAAATAAAGATAATATATAAATTAAAAAGTTATAATTGATTCCGTTTCGTCCTTTTTTCAAAATGGAATAAAATCTTTCCATTTCATTATAAAATATCAAAAAATGGAATGTCATTTTTATTCCATTCCATTCCAATCTATCTTATTCTATTATATTTTGATCCATTCCATTCCATTTCACTCTCTACCACCATTCCAAATATAGTCTTAGATAGTTCAAGAGCTAAGGTTGTGTTTGGATGGAGGATTTAGAATTCTAAAGAATTTTAAATATTAAGAATTTCAATTGCTTCAATTAAAATTCCTTCATTTTCAAATTTTCTTGTTTGGAAAAAGAAATTAAATTTCTTCATTTTCAAAATCTTGTATTTGGATAAAGCAATTAAATTTCTTCATTTCTAAAATTTCTTATTTTGATAAAATAACCAAATTCCTTCTTTTTTTAAAAATTTCATATTTGAATAAAACAATTAAATTTCTTTCATTTATAAAATATTTTATTCAAAATAAAATAATTAAATTTCTTTCATTTTTAAATTCTATTATTTAAATAATGTAATTATTTTTTTTCATAATTGTTTTATTTTGGATTTTTTTTTCTCTAATTATATTTTCTGTTCCAAACAAAGGGTTAATCACAAGCGACTACTAACATATATAACTGATCATTTTACATGCATCAGTAACCCAAAGATTAAATCCAAATCCTATAAAACCAACCTTGAAGGATTTGATTAGACAAAATACATCATATAAACCCTTAACTGTGCTATTAATAATTCAAAAACTATATAAACCTGCTACTATATAGACTAGTAAATCGACTTGATGCCCATTTCCTAAGAATTCTCATCAACGACCTTTTCAATTTCTTCAATGTGACAGTGAAGCACATTCCACTGCACCCACAAGAGAGAAAAAATGAATCCTTGAACATTGACTTGAAAATCATTTGTTCTAGATCTTTTGAATAACTAACAAATTTGAGACAAGCATAGAAAAGGAACTTGTAATTATAAAACTTAATCACATGATAGAATAAAACTAATATATTAAAACTAGTTTTTTGAGATTAAAAATAAAAATCATATTCCAAGTAACAGTAGACAACAAATCATGCTATCCTATCTAACACTTTTTAACTTCAAATACAGTAAAGCTAATGTATAAACCCACTTGTCAAGGAAAAATAACTAGAAATTTAACATGGAGTGAACCTAAAATTCAAAGCTGGAATTATCCAATGAATGAACGATATATGACTTGGCAAAGAATAAATGTATACTTAGGTATTAACTGGCACAGGGGAATAAAAAAAAGCATTATATTCCCCCTTGCCATCTTATCCTAAAGCTTTCCCTGCCATTTAATCCACGAAAATTAAAGCAAATACGCCTCAAAATAAAACTAAAGAAAATAGTAACATATACTTGAAAAAGAAATATAGTATTCACATCTTTGCTAGTTTTGAATGCTTGTAAAATTTTTGTCCTCTCAATATGATTGTGCACTTAAGGCATATTAGGGAAAAAAAAAAGAAGGTTCAAAATGTACATTAGAACCCAAACCATACCTTCCATAAAAATAAAAAATAAAAAAATCAATATATGTCCACAAAACCTTGTAGCACTATATATCATTATTTTGCAAAGCTTCATGGCATACTTAGTGTGAATATCAACAAAGATTATATGGTAATTTATGAGAAACTCACATGCTTTGAACTTATTAGGATTCACCATATAAAGTGCCTGTAGATGTAAAGATCATCAATTAAGACGAGTGAAGTGTTAGGAGGAAGTTCCCTTACCCTAAACTTATAGAGAAGTAGGTTGGCAAAGAAAGTGAATCAAATCTTCTTGTGTCCCTAGCAAAAGCCCACCTATTGCACTGTTATTAACTACATTAGTGCAGTTGCCAACAAGACACCTTTACATTTCCCCCCAAATATAACCAACATATTGCCCTCAACATCATATCACAAGTAGCTGTAATAGCTAAACTGCATGATCAACAATGCCACCTAATTCATTTCCAACCACTGCCAATTCAGCAAACAAACTAGTACATTAAAAAAAAAATAAAGAAAATAGGATTCATAATTCAAATAAACGAAGAAATGCCATCAATGTCCAAGAACCAGCAAGTACAAAAATTATACAAACAAGTAAGAACAAAAAAAAATTGGAAATTGCTCAAATAATACTAAACTTATGCAACAAAATAGTAAAAGATTCAATTTAAATGTTTATGCCATTAAAGTAATATAACTCCCTATACAACCCCTACACCCTGACCATCTATCCCTTGGCCATAGTTGCATCAAGCCCCTAAACCAGAAAACATGATAAGCCACATATTGGCCTAGAGCTTTCGTACATGTAGCAACGCCACCACACTCTCCACTTAGGCACCGTCAAGACAGCAAACCAACCACTCATAACCACATAATTTCCCTATGCAAGATACACACAAACCATTGCATCATGTACCTGAGCCTCCCTAAGAAATTAGATCGAGACTAGTTTCTCATGTTCTTTTTCATGGTTTGATTTACAATACAAGGTACGAGACTTCTTACACTTTATCTTCTATTAACCAATCTGATCTTTCCTATTCTGAGCCCCCTCCAAAGAAAAAATGAACTTCGTTCCCTTCTATATCCTTTTTCTTCTTCTTCATGGTTTTATAGATCTAGTCAACTAGGTTCAATAATATTAAAGTTGAATGGTGGAAGTGGACAGGAAAACAATGCAACATTGGTTATGATAAAATCAAGCATGTATCATCTATCATCAATTTAGATAATTAATGCAACCAAATATTGGTATACTAATCTTATAATCTCACCAAGTTATTCAAATCAATTACCCAATTCACAAGTATAACTAAAATCTCAACCAACACTAGCTCCAACTTTTAGCATCCAACAATGACACCTAATCTAGGGACCAAATTGAAAAAATGAGTGTCATGTATCAAAACCATAAATATTATATTTGTAGATCTTATATGCAATTATCACTTTCAATTTAGCTTTTATTTGAAACAATCTGGAATGGTTAATGCAGAAAAATAAAAGTGATAACACTAGATAATTGGATTTTAGTGAAACTTTTTTGATATCACAGAATCTATTATCAATCAAGTTACAATACAATGACTTAAGGAAATACAAGTATGTCAAGACATATTGGAGAAAGAAGAATTATCAGACTAACATTAGGGGGAAAAGATAAAACAGAATAGGAAAAATACTCAAAAAAAAGCCAAAGAAAATACAAAACCCTAGGTTAGAGAAGAAATCAAAGATGAGAAGAAATGCAAAAAATATCCACAAATAAACAACATAAACCCTAGATTAGAAAAGATATCAAGGATGAGAAGAAATGTAGAGACTAACCAGATAGATAGAGCTCGAGAAAGCGAAAGGTGAGAGAAGGAGAGCTCGAGCTCGAGAGAGAGAGAGAGAGAGAGAGAGAACAAGAAGCGAAGGAGGTTGAGCAAACGAGCGAAGAGCAATAGCTTGTGAGAGCGTGAGAATTTTAAAATCCTTTCTTTTTAGTTAGAAATTGAAATTCTTGATTTCTAGTTAATTAAATTCCTTATTAAAATTTCTTGAAATTTTAAATTCCTTTTAATAAAATAGCCAAATAGTTAATTTCACCACAAAAAAATTTAAATCCGTTGTTAAATTACTTTCCTCTTTTAAAATCCTCCATCCAAACACACCCTAAGGTAACTGTCTCATTGGCCTTGTAGTTGCCACGACCTTCGTTGTGTGTATGGAACAACTAGGTTTCATTTCTTTAATTGATAATAATCTAAAAGTAATGGTATCATCTTTCCTCACTTTTCATGTGTGATCGAACAGTGGTGGTAGTCCCACAAATGCTTTCAACATATGTCTACATGAAGGATGAATGGTAATATGAGTTGCTATTGAGAGAGGCCCAAAACATATTATTTTCATGTGCCCATATAATATACTTATAAGTCCAAAAATGTAACTAGATTTTGAGCACCCTTTAAATTTCTAAACCTGCATTACCAGCCTGAGATATGGGCCAAATTTCCTTATTTTCCACTAGGAGAAAAAGTCTATAAAAAGATAAAATTACATAGAAATAATATATTATATATGATGAGATAAATTTTAATTAAATTTTAATAAAAAGTTTAGTCTCATTTTGAAATGTTGGATTTTAATAGTTTCAAAATTCTTAATTTTAAAATAGGTTGCTTCAAATAGCTAACAAGAAGTCCCACCTAAAATTATGTTTGTGTTTTCTCTACATACTTGTTTATGTTTATTTTGTTTATGTAATTTGGGTGCCACATGATGCACACAAGATTGTTTAGCTGTTGTAAGGCACCTCTTTCTATTTAAGCTTCATTAGATCTAGTACCCATATGCACGCCCATTTGCGAAAAATGGTGTTTAGGCAGTTTGGCTATGTCCAAGGGATGCCTCACCCCCGGCCCATTGAGTATTTGTCACATACCATGTAGTTTAATGATTGGAGGGCTGGCAGGCGCACGTGGTGGACAGAGGACTGCATGTGTCACACGAGGCTCCATGGACCTGCATGGATGGCTATCTAGAGTGGTTCCATTAGCTTTCCCATCCATACCTCACTCCGCCATAGGAGGGAGATATTCCACAAGGCCTTCCAAGAGTTCTTACACCGCAATTTGGCCAACACGGGGGTACCCAAATGGAGTCTTCATCTAGCAACGCTCCCTCATGCGAGGTAATTATCCATTTTTTTTCTCATGTGTTTTTCTGACGACAACGAAACCTTCATTAATACTTGTCCGTATTCTTTTTTTGCAAGCAATGTTTGAGAGGCTTACACATTGGAAATCAAGGGTCTTGATCACATTGATTTAAACGCATGCCCTGTTCAACTGTTAATGAACTATTAAAAGTTGTGCGTTAAAAAAATTAAAATTTCAAAATATAAATAATTAATTTTAAAATACATAACAAAAATGCATTTTCGTTATGCACAATACATAACTAAAACGTGTTTTTGTTGTGTAAGGGTGGTGCGCCCTCCATACACAACGAAAATGTATTCTCGTTGTGTATTGTGCACAATGAAAATGTGTTTTCATTGTGGATAGTGGATGCACCCCCTTATACAATAGAAATGCATTTCCATTGTGCACAATACACAACGGGAACATGTTTTCGTCAAGGGATATTTTTAGGGGAAAAAAAAAAGAAACAAACAAAGCTTAGGGTGAAAAAAGCAAAAATTAGGTTGGGAATAGTAGGGCCCTTTACCACACTACCCCAATACATTTCTTGTGGACCAAAAACAAAAATATAATAATACATTTCGTTCTTTCCTTAGATATTTTAGAAATTATATCTGAGTTTACTTAATATGAATTTGATTTGAAAATCATTTTTAAATTTTTAAATTTATTATAAAATTTAATAGTTGAAATTATGTAAAAAGTATTTTATGTTAAAATCTCATTAAAAAGGTTATTAAAAGCGTAAAAGTTATTATTTAATTAATAAAATTATTTTTTTTGTAAAAAGTTATTAAAAATGCACATTTAGTATCCATTAATTTCATATATATAACATGAAAAACTTTATATCATTTCATCTCATTAAAGGGCCTAACTTAAACATATGCACGCAAATTTATTTGTCTAATAGACATTTATTTCGAAGAATAACTTATAGAAAGAAGATTGGTGGACACCTTCACTCTAAATGACAAGAAATTATTGTATGGTCTGGGACTATGTAGTCTCGAACAATCTTTATGTGACACATTATTAACTTTTTGTCGTAAATTGAAAAATATGGTTACAGGTCACAAAGACATTGGCTATGACCATATAGTCTTGGACCATATAATAATTTCACCTAAATGACACCTAGTGAGAGAAAGAGAGAGAAGATAAAGAAGTATAAGTATGATAAATTATATGATATAATAAGAGAAAAATAAAAATAAATAATAAATATTAAGAAAGTATTTAAAGTGGATAGATGTCTCTCACTCATTACTCTTAACTTATGTACTCTTCAATGTTTCCATATGTGTGTCTATGCGCTTTGAAACTTGTACCTTTTGAAACATATCAATTTTAAACTACTCCCCAATAATTATTTTCCATTTAAATATTGGCTTTATTCTGATTGAAAAACATTTTTAATGGTTATTTATGTCCGTTATGATTAAGGGTCTTTCCTCTACTCAAATTTTTTATCCTACTTTTCCTTTTTAAACCATCATATCATATTACAATATATTGTTATAAATATTATTGCACTGCTACAACTATTGTTGTTGTAATAATAATAATAATAATGATAATAATAATGATGATGATGATGGTGATGATAATAATAATAATAATAATAATAATAATGATAATGATAATGATAATGATAATAATAATAATAAAAATTACATTTGCACCCCTTGTGTTTTTTGAAAATTGCGCCCAATACCCCTTCTTTTTCAAGGTCTACAAGAAACCCATTCATTGTTTGGTATTTGTTACACTATGACTCCTTGACCCTGTAATGTCTTCATGTGCCTTTTAATGAATTTTTTTTGTCCAAATTTGCCCTTGTCTTCTTCATGGGAACAGCCATTAAAAGGATACACATTTCAACATTTTGAAAAAAAAAAATTGCAGGTGGAAAGGGGTCGTTTGTGTTGCGATCATGTGTGCAACGTTGTTGAGTTTAGAGACGGAGCACATTTTACCCTCTTGTTAAGTGCACATTTCCTTAGTTCATGGTCAGCATATAGATTGTGGTGGTAGCACAACGGATCTTGGCAATAGAGGAAACAACCTTTACGATGGACGCATGAATTATATGAGCGCTTTATGCTTCTGTCATATGAGACAAATGACAAAGATTTGCTTAAATTTGACATGACTCTGTAGCTGATTTCAATTTGAGAGCTGTAGTGTTAAGGCGTGATGCTGCTGCCATGTCAGGGATTGGGGACCTTGCCGAGGAAATGCATGATAGGCCAGAAGAGCTAGCAACGATAGCGATCCATGGGTTTCACCAATCCTCAATGTCGTGGGTTCAAATTAGGAAGATAAAAGAAGTTATATGGTGGTGAATTCCAATCGTTGACGATGATAGTCCATGGGTTTCACGAATCTGAATCCAATTGTTTGCAACCTCTAGGTAGGCAATGTTGTGTTGGTGATTGCAGAATATGCAGAAAGGAACGTTTGCTGCTCACAAAAAAAGGGTATTTTTGTCAAACCACAAATAAATTAAAACTTTGTTCAACTCCATTTAAATAAAGGGGCCCAAAGTAATGCCAAAATACGGAGGGGTATCGGGCGCAATTTGCAAAAAACACAGGGGGTGTGAGTGTAATTTACTCTAATAATAACAATAATAAAGAAAAAATGTTGATAATAAATTCTTTTGAACACACTTTTTATTATTGACTAGATTTTATTGGAACTTACAAAATTTTGTGGGTCTCACTTTTTTATTTAATTAGTCTCACTTCGAATTTTATATTTTTTGATAAATTTTAATCAATAATAGAAAATGTGTTAGAAAGAGTGTATTCCTAGCACTCCCAGTAATAATAATAATAATAATAATAATAATATTTCATCATTTTTATGTTTATTTGCATATTTTTTCTCATTAATTTAACTTATTTTTCCTTACTCAAATTGATATTGTTTTCTTGTTCACTTTCCTTCTCATTTGCATAGTTTCTTTTGTCAAATATTATAACTTGTAGGCAAGAAAATTATGTTCTCCTACTAGAGAATTCTCATATAAATAGTATTTAATTACAAGCTGGCATGTTCGTTTTGAACCTAAATATTAGCCAATTGACATATATATACATTTATCTTCATTAAGGAGAGAATAACAATTACCCTTACAATTGTGGTATTCTGTTTATGGTGAGAATAACAATTACAAAATATACAATTACGTAACTAATTTAAAGTCCAAAGAATTTGTCATTAATTCCATTAACACCCCCCTCAAATTAATGCTAGTAAGTCTTCAAGCATCAATTTGAATAGGAAATTATGTTGCTAACATGTCAAGGTTTTGGTGAAAATGTCAACTATTTGAACAAATGTTGAAATGTGAGGTAAAGTGGAAATTCTGCAATCATAAGCTTCTTGAATAGAATGACAAACAACTTCGATGTGCGTTGTGTGTTCATGGTAAACTAGATTTGCTATAATTTTAATGGCACTTGTGTTATAAGCATGCAGTAAAGCAGATTATTCTTGAGGGAATCCAAGCTTAGTAAGAAGACCACATAACCATATTATTTTTGGGCATGTAGCTAATATGGTGCAATACTCAACCACACTATGTCATAATCAAGTCCATATCCTTTATTATTGAGCTCAACCAGACAAATCTTGTAATGGTCTATGGATCCATTCAATGGAACATTAGTTGGGTTTCGTAGTTTTCATGTAGATGAATATAGTGAAACAAGTTTCACGTCTTGAATCAGTCAAAAATGAGCTCAAAATTATGCCCCCAAAATAAAAAAAACGACCACTGTTTCAAAAGGATAACATTAACTCAAATCTGAGAGCTAAATGACTAAAATAAATCTTTAAAAAAGATAAACGACTAAAATGAATTTTAGTAAAAAAAAAAAAAGCGACTTAATATGAGCTATCCATGCATTTTTTATTATTCTGATCCAACTCCTTTGATTCAACTTGTTTCAATACCTCTAGGGCTAAAAGGTAGGGACAAACCTACATTGGCAATTGGGGTTCTTAGCCCTCTTAACTTTTTTTTTATTTTAAAATTCATAATAATATGTAAGAGGTTTTAATACGAGGGTAATTATTTTTATTTAAGATCTAATTATAGATATAATCATATTTAAGTGTCATTTATTTCTTTCTCATTTTTTGACAATTTTTAATTTATCATTTATAGTCTTCATTGTGAAGATGGTGATATTTTTTATCTTTTAAGATAAATATTCTATTTCCTTATTTATGGCCTTTATTGTGGAGATAATTGCATTCTTTTATTTTTTTAGGCAAAATATTCAAGTATCATTTATTTTCTTTTTTAAAAGTCTTTTCCTTTTATAAAACGTCGTTATTGCTATTTTGAAAGGTAAAAGTTATTGTAATTGCAATAAAATGACTTTATTAACATTTCCTTTATATTGATTTGATTATAATTAATTTAAAAATTAAATTAAGACTTTTTATTAACCTTTGTCAATGGAGCAAATTTACGAATACTATATAAAATATTGACAATTTGATCTTTGAGACACATCAACAAATATTTACTCTTTGTAACATTATTCTTTGTATCTTCTCTTTATTTTTCTCTTCTTGTCTTTATTCTTCCGGACATTGTTTGTGAGGTTCTATCATGTTTTTGTCTTCAATTGCATGGGTTCAAATATGTCATTGTATAAATTTTTGGAAATACAATTAATCAGACATAATATGTGCTATTGTTGTAAAAGGTAACCTAGTGAGTAACATAATATTTTTATTTAGTAGATTTTAGAACAAAATTAATAGGGCATTTTCCTAAAAAATTATGGTTAATGTAAAAACCAATTTTTCTTATCAATTCATGAAAGTTCTTGATTTGTAAAATTGATGATTGAGATTTGTAATCTTATTTTTTTTATTTTTAATTTGTCTTATGTGTGAATTTATTTTCTATTAATCTTTTAATAGATTATTAATGTAACTAACGTTTTAGAATATATAATTATATGAATATTTTACATAAAATTTATTGTATATATATTTATTGAACGAATTTAATTTTTAATGATTGGCCTCCTTGTCATTCAACCCCGGCTTCGTCCCTGGCTAAAGATATATGTTGCCATTTTTTTATTATTATTATTCAATAAACCAGTGCACTTAAATGGCCATTCCCTCCATTATAAAACAGCCGTGGGGGTCATTAGTTCAAATTGGTTTTTTACACCTAAAGTCTTCAATCATCCAAGGTAAAAAAAAGTTATACACTTACTAAATTTTATTTATTCTTAATTTATATCATTAGTGATGAGATTAGAGATTCAACTAAATTTTTTGCCGTATTAGTTATTTTATATGCATATTAAGTCAATCTATTTTTTTTAATTTGAACAATTTTTAGAACATAAAATAATTATTTGTTTCTTCATTTCAATTTCAAAATTTTAAAAGTTTAGATGACTATTAATTGAAAAAAAAAATGTTATATCTTGAAGAATTTTTGAGTTTTGGTAAGAATCTAATATTGATTGTTTTGATTTAGTTTTAGAATTGTAGGTACCAAAAGAAGCATTAAAAAATTTAATACCCATTATAATAAGTAGCAATTATATCAAAAAGTTATTTTTTTCTTCAAATTAATGCATTGCATATATACTATTATTAATAATACTCATAAGATTGTAAATATTATTTCTGTTGAAAAAGGTTTTTCAAATAAAAATTGTTTAAATTTTATTTAAGATTAACTATGTTGTAAGATAAATTAAATGGATTAACCATATCATTTATTGAGAGTAAAATATTAAAACTATTCAATTATAATGCTTCAATTAATAATTTTGTAGCTCCAAAATTTTTAAAAATAATATAAAAAGTAATAAACTATTATTATATTTAACCTTAAATATAAACTCTGCCCACGGCCCAAAATTTATAAACACAACGCTTGCATTGTAAAACTACAACTAGGTATATAGGCTCACGTCTAGGTAACTCCATTTTTATTTTTTTAGGTCAACAGGGTAACTCCATTTAATCCGTAAATTCACTAGCTAATGCATATATACAAAGGTTAAAATATTGACCATGAAACTAAACGTAAAATGGGTGTGTCATTTATAGATGAATTTCCTAATGAGTTGCATGAATATACTCATCCTACTGCTGATGTCAGATTAGATGAAAATTGTGTTATTGAGTTATTGCAGCTTTGCTAGGTAAGGTTGAGGAGTCTTGACCTCTAATTCGTGATGATTTGATTTGGGAACTTCAATGGTAACACATTGAATATGCTCAACTCTTTGCAATAGAACAACAAGTGCTTAAACTAAAGATCTCTTTATATGTTGACCTTGACATAGTAGCAAGTCATGATAACTCAATGCTCATTCCCGACATAGGTTATGTTATTGCTAGTCGGTATAATGTCATGTTGGTCCACTTATCTAGGCTGCGAAGTTGGATAATTTTTTTGCTTTGGAGTTGACCCTCATCTCTTGCACATCACTGGCTTTTTGCTATTGTATTTGTTCACGGTTTTCACTTTGTGCAGATATACATTTTCCAATTATTCTATTATTTAGAATTATAAGTATGTCAATTTGTTCACTAACTTTATTTAATTGTGTCCTCTTATAGGTTTATTTAAAGGATGGAGCTCTCCTATCTCATATTGCACCACAATGGCATAGATACTACAATAATGACACTTTTTCATGGCAAATTGCATACTTGGACTACATACTACATTTGAATTCTTTATTTCTATCTAGAAGAGATGAATATGTAGTAGATATTACTAGAGACTCATTGTAATCATATGCTCATTTATATTTACTTTTTCATAGCATATGGACTAATTATTGTTAGATTAATTTATTTTACGATGATCAATGTAATGATATTGATTTCTATTTGATATTATGGATAATAGTTTTGGTCCTGTTACTGGTTTTGGTCTTGTTATTTCATATGAAGTTGGTGTGTTTATGTCAATTGCAGTTTCTATTTGATGCATATGTCTGTTAAGATAGACAACAAAAATGTGTTTTCGTTGTGTATCTTAGAACAATACACATCGGAAATACATTTTCGTTGTGTGTTGAAATTCAATACACAACGAGAACGCATTTGCGTTGTATTTTCGTCCAGAATATTTTTGGGAAAAAAAATAACAACAAAATATGGGGTGAAAAAAAACAAAAAATTGGATGGGAATAGCAAAGCCCTTGCCACATCCATTTAGGACCCTGTTTTATACTAGTATTACCAAACAGGTGTTGGGCATGACTACATTGCACGTTATTGTGGGGTTGAACAATTGAATGAAGGAAAAATGGGTTGAATTAAATGTTAAAACCCTTCTTTGGTGGCCCAAGAAAGAAAAAGAAAACTTTCACGTAATTTTTAGTGAAGTTTTTTTTTTTTTTTTTCCGGTCTAGTATCTTTCACCTATTTCTTAGACCCAACATTGTGGGGGTTGTTATTCCCACCCCACTGTTTGCTATTTTCACCCCAACTTTTGTTTGTATTTTTTTATTCCAAAGATACCCCCAACAAAAACATGTCTTCGTTATGTATGTATCCCAAATACATGACGAAAATGCATTTCTGTTATGCATTTGGAAATTAATAATTGTTATTTATCAAATTCATTTATTTTTTTGTGAGGGGCACAACTTTTAATGGTTCATTGATGTGCGAGCAGGGCACGCGATTGAATCGGTGTAATTTGGACCCTTAATTTATTGTGTGCAATCTCGACCGTTTCTTTTTCTGATGCACAGGACATCGCTTTTAATGATCCTCTGACGCGTGAACAAGGCATGCATTTGAATCGATGTCATCCAAACCATAGATTTAGTCGATGCAATATGAATTGTTTCTTTTTTTTTTACGCACATGACATTGCATTTAATGATTCTCTAATGAATGAATAGGGCATGCGTTTGAATGGGTGTGATTTGAACCCTTGACTCAGTTGGTGCAATCTAAATCGTTTCTTTTTCTGATGCATAAGATAGAGGCTTCAATGAATCTCTAACGTGTGAACAGTATCTACACTAGTATAAAAGAGATATGTGCTCTGAAGCACTTACCATTGCCTTTCTTCACATCCATCTTCATTCCATATTGTTTTTTCTCCTTTAAAGATGGACAGATTCCTTGCTGTGGTATATTACAATGGTCATACGACAACAACATCTGAAGGGGTATTGTCTTAATGTCCTTATGGTCCTGCTTTTCTTAGGGTCACTGAGGACATAACGGTTGTTGCTCTAAAGAAAAAAATTCATGATGTGATTGGAAGTAGCAAAAAAATACTCGATATTCATTATCATCAACCTATATCTTTAGGGAATAACTGTGTTCATTACGGGTCTATGGAGATTAAACACAACAAGGACATGGCAAGGATGTTGTCCATCTTTGCCCAATTTCCTAGACTTATGTCAATTGAGCTGTACGCCATATTAGGCAAATCTCCTGAAGAGATTTTGGCCCGTCTGCGTTGACCACGAATCGTCGAAGAGATCATCGCGTGCTTGCGTTCACTTGAGACGTCAATTAGCTCCAACGACCAAGCAACTGTTAGTTTGAGTGAACCATGACGATGCATTTTGTTTGAGTGAACCTAAGATGCTTCAGCCTGTCTAGCCCGATGTGTAGATGCAGTTAGCCATGAACGCCTAGAAGTGCCTAGCTCATCATTCAACGAAGGGCCTCGTCCAAGACAATGGGTACCAAACCTCATGCGTGGCATAATGAATCTTAAACAATAATAATAAATTAACAATTAAGATAAAATTAATATCAAATATAATCAATATTATTATAGAATTATTCTAAAAAAATATTACTTAAAATTAATTAATTATTAAAATACAAAAAATAAATTACATATTACATAAATACTTTAATAGAAAAAAACAAAAAACAAACAATTTAAATCAAATAAATAATTAAAGGATTTAAAAAAAATTAAAAGTAAAGGATACTAAAAAATAAGTTATTTAAATTATTTAATTGATATAAATAAATAATTAAAATAAAATATTAATTTAAAAACAAATAACTTCAATTATTTAATTCATATAAATAATTAAAATAAAAAAAATTAAAAATAGATAACTTAACTTATTTAATTCATTAAAATAAAAAACTATTTAAAAAACAAATAATTTAAATTATTATATTCATACAAATAATTAAAATAAATAAAAAATTTAAAAATTACATAATACATAACAGAATCGCGATTCCATTATGTATTCATAAATTAATAGTTAACGGTTGTGATTTGTCTCAAGATTTTTTTCTTTTGTAACAGAAGGTGTAAGATTTTTTTTTTCCTTCATTTCAATAGAAAAAAGGGAGTATTTTCATATGCTTCATATATATTGGATTGGTAGCATGGTCGAGTGGTAGGGCGAGGGACTGCGAATCTTTTTTCCCTAGTTCAAATCTGGGTGTAGCCTATGATCGAGAAGATATTTGAAATGAAATATTGTATTACATTTTTTCATAGAGAACTTTTTTCCAACTAAAGCAAGCAAGGTAAAGGGAGTCTCTAGACTTTTTTGATTCTAAATTCTAAGCCTTGCGATTCCGTTATGTATCTAGTAAAGATACACAACGAAATCATGATTCTGGTTTATATCCTCACAGGATGCACAACGGAATCGCGATTCCATTATGTATCATTACATAACGGAATCGCGATTCCGTTGAATCTAAAACTTAAAAAAAAAAACTCATCGACAACGAGGGCAAAAGTTGGCACTCTGTCGAGATGCACATCCAAAAGTTTTGTCGCGCTCTAGCAAGAACAACGGCGGGGTGATAGGGGTTGAGGGAGGGGCAGGGAAATGAGTGAGGGGTGAAGAGGGAAGGAGAAGAAGTTTAACGAGGGGAAAGGAAAGGGGGGGGAGGGGGAGTGGGAACTTTTGAAAGTGTCGGGGGAGGGGTAGGATATTTAAGTAAAATTATTAGTTTTTCAAAAAGAAGGGGATGAAAAAAGAAAAAATGGGTGTGAGAATAGCAGTTCCCCAACATTGTTTGAATTTGGGGTGATGAAATTTTTTACAGAAAGGTGGAGTCCAAGAATGATATAGCCGAACTCTTGGAATCTATTTTGGTATGCAAACCTATTGAACTTGGAGAATTATAAAGTCACTGTCATAGTTTTCGTCACGTAGAACCAAATATACTGGCCATTGGTCAGTATATTGACCATTGTACGTAAGGCTGAGCGTTGGCTTCTGTCATTTGAGGTTAAACTTGATAAAGAAAATGCAATAAAATTAGAATTCAATTACTTAAAGCAGTGAAATTGTTTTATATTTGCTTCAATTGCTGGTTATAGGAGGAAGGAATAATATAACAAAATTATAAAAAAAAGAATAATGTAAGAATTATCAGTTTTGCATTTCGCTTTCATTTTATTTTTTTTTTTCAATATGCAAAGCAATTGAAGTTGCATTAAAATTGATTGGAAGAGTTTTACCATTCTTAATGATCTTGTCCAATTCAAGCTTGAATAAGGTGAGTTGAATTTAAAAAAGAACACAAAGAAAATGAAGTGAAAATGTAAGGAAATTTTTTTTGTTAATTACATATACACAAATATTTACAGGATTTGATTAACATTTCATGATGATGTATTTGTTTTATGATAAGACTTAAATATAGTATCAAAACTATTTTTTTATTTCATTTTTTAATTAAAATCGAATTTTAATTTTGACAATTTTTACTAACTTTTAGTGTCGGTTTTTATTATATAGTAAATTATTAAAATAATACTCCACTTTTTTTTTATCAAAAAATAACATAAAAAGCATTTATAACACTGCACCTAAATTTGAATTCACTCATTATAGTTACTACTATTTCATGTATTTGCACTCGAACTTGTAATGACAAATCTAAATTGTATCCAAGCTCTGATCGACTTACCAACCCTACTAACAACAATACGATGGTTGAAACTTTTATTTCTTCTCACATGGTTGCACTATTGTTCCTCTTTACGTATCCAGATCATTTTTGAGTTATGCTGCGAGGCTTTTGCAATGATCAGTGTTATTAAAGGGTGGGTGTTCCCAATGGAACCCCAAAAGCAAATTAGACAATAAATACAGGGAAACTTCACTATAGCAAATGGGTCAAGAAATAGTGTAGACAACCCCCCTCTTTCCCCTAATTGCAACTGCAAACTCATAATCCTCACCAGCAAATGTGGTTCCTCTAGAATAAGCACACTTTCTTGAATACAATGTGTGACAGCTGAAAAATATAAATGTGAAATGACCTGTCGTATTGTGGGAAGGAGAATCACATTAATGCACATGGAATTATGAAGCCTGACAAAAATAAAAAAAGAAACTTAGACCATGTATTGGGAAATGCGTTCTTCAGTTTGAGGGAAGGGATTTGGCCAAGTAGTATATATATATATTCATTCCCATTGACCACGTCTAAGCCTCACTTCCCAAAATCTCTCACTTTCACTTTCATTGACGCATCCCCATTATTCAATTTTGGTAGTTTTTCATTTCACGGGAATTGAATTCCGATAGTGAAGTTACATGCTGCTCTGAATAGGGAAGTGCTAGAGATAGAAGTGGAAGATCATAGAGTTAAATATATAAATAAAATGTTACATGGTTGGTTTAATTTTAAAATTAAAAAATTATTATTCCGGGGGGTGGAGGATTAAGTAGAACTTCCTAGAAATTAAACCAAACATGTAAATGTCTAAATGAAAGGTTTATTAAAAAAAATGTATATTATAAGTAAAGAGAAGGAAAGAATCAAGTACTCCAACTTTGCTTAAAAGAGGGTCCACACAAAGACCCTACGGATGAGTGCATGCAATTTCTCTGAAATTCACTCCTTCCAACCTAACGGTCAAATTTTTTTGTTGGCCATAGATAGATATAAAGCTACCCTATTCCAAGAATCCTGAGCACAAGTAAGGTATGTTTCCAATACAAGATAAAATGATAGCTCAACACACAGACCCATTTCAGCAAAAACCATCTCTCAAGTTTGATATATCACACTCTAAAGAAAATAGAAAAGAAAACTTCGTAAACCCAAAACAAAACAAAAGAAAAAGAAAGTGTTCTTTCAGTTCCACTTTGTCATGCAGAAGATCCTCCTTCATTAATTATCAACCTTTGTTGTTTTTGTTTCTCTCTCTCTCTCTCTCACACACACACACACTGACTGACTGACAGAGGGAAAGTGAGAGATAGAGGCTTGACATGTTCAAAGATTAGTTTTATATGCTTGTATTGTGGAGGTGATAAATGAGATTCCCAAATAAAGAAAACAAAGCCATAGAGAGAGAAAGTAGGAGATTCTCTCAATGCAAGAATTAGAAGGGGGTGGAGATCACATGTAGATTAACAAAAACTTTAGGTTGAATGGAGAAAAGAGAAAAAGATGCATATTAAAGAAACTATTTTCACAAGTCAAGATGCAAACGATTTTCCCTTGAAAGAAGGGCAAGCACAAACACACATGATCCCTTATTATCCATCCTCCACTAAAGTAAATTACTAATCAAAATGTAGTTGTTTTATGACCCCTCTTTTTTCTCCCCCAACTTTTGATTACTTTTCTCTTTGTTTCTCTTCCTTTTCATATTCATTTCGTTGGTGGTTAAAATAAAGTAGGGTCAATATGGTTGGGAGTATATATGAGCAATAATGGAGCTACAATGAAAGAGAAATGTGAAGAGAGTTGACACGGTGGAATCAATCAAGCAGCTACTTCTCATCTACTCATCTTGCAAGGGATTCTTTATCTGTCTAATTCATCTCACTTTTCAAGAAACTTGATAAGGTTGGCAATTGTTTAAACCTCAAATTCTTTGGTTAATAAATCGGGTTAAATTGAATGTTCTCTTACTTTCCGTCTTATTAATGCCGAGGGGCCGTACTTCAAGGGGGAAAAAAAAGCTTATAAATTTTAAATCGTGGAAAAAGATGGCCCTCCATATGCAATAATAATTTCTGTTTTCTGCCAAATCCTCATGTAATAATTCATGTTACTTCATGATCACGTCCCATTCGTTTCCATTATTCATAATAATATAACCAAATTAATGTCCCCAGCTCTTTTATATGCACATTTCTGATCCAACATTAAGCAATCGGGAATATCGAGGACTAGTAAAAAGAAAGGCCAATTTGCCATATATGAACAATGCGTTGTTTATCTGTCTGTACGGCATGCCTGCCTCATATGGCTTACTATTACTTTATGACAAACTTAAGGTTTAGATATATTTTTTAATTTTTATAAATATTGTTTTATTTGATTTTTTTTTTTTTTGTCAATTTTAATTTTTATAAACTTTAAAAATATTCTAATACGTTTTTATTATATTTAATGATAATATGGTATATATTTAATTAATTCACATTTCAGTGATTGTTTTAAAGTAATGCATGACATAACATAATTAGATGCATGTTTTGTCATTTTTAATTAATGATGGAAATCATTTTAAAATTTATATAAACTAAAAAGAGATTAGAAGACTGAAATGATATTAAATCATATTTTTAGAAATTAAAAACACATATTTATCCTAATCTTAATTATCTATTTAATTAATCCAATCATACCCTTTTGAGTGCATGTTAATCATATTTAATTATGCCCTGTTATTATAAGGCTAAGGCTCAATCCTCAATTCCTCCGCAGCGTGCTAACTAAAATTCGCATGTAAAACGAAATCAACTTGGCGAATCTTTGGTTGGCACTGCCATTAATTTCATTTGCCTTGTAGTTTTTAATTTTTTTATGGATCAGTTAATATTGATTTGGGAATAAAATTTTGGCGATACTTCCTTCGTTGGCACTTGCAGAAGAGATTCGTGTATTTGTTATTTCTTTTTTGTCTCCTAAAAGCAAGCTAGCATGTCCAAGATTGGATATGTAAACAAATATAAAATGTTTAAAGTTAACAAACATGCTACAAAAAAAAAACTAAAAAAACTACAACAACATCGTATGCTTTTATTTTGCTTGAGCTCATATTGTGTAGTAAATTGAATATCATTGCTGCTCTTCATTTTCCCTTATGCTACCCATAATAACAAATAATAATCATAATAAAACATGCAGATCAACTATTTTAGACAAACTACATCTCCATGTCTCGTTGTAATAATATTGCCCAAGTGATGAGAAAAAATGTTTTATATTTTTTATGATTAATAATTATAAAAATATCATATTATTTTTTATTTTCTTAATAATTTGAATAATAAAACCTGAAAATATTGAAATAATAATTTTATTATTGCATATGAAACCTTTTGAAATAAGAGGACATAAAATGATATAAATTTTTCTACCAAAAAATATATAATATTTTTATAATTGTTAATAAAAATAAAAAATAGTAAAATGTTTTCTCAAATCATACAAATTTTTTATGTATTTATGCAATAGCATCAAGTGCTTGATTGAAGAAAGAATAATTTTAAATTATCTTACAACTTTTATTACTAATCCTTCTATTTATTAAATAAAAAATTAAATCCATTTTAAGTTTCTGAGATATTAAGTGTATTTATTTTTTATTCAACACTTTATTTATTTAATATTAAGAAGATAAATAATTAGGAAAATATTTTCTCTTAAAAAAATCACATATGTTGACTTTAAAGCAATATCTGCCTCAAAGGGGCCAAAAAGTGTATTTAAATGTCATATTAAGATTCTACCAAAAGAAAATAACATATTGATCGAGATGGAGAAATAACCAATTTGTATAAGATACATAAATTTCAATTGAAGTGATACGTTGAACTTTTTTCATTTTTGGCATCACGATATATAGTAGAATTTTTTATTAATATATTTATTGGGTGTTAATGTTAATTCTCATTGAGGTTAAATGAAGTTAAAGGTATTCAATATTTTAAAAATATAATTAAAATGTATTTAGCGTTAAATAATTAAGAATACTATATTAAGCTAATTGATTAAGAGGATCCAACATTTCTTTCAAGTATAAACGTGTCCCATATTGTATCATGTTCTCTTTTCATGTAGAAATTATAGCCTGAACTTGACGTGATTTTATGTGCACTTTAAAAAGAAAAAGGCACTTTAATTAATTAAACCTTAATGAGATAAATTACTTCCTAAATTGTTTACCGTAAATAAAATAGACACGCAAACTCTATACAATACTAACACTGTTCAAAGCATATATCGTCTATCTTTCCTTTGTTCCCGCAAATTCTTCAACAGAAAGGTTTCAGAATGTTCCTCTTTTCCTTTCGGGCTAAACCTTAGCGGCTAAGTTTGTTCAAATTGTGAACGCAACCACTGCATGTATATATGTGTCAATTCTAGCTCAACTTACTTTCAAGTTATTTTTTTAGGGCTTGGCAAGTCTTAATGATAAGTAATGAAGAAAATGAACAGCCAAATATTTATAAGTTCACAATTTTATCACAAATGTTTAATTTTCAAAATATAATTAATAAGCAATACATATTTTACCACTTATTCTAAATGTTAATACCTTAAAGAAACATAGGTACTGAACACGACTATATGTGATGATAGGCAACTTTCATGGAAAAGTGGCAACGTAATTCACGCAACCACGGATGGAGGCTAGCAAAACAATAATGGACTCAACACATCCATGTCTATCCACAACTTCGAAATTCTTGCCATTAATAGGTGGATATAGACAAAATGTTAGATTCAGAGAATACAATATTACATATCAAAACATGGCAATCTCGAATTAATTAGACCTTACTAGAAGTTAAATTTGGAAGAAAATTTCAATGGACGAAAGCCTACGCATTCAAAACAAAAAAAAGAAAAGAAAGAAAAAGTCGAGCACATGACAAATTTGATATCCTCACAAAACTTCAACATTAATTATTAGGAGTTAATGCATACCCCCTTTTCCCCTTTTCATATACGAAAAAGATGTATTATCACTTTGATTTTAGAATTTTGTCGTATATTTGAAGGCCATCAAAATATCTCGTCTATGTTCAATGCACTATTGTTTATTTTTCTTTTAATAAAAAAAGTTTGAAAATTTCATCGAATTTAAAATTAAGACATATCATAAATTTGAACAAAAAAAATTTAAAGTAAAGGGAAAGAGTACAAGAAAAAAAATTGTCAAAATATTGATAATTTGTTTGGTTGGAATTTCTTTTTTGCCACAAATTTTACGTTTCTAGAGTCCATGTAGATGCAAGGTTAGGAAAGACAAAAAAGTTTTACATTCAAATAAAAGTGTCTTTGGAAGTATTTCTTCTGTTTCTTTCTAGTAGTTTATTTCAGAAGAAAATTTTGGTTTTCTTATTTTTAAAATAATATTATCAGCAATACCATCATCATAATTATACCCTTATTTTTATTAATTTTATGAATATATCAAAGAAGAGAGAGAGAAGAAATGATAGAAAAAAATATTAGAGTGATAAATGAGAGGTAAATTAATTAATAAGTGAAACAATAAATAAAGTTAAGAAGTTAGAAATATTAATTTTATCATCATCATAATTATACCCTCGTTTTTATTATTTTATGCATATATCGAAGAGAGAGAAATAATAATAGAAGAAATATCAGAGTAATAAATGAGAGGTAAATTAAATAATAAGTGAGACAATAAATAAAGATAAGAAGTTTGAAAGATTAATTTTATCACCATCATAATTATAATCTTGTTGAGGAGTGCTAACAACATATTCTCTAACATACTCCTCATAACACACACTCTATTATTGGTTGAAATTTATTAAAAAATATTATAAAAAAATATATTAAAGAACATTTTTTTTAAAAAAAAAACCCTTCTTTAATATATCAAATACACGTGATAATATGTATTAAATTATATTAATTTACTTTACTAAAATATCTATTTTTTTTTATCTTTGTATATATTCAATTATTGGTGATATTTAAAATCACACATATGTATAGGTAAAATTAATTAAATATTTATGAATGAATAGTTTAGTTAACTTTTAATATTCAATATTCAATATTTTTAGTTATTTTATTCTAAAAAAACTTTCAATTAATAAAATAATTTAGCATTTATTAATTTTTTTAGTAAAGATCACAAATATCTTCTACGAAAGATAATCTTACTCGAGTTAGGTAGGATCACCATTATCTCATCAATTAAATATTTTAAGTCAGGTAGTAAAATATATATTGTGTATGATTTCTAAAAAAATTTATCTTAATTTTAATTATCTTATTTTTACTTTAAGATAGAGTTAATTTACCAACAAATTCTTTAGATAGGGTTAGTTTAATTTAGTTATTCTTTAAATTGGATTAATTGTTTTATTAATGGATTTAGTTTAATTTGTCAATCGTTTGGATTGATTTATCGTGTCTTAAAATGAACCTTTAGTGTAAATATTTGACATGCTTTTACTTATTTAATGATATACAGCTTTGTATAGTCAAGCAGTGTTTAATATTTGAGCCGGAACAATTCATTATCTTTGAGAAATACTCTAGATTTATAGATATCTTCTAAGTTCCTTGTCAATAAAAACATTCTTAGGACGATTTGTTTCAAGGTTTGATATTACATTCTTAGGAATCACATTATCTGTATTACTATGTCTGTGAATATTATCTCTGAACATGTTTGGTTGATATTTAATAATTTCAAAAAAAAAATAAATTTATTTAATTAAAAAAATTCAAAAAGTAAAAGTAAAAGAAAAGATATAGAAGAAGAAAGTGAGAATAGGTAGTTATACTTTCATTCCCATGGGAATATAGGATATCCACCTATAATCATGGAAATAAAAAATAAGACAAGTGTGAGTATTTTACATTCCTGAAAATAATTCCTGAAAATATTTTTTTTAAAACTTGTACCAAATATGGGAATGTGATATTCTCATGTTCACAGTTTTAGGAATAATTTGTGATACCTTGAAATAAACATAACCTTAGATTGTTTTTTTATTAAAATTGAGTAGGAATACTTTGATCTAAAGAGATTCAAAATTTAATTTATAAAGAAACACTCTTAAGATTGCTTTACATCACCAACCTAAATTCATTTAACAAACATTCATGTTTCTAAGAAGGTTTTTTTTTTTTCCCACCATCTAGAAGTTGATTTCCTATTTCATGCTTCATTGGTAATAATCAACGCAATGTGAGCTAATACACAAGTTTAGGAAAACATAAAGGTCATGAAACCATCTAAGCACGGTGGAATCAAGAGCGTTGAAACTTCCGAGGGCCAGGATTTTCCATGTGACATAAGTGCAGCGTAAAGAGGGGTGCGGAGTGTGGACCATAACGCACCCGAAAAAAAGGGGACACGTGGCGGAGAACGGTCGAAGGGGTCGCGCAGACACACAACACAAGCAACGTTTCCCATGCCACCACCATGACTCAACCAACAAAACAAACATCAACATTTTCCTCAGAAAAAAAAAAGCAAAGGAAACTGCCAAAAAGCCCTTCCCCTTCCACCAGGTACACCGTACCCCCCTCCCTCTTCCCCGGGTCCCACGGCCCCCTCCACGCTGGCGCCTCGCACGTGCCTTCCAGCAATGTTCCCCCACAACCCTGCCACACACGTGTTTCGTCCCACACCTCGGGCCCCACTACCATCACGTTGTTCTTCCTTGGACCAACACAAGGAAGAAAAACATTAAAAAACAATAAAACAGCAACAGCATTAAAAAAATAATAATAAAAGCAAAAAACGTTGTTCGATTTTCTAGACTCGTTCCGCCTACGTGGCACCCTCTAGTCGGCAGGTATTACCTGGCACCATTACTACTTTTCTCATTTATTTAATTTTTACTATTTAACTATTGGGGAAAACAAAACAGAAATTAAATTAAAATTTAGTTTCACGAAAATGCCCTTAGAAATTGGCCATAGCCATAACATAACAGCCTGCCACATCAAATCTCGATCTGCCTGTCTGGTCGCTAGCTCGGGATTAATTATATAGACAAAAAGATCTCACACTGGAGCAATTGAACAAACCCTATCTTTATACTCTTTTCACCTTTTTATATATATTATTTTATTATTATTATTTTTTTAATTTATTGGTCCAACATTTGGTTCCTATTATTAATTATTAATATTATTATAATTATAATAATAATATTATATAATTTAATAATGTGTGGACCGAGGGAAACCCCGAATAAACCCCACCATCCAGCCTTGCCACCTCTATTTGCATGCTATTCTCTTCCGTTTCCTTGCAGAGTTGTATTTTTCTCTCTTCCTCTTCTTTCTCACCGAGTGCTCCCTCTTCCTCTCCCAAACCATTCCAAATAAGAATCACGCGAGGATCGCACACAGAGAATAGAGATAAACGAAACTCAACAACAACATCTTAGATATTATTATCATTTTCCTCTTATCAACATGGCCGTTGAGGCGCGCCATCTCAACCTCTTCCCCTCTCAACTCATCGGCAACAACCGGTATATATTCATTTCCCCTCCTCTTCTCATCTCTCTCCCACTTTTTTTATTATTCACTCTGTTTAATCGGATTTTTTTATATGATCTCGCAGGGAAGTGCTGAATTCCGTTGAGGCCAATATGAACATGTACAACGCACATCTGATGGGTTATTCTTCTTCGTTTCTTCCGTTATCTGGCGCCGTAACGGAAACAGTGCTCCCATCGTCGGTGTACAATTCTCTCGGAAACGCCGTTAAATCCGAGAGCGGTCTCACTTACAACAACAACAACAACAACAACGTTGTTCCTCCCATGTCGAGAAAGCGCTCCAGAGACAATTTCAGTTACAACGTTAACGACTCCTCCTTCTCGTTCCTCGGCCAAGACGTCTCTCTTCAGATCCAACAACAACAACTCGACATCGAGCAATTAATCATGCAACGAGTGAGTTCCATTCATTCATCATTCATAGGTTTTAAAAAACGGTCCAATACTTTGGCCGCATAGGCTGCATTTGTCCGTGATTCATAGTACATCTCTTGTTCGCTTTTGTTTTAATCTTAAAATTCTGATTTGATTTTGTTTTGGTTGTGACGTGTTCAGATGGAGAAGGTGAGAATGGAGATTGACGAGAAGCGGAAGAGGCAAGCGAGGAGGATCATCGAAGCGATAGAGATTGGCGTGATGAAGAAGCTGAGAGCGAAAGAAGAGGAGATAGAGAAAATCGGGAAACTGAACTGGGCTCTGGAGGAGAGAGTGAAGTCTCTCTGCATGGAGAATCAGATATGGCGCGACTTGGCGCAAACCAACGAGGCCACGGCGAATGCTTTGAGGACGAATTTGGAACAGCTGCTGGCTCAGCGCGGCGGAGTGGTGGTCGACGACGACGGCGGCGCCACCGTGTGCGCCGCCGCGGTGATGGAGGACGCGCAGTCCTGCTGCGGGAGCACCGACGGGGACGGTGGTGAAGAAAAGGAAGTGGGGTGGCGCACGTTACCGGGGTGCGCAGGGGTGAAGGTTAAGGACGAGGGCGGTGGTTGCGGGAAAATGATGAGCGAGGGGAATGGCGTGGGAAGGTTGTGCTGGAACTGCGGGAAGGAAGAGTCGTGCGTGCTGATTTTGCCGTGCCGGCATCTGTGTTTGTGTACTCTGTGTGGGTCTACACTCCACATTTGTCCCATCTGTAAATCCTTCAAGACTGCTAGTGTCCATGTTAACATGTCCTAAATTTGGAAAAAGTAGGACTAGGAACCTAATGCATCAATTATCGTCTCAATCTCAAAAAAAAAAATCAATTTTTCATAAATGCTAAAGGGTTAAAGAAAAAAAGTTCGTTTTGATCCAGATCCAGAGTTCCTCTATTTTCTAGTCCACTCGCTATGTTTTTAGTTTCCTTGATTTTGTTGTTTTGTACAAAGTAGCTGTGAACGTCATATGCCAATTGCATTCAGTACTACTTAGTTAGAATTACACGTCGTTTCTTAATGAACAAAACTTCAATTCTTTGATCAGCATAATAAAAGATTTTATTTTTTATTAAATGTCGATGTAAATTATTGAAATAAAATTTTAATTTTGATTGAATAATAGTAACACTAAGAATATTTGCCTCTTAAGTTATTTTTTCTTTAATGTCAATCTTAACCAATTAAAAACTCCAATTACAAACTCTAATTACGATTCAAGCAATGGAAATACTGCATGCAAGTTTATGTTGTCCTTTGGTTATTTTGTTAGGGTCTCGTTGATAAATGCTCTTAGGGTTTTGGTTAAAAAAAATTTAAATAGAATTTTTTAAAAAAAATTGCATTAAAAATGTATTGAAAATCAA
Source organism: Spatholobus suberectus (assembly GCA_004329165.1). NCBI lineage: Eukaryota > Viridiplantae > Streptophyta > Magnoliopsida > Fabales > Fabaceae > Spatholobus > Spatholobus suberectus. The sequence goes on from CM014736.1 coordinate 27,119,630, forward strand.
AGTAGATTAGCGGCATTGGTTAGCATTCGTCGTTTTGATATAACGAAGAACGTGGATAAGAATTGGGTTCTCGACTTATCGTGTATTTGTGGGAGGGTGAAATGTGAAAAAAATGTGGGAGTGGTGGGACCCACAGTGTATCTACTAGACCGTTTCCCCAATGGGGAAACTACGAAGAACAAGGAATAGATAAAAACTGGCGCGTGGGGAGGCGCGCGTGGAGTCAACGTGATGGATGGAGAAAGGGACAGGTGTGCGGCAAAAGCTGACGCGTAGGACGCTCGTAAATGTCGCTGTTGTTTGAGGAGTGCCTGCAACGGCCATTTTCTTAGAGCTCAGGCTTTGGACCAAAGGCCAATGCACTGCACAACCCAACACGGTAACCGGTGGTTCCCAACACCCAGCCAAAATTATTATTTTTTAATTATTATCCGAATTAGCTGCTTTTTTAATAAAAACTGAGGAAGTCTCCATTCTCCAACCCGGGTAAAGAGAGAGAGAGAGAGAGAAGAAAAAGTATCGGGAAACTGCCATCATTGACGATATTGATAGCCATATATGGCGTGGAGAAGACGACGACGGCGTTTTGTTCTGCTGATGCGTTTTCTTTTGTTAATATTTTTAGGGATAATACAAAAAAGGTGGTGTTAATTTCGGAGGCGGTGCAGGTGAAGATTATCTTATCGATCGTTTTGGGGAGTGAATAAGAAAAGAAGAGGTGGTTGATTGAGTGAGGCGTGTCATACGGTGCTTACTGTGCGACCCTGCTTCAATCTCTCGTCACTGTTAAATAGGGACTGGAGCTGCCAGCACCTACCCCAATGATATTCCCCACCTTTATGTCAATCTCACTCCAATATCATAGAACAAAAGATTTTCTTAAAAAATTACTAAACAAATCTCCAGTTTTAGTAATTTAAAAACTACCAAAGATAAGAACAAGAATGATGAAAATTTACTGTTACCGAGGTGGGTACGGTCGTCCTTTGACTCATTATTGTTGGTGCACGAAATGGGATCCCTTTGCAGTTAAGATTTCACGGAACGCGGTTAAAAATGGCAACTTCTCTCGTCCACTGCTATTATTACTCGTTTTGTTTTGTTCAACTGCGCTGTGCCACACTGTGGTGGGTCTGTTTCTGTTTCTGATTCCGACTGAATGATGACTGGCCTTTTCCGATTGGATTGGTACTATTTCGGGTATTTTTCATTCCTTTAAAAGAGGGAAAAAAAACAACAATAATGATAATAGGGAAACGTGGGTCGAAGCGCATGTGAGGGGCACGTGAGTGGTCAATTCTTTTGTTTTGTTTTGTGGCTAATTGAAGTCAATGATCGCCAAAGGAGGTGGGCATCTTGCGGCATGCGCATATGCCTTTTACGAGAATCCGATTTTGAGAAGGCTTTTCTTTTTTAAATATGAAACATGTTGCTATGGATAATAAATTAATAATTAAAGTAAAATGGTTGATAGATAAAGTTATTAACAATGTTTTAAAATTGAATTGAATTGGCTAGTCTGTCCAAAAAATTAGTAACTGTTCTAAAAATTATTTGGACACTCAGTCTTAAGTTGGCTTACTTGTCACCTATCCCGGCTAGCATGACCACGAATATCCAAGACGGTAATCCTTGTTATCCCGATTCGATTTTCTACCTACCCTGGTATGGCATGAGAAGTGCCTAATGGCAAGAAAAGTGTATAATAAGGTATTCAAATGTACGCTATCACGTGGTACCTAACTCTAACAAAATTTTCCTCCAAAAACACTCTATATAAAGGGCTCCACACTCACCAAGTACACACGCTCTCTCTCATTCTCACTCACTCTTACACCCTTACTGACTTAAGCATCGGAAACCTTGTAGATATCATCATCGGAGACGCCAACAACCACCGTGAGAGCTTACAGGAGATTTTCTCTCATGTTCATCACACAATAGTAACCGGTCTAGTGTTTGGTTCAAATAAATTATAGAATTAGTTTTGAAAAAAATAGTCAAAGAACTAAAAATTCGTTAAAAATTGATATTCTCTTTGGTTTCAAATATAAGTAATAAAAAAGAAAAAAAAATTATGCTAATTAAGAAAGTTAGTTAGTAGCTTTGAACTTTATTAATTCCATTAAGAAAATAACTATTTTTCCCCCTAAAGTGCCTTTCTTTGGAATTTGATATCAAGAACAAAATACTTCCTCCAGAATATAAGCAAAAAAACAAAAAAAAACCTTGTATATTGGTCTCAAATATAAGCAAATATAACTAATTTCACCTTCTTTAATGAGATCATCCCTAAAATATCCTTCATTTAATTAATATTCTATTTCCAATAACTCTATTTTATTCTTGATATCAAATTCCAATGAAGGACACTTTAGAAAAAAAATGTTATTTTCTTAATGGGATTAATAAAATTAAATGTTACTAACCAACTTTCTTAATTACCGAAAGTTAATTTTTTTTGCTTATATTTGAGACTAAAGGGAGCAGAGTCCTTAGAAATAGAATATCAATTAAATGAAGGGTATTTTAGGGATGATTTTATTAAATAAGGTGAAATTAGTTAGATTGACTTATATTTGAGACCAACACACAATACCTTTTTTTTTCTTTTTTTTTTTTTGCTTATATTAGAGACAGAAGGGAGTATAATTGTAAAAAAAAAAAAAAATCTTATTCACAAGATGTTAACAAAAAGTATTTCATAGACTTACATATGTTTTTGGTCTTTGTAATATACTGTTTTTTTTAATTATGGTCCTTATAAAATTATTTTTTAAACTGTCCTTGTAAAATTTCTTTTTTATTTTGGCCTTTATTATTTTTTTTAGTCTTTGAAATATACCCATTTTTTCATTTTTGTCCTTGTAATATGTGAATAATTTGCTTTTAGTCCCTACCATTCTTTTTCAAAGGGACTAATTTAAAATGAACAAAATAATATTGGAACTAAAACGAAAAATAGATATATTACCAAGGATGGTAAAAAAATTTGCACATGTGGATATCTGTAAACAAAATCTGCCATAGGCAAAAAATGAGTAGCTTTAATGGGTACGGGTATTTTTTTTCTATCCACTTGTTAACAGGGCGAGGTGGGTATCATTGTATCCATACCCACGGGTACTCACCCTCATGAAATTACTAAACAACCTTCAGATACATATATATATATATATATATATATATACATACATACATATATGTATACATACATACATATATGTATACATACATATGTATATACATATGTATATATATGTATGTATACATATATGTATGTATGTATATATATATATATATATATATATATATATATAAATAAGTAACTTAACATAATTTCTCCTACTTATGAAATTGAAGTATTTAATCTTATTAACTTTTGTTTGGACTTATGAAATTGAATTATTTCAATTTATTGACTTTTGTTTGTATTAATAGGATTGAAGTATTTTAGCATTTAAATTTAGTTTCTAAATTAAAATATTTTGATTAGTATAATTGTGTTGAACATTTACTTCAAACTTTTTTTTTAAAAAAAAGTCAAAATAATTAAAAAATATATGATTAAAGTGTTTTATAAAATATTTTAAAGTTTTTTTGAAATATCCATAGATACCCCCAGTAGTGGAAAAAACTGTGGGTATCCGCAGAATAGGTACCTACAAGGGTAATGGCTAAGTACAAGGAGAATATTTATCCAACGAGGTGGGTAGCTGTGGGCTACTACTCGTGCCTGTCCTGTCCTGTTGTCATCCCTCTATATTACAAGGACTAAAAAAAATAAAAAGGACCAAAATAAAAAAATAAATTTTGAAAGGACCATTTAAAAAAATAACTTTATAAGAACCAAACCAAAAAAGTAATATATTATACAGACCAAAAACATATTTAAGCCTATTTAATATAACATCATTTTCATTTTTCTTAAAATAAATAAATAAAAAATCAACTAAAATATTTGCCTTTTTTATTTTAGATGCAAACTCGTTATTGTTAATGAGCATTAATTTGTATTGTTAAAATTTAGACTCGTATTGTGATATATTTGATTTGGATTTTTATGTGTACTTTGAATGTTAAAAACCTTTAAAATAGTTTTATTTTTAGTATTTAGTATTATAAAGTTATGATATTATATTTATTATTATTATTATTATTATTATTATTATTATTTAAATATAGTTTCATCTAGTTCCATCTTAAATAGCTCATTGGTGCACAAGTCTACTTATTTTAGAATCTTTAACTTGTAAGGTACCCTTGTAGGCTAGAGTGTCCTACATTTGTTTTGAACACTTAAGATTGTGAACTTTTTCATATTCTGCTTTAGATAAAGCACACATGATAGCATTCCTAATCTTTGAGTTTAGAAGATACCTAGTCTTCTAATCCTCTGTCCATCTTGAGCAAGGGATTTCTTCTCCTTTTTCATCAACAGGAATGTAGTCTCCTTTTTCTATAACATCACACATGCCAATATAACATGCATCAAAGAATCAATCATCCTTTATTTCCAATAGTCATAGTTTTGACCCTTGAAGAGAAGTGGCCTGTTGATAACTTGTCCTTTGGTTGTCCATAGTGCTTGTAGGATCGTTTCTATCACTATACTGCTAGATGCTTAACCCCTAGAGGCCAAGCTTTGATACCAACTGAAATAACAAAGGAACACACAAGAAGGGGGTTGAATTGTGAATGGCGTATTTTCGAAAACTTTTTAAAAACAAAATGATTTTGTTTCGATTTAAAGCACTTTGCAAAAGATTGTTCACAAAGCAACGTGAAGGATAATGAGATAGGGAAAAGAGATAACACACATAGGTTTATACTAATTCACTCTTAACCAACAGCTACGTCTAGTTCTTTCAACCTAAAAGTTTTTCACTAAGCAACTGCATACAACAAACAAGTATTCTTTAAGCCTCTTTAGGCTCTATAACAAAGTAATATTAACCTAACATTACTTCTACCCAAGTATTCTTTAACACTAAGTCTCTCTAGGCTTTCACAAAGTTAAGTCTTTGAAAAGATAACTCACAATAGTGAGTGTTTACATTTTTAAGCTTGACGAAATGTCTATAGAGAGATAAAGCTTTTTCCCGTCTTGATATGCATTAAATGCATGAGATATCATGTCATGTAAAGTCAATGAGAGAGAATTTGATGCCCCTAGTAGCAATGACAGCTTATATAAAAAATGTGTTTCTCTTTCTTGACATGCGTAAGGCGTATTCTACCTTTTTCACTTTGTTGAGCTACTTCAATACTTCTTCTGATAAGTTGACTTGCTTTTTTATTTAGCTTGTACCAATTATCAAAGTTAATAGAGCTAGACTTGCTCTACAATATTTGAAAAGACAAATTGAAATGTATACGTTGAAGACACTTAGTTGATTTTCGAGAAGGTATTTTAAGGTTTCAATTCGTAGGATAGCTTCGTCCTTATATATAAGCGAAAGAGTGTATAAGATCTTTTACAAAAAGCACTTTAATATTAAAGGGTTTTGGACACTTTTTATAATACAGATATGGACGTTTTCATTTTATGGATGCTATTGTAGGAAAACATTGGATGACTTGTTAAGTAAATATTGGACACTCTCATACATAACATAGATAATTCTAAGTTAAAAATAGAGCAATATAATTATGAATTTTATAGACACTTAGGGTCTCAAAGCACTTATATCTTGCAACAAAAGGACTTGTTACTACTTCATAAATTTTAACAGCCTTTTCATCAAAACATTTTAGAGATTAGATGCTTCACACGTCTTTAGTTCCAACAATTTGTATACTTTGTTTTTTAATTTAGTTATTAAACTATATTTCATGAACAATAATTATTAAAAGTGATGATCTTATAAATATGTAGTTAAATTTAAAACAATTTATAATATTTTATTTTAATCTATATCTATCTATCTATCTATCTATATATGTAAAATAACTTTACGATAATCGTTGATCAAATCTAATCAAATTTAATGGATCTAATTATATTTAATGAAGAATTAAATTACCCATATTAATGATATTTATTATATATTTTATTAATTTTAAGTTAATAATACATATTTAGAAACCAAAAGAAGATAGAAAAAGTTAGATATATGAATACTATAATAATAATATTATTAAATATTATATTAATACATATGCTCAATTTTTTTATATTTTTTAAACTAGTTACTTTAAAATTTATTTCATGAATAATAATAGTTAAAACTAATGATTTTATATATATGTTGTCAAATTTAAAATAATTTATAATATTTTATTTTAATTAATAATTAAGGATAGAAATTAAGAGATAAATTATTAAGAATCATTTTAAATTTAACTACATATTATAAAATCATTACTTTTAATTATTATTGTTTGTGAAATATATTTTAATAAATAAATTAAAAAAATAAAGTATATTGATACATATACATAAAACCTTATTTGTTAATTTCTAGCATTAATTATTAATTAAAATAACATATTATGAATTATTTTAAATTTAAATACATATTTATGAAATCATTACTTTTAATTATTATTATTTATAAAATATATTTTAAAGTAACTAATTTAAAAATAGGCTTAATTACACTTTTATTCCTCAAGTTTCACAATCTCGCAATTTTTGTGCCCAAATAATTTTATTTTATTTTTGCAAATTTTGTCCTATAGTTTACCAAAAGTCACAATTAGTCTTAATTGTGGCAGTTTTTTTAACGCGGAGGTGAAATTTGCTATATTTTGTAAATTAAGGGGCAAAATCCACACCAAAAATAATTTTAGGGCAAATTTTGCAAAATTGTAAAACATTGGAGACAAAAAATGTAATTAAGCCTTAAAATATAAATTTGAGCAAAAGTATTAATATTATATTAAAAAAATAGGCTATGCACTGACAGTGTAAAACTGTTTTACACTGTCATCCAATCACAAACTACCATGTATGATAAGGTTGTTGACTTTTACAATAATTACGTAAAAAGTCTGATTGGTTAACAGTATAAAATATTTTATACTAACAATGCATAGCCATTAAAATCTATTATATTTAATATTATTATAGTATTTATATATCTAAAATTTTCTACCATCTTTTGGTTTTGAAATATATATTATTAACTTACAATTGTCAATAATGTATAATAATATCATTAATAATGTAAAGTTTTTTACACCACCAATACATAAAAATTAAACTCTTAAAAAATAAAATAATAATGTATTTTATGTTAGTGATATAATATTTTTTGAATATTTTATTTATCAAGGCAATATAATTTTAAAATAAAATTATTATAAGTTATTTATTTCATTCAATCCTTTTAGTTCAATTAGAAATAATAACAAATGATAAATGTAGAAATCTCTTTCGATATTGAATTGTTGAGTACAACCATTATTATGATCTTATTTTCATGAGAGATATTCTATAATGCATTTTCTTAGCTTTTAATCACATATAAGTCTAATGATACAATATATTGTTGAAAAATAAATTTGTTTAATATTTTTTAATTCTATATAAAATTAATTGAATTTAACTATAATATATAGCCAAAGTTGCATATATTTAATTTTAAACTAGGCAAATATTTGTAATTATACAAAAATTTTAAAATTATTATTTATTTATTTGGTATATAATTTGATTATTTTTTATATTAAAACACTCATGGACAAAAAATAAAAAAGAAATGTGTGATCATGTATTTTTTTTTTTTTTAGTTTTATATTGATCATATGAATGTGAAATCACTAATAACATTATTATGATTATATGCTATAATACTAGACTCATACCTTCAATGATTATAGAGTTAGGCTAATTATTTTTTATTTCCCCCCTCTCCTTTTTTAAATGTTAATAAATATGAGATATATAGTTTTTATGGAAATATTTAATAAATTGCTTCAATAAACTATAATATTTGATATATTTTATTTTTTAATCATAACTTCTTAAAAAATTGACAATTAACATGGTTAATTTGGATATAAAATAACACAATATCTTAACAACACTATTTACAATGAATTGTTTATAATAAATTATAAACTGATAAAAAATTTATTTCTAATTATAATTTTTATATACTCAAAATATATTTTTATATTTAAATAAATATGTGCAACGTACAAATATTACATCTAGTAGTAATTTAAGAAAGACTAATTCTATATCCTTTTATACGTTCTTCTTACAAATTTTCCTTATTATTAAATAAATTAAATATTAAATACTATTATATGATTTTAAGATATTAAGTATATTTAATTTTTTGATTTAATACTATCCTTAATTAATATGTAAGATGACTAGTAAGAAGATAAATAGGAGGATATAAGAAAAAAATATACTCATTAAAAAATTAAAAAAATTATTAAAATTATTAGTAATTTATCTTACTGTGATTTTAAATATATTTTTCACTTGATTTTTAATAAAATAATTTTATTGTTAAGTATTAGTTAACAAGACCTAGTAAATATATCAACCACTCTGTTTACATGTATGTTTGAAATTGAGTAGCTAAATATTATCTTCATGCAAACAACACATTTAATACATTATATAAGTTGTTATGTTTCAAAACTACTGAATTATTATTTTTCTTATAGGTTGTCGCACTTGTTTTTTTTTTTTTTTTTTTTCCTTTAAGATCACGGAGCATTAATTACTTTCTAGTAATAATTTATTTGTTAATATTTTACTTAAATGATTTATAATTCAATTTTATCCTTTTTAATAAAAATATTTTTATTAAAACTTATCCTCTATAATATAAATAAGAAAAGTTATTTTAAATAAGAGCGTTTTTACTTTTTAGGAGGTACTCTTTAATACGAGTATTTTGAAGATTTTTTTCAACGAGAGCATTTTTAGAATTTTTTCTTAATTTATTATCTCTTTCAATCTATTTTCTTCATCTTTATTTCTAAACTAGTATTTTAACTTGTGCAATGCACAAAATACATGTTTGAGAAAAAAGTATATACACTGACACTGTCATTCAATCGCAAACTATTCTGTATGATAATTTTGTTGACTTTGATAATAACCAATCTAAAAGTCACACTAAAGCTAATTTTTAATTGGTTGACAGTGTAAAATCTTTTACACTAATGCATATCCATTATATTTTATATAACTAAAATTTATAATAAATAAATATTTTAAATATATAAATTATATTATAATTAAAATTCATATAAATAAATATTTTTAGGCAAATTCTACCATACCTTTGTATTTTAAGGGACGGTATTGGTACCCTCCTTGTGTGGACAAGCAAATAATTGCTAAATAATGCCTACTTTTGTTGTCCATTGCAAATACACCTATGTCTTTTACAATTTTACTTGTTTACTTATTTATGTTCTGCATTGAGTGCGTTCTTCGATTCTAGGTACAAAATTAGAGTTAGTTGATTTGTGGGTATGGGTTAGCATCATACAAAAGATACGGATAACGTGAATGCTCATGACTTGTCTATCTCCAACAGACATGTTTTTTATGTCTTCCAATTTCAAGGCTTCAAGGTGATCCAATTCAAAACATTTTTCTCTTGAAATGAGAAGTTTCGTGCATCTAATATCCAATGCATGGGTAGATCTGAGATTCCTATTCCCTCATTGTTAAATGCAAAACCATTGCAAATTTTAGCAACAACAACCTTCAACAATCTTCTTCATTGTTTTTCGACTTCTCAGGTGATGGAAGTTTTAAGAGAAGATTAGGGTTTTCCTTTTGCCCCTTTTTCTGCGATATAATAGAAAGGCCGAGTGACAGAAAAAAAACGAGAACGTAAGGTGAGTTTTTTGGAAATTTTTCTAGGCAAAAATCTCTGATAAGTTCTATCCTTTTCTCTTGTAATACTATAACAAAGGGCTATAATATATGCGAACAGGTATATATATTTGAAAAAGTGTGTATATGTTAATGTGTAACTAGTATTTTAGTTTGTGTAATACATAAAATAAATTTTAATTTTATATAACTAAAATTTATAATAAAAAAATTAAATATATAAATTATATTATAATTAAAATTCATAATAAATAAATATTTTTAGGCAAATTCTACCGTACTTTTACATTTTAAGGGGTATTGGTTCCCTCATCATACACGCTTTTTACACTTGCACCTCTACGAAGGCAAAAATCTTCACCAATAGAGATAACTACTCGTGTGTGACTCCTTAAATGCCATGGGTGGCATGGACAAAATGCTGAAACGGATTATGCTTTTACTTTTGATCAAGGATTAAAATGAAAATTTTCATGTTTCATATTGAATTTAAAAAAGTAAAATAAACCTGGTAAAATATTTTTGCAAATATAAAATTTAAAACATTATTAAAATTAAATTCCAACTTGGTTTTAGTGTACATGCGACTGTTTTTAATTGGTCCACAGAAAAAAGGTACCAGTACCCCTTCCAATTCAATTTTGAGATACCGAAGCAATTACCATATTTTTAAATATATAAATTATATTTTAGATATATGATAAATAATTTATATTGTGATACAAGATTATTTTTAACTGTTGATATTTTTAAAAAAAATATTAAAATCTAATTTAAAAATGAAGATGAAAAAGATAGATTGAAAAAGATAAGATGTTAAAAAAAATTCTTAAAAATGCTCTCATTGAATAATAACTCCTAAAAATACTTTCGTTTAAGATAACTATTGTAATTTACATATATAGAGGATTGAATTTAAATATTTTCTTTTAAAAATTATCAATAGTTAAAATAACCTTACATCACAATGTAAATCATTTATCATAAATTTAAAATATATTTTATATGTTTAAAATATTTATTTATTAAAAATTTTAATTATAATATAAATTATATATTTAAAAATATTTATTTATTATAAATTTTAGTTATATAAAAATAAACATTTATCCTATACATAACATATTAAAAGACTAGTTTTATCACAAAAATTTTATAATTTATAATCTTCTTAAAAATACGCACTACCTTAAAAACCTAAATAATATGAGAGGGAAAGTATTTGTTTAGCATTATTACTTCTTCTGTCTCATTATATAACTTTGAATGATTTAGTTTTGTTTTAAAATATTTTCATTTTAAAAAAATTAAGAAAATATTAATTATTTTTTTATAAAATCTTTATTTATCAATATCTTACATAAATACATTTATAATTACAGACTAACTCTTTTAATAAGTGAATTTTCTCAAAATATTTTTTATCAAAATAATATATGTAGTTAATATTTATTTTATGAACTATACTACATCAACCCTTTATTTGTTTAGGTGAAATTAAAGTGAAAGGAAATAAGAATGAAGGAGATAGCATAGAAATACTAAATTTCCATAATTTATTTTAGAGGAGAAATATGAAAGAGAGAAATTATTTTCGTAGAAAACATTTCTGCCCCCTCCCAATTGGAATGAGATGGGAGTGAGATGGGAGGGAAATGATCTCTCTTTCTTTTTTTATTTTTTGGTTTAATTTTTAATTTTTTTATAATATAAAAAATATTAAGAAATAATAAATAATTCATGTTAGGAAAAAATATTATATTAAAAAATTATATTTTTTAATTGTTATAAAAATATTTTTTGTATAATTCATTTATTTCTTTTCACTTTTCCAAGCAAGGGGATAAAAAGTTATCCATTTCCTTCCTATTAACATGTCTTTTTTTATTCTATTTATTTTCTATTTCTGTCATTTCTATTTCTTTCCTCTCCATTTCAGTTCGGCTTGGGTTGGGTAGGATCATATGGGCGACAAAACTTTCCCTTGAGTATTATCCTAGTTGCATATTCCGGATTCAAACTCAAGACTACTGGTCAGCTGGAACAATCTCATGCTAAGTGATTCACGTTCTCGATGGATGTAGTATTTAATAAAAATTATGCTAGTTCAATTAAATAGCATGAATCCCGCTCTTTATTTAGTGAAATCCATTTAATTTTCATCTAAGAATAAATAATGCAATGAAGAAAAGGAAAATGTTTACTAATACGTTAATTGGCATTCTTCGCATGCAGTTTGATTCAATTTTTAGATAATTATTTGAACTAAACATAAAAATAATGTGGGATTTGGTTTAGTTCAGTTTGAAGTAAGATCAAATATGAATTAAACTAAATAAATTGTGGAAATGTTTTTTTTCACCAAAAAAAACTAAATAAATTGTGGTTTAGTTTGAATTGATTTGACCGGTTTTTAAATTTTTTATTTTTTTAATATGATTTTCCAAATGAATTTTAATTTAATCTATAACTATAATAAAGAGGATATTTTCTTTTAGTCTTCACTTTTTATTGGATTATTATACCTTTTAATTGCGTGCCTCTCTTCTCATAGTAACTAATAAAATAAATTGACACAATGCAAAATCTAATAACTATATGAGTTATGAACAACTTTTTAAAATGATATTTACACAATAGACCAGTAAAAAATATCACATGATAATAAATACACAATTTTTTAATTTTTTATAAAAATGAAGATGCTTAAACTTATCAATGTCATACTTATATTTAATATTATTATCATTATAAAAATTGAATTGTAACTTAGGTTAGAGTAGTGAAATTTAATATGGAAGTATAAAAGAAAATTCAATATAGTATAATGTACAATTTGATGGGTTTTGATTCAGTTTTTCAAAATAGAATTTGAAAACCAAATCAATCGACAATAAAAAAAAAAAGGTAATTTCTTAATTCTTCATATTTTTTATTTTTGATTTAATTAATTTTCATTTTTTTATATCAATTTGACAGTTTAAAATAATTTGATTCAATTTTAAACACCTATTAAAAGTGAAAAAAATTACTATAACAATTAATGTTATTAATAAATTTTTTTATAAATTTCAATGGAAAATTTTTATTTATTAATTCTTAATCAATATCATTAAGACATAATAGTAGTACCTTTAAATAAATTATATGCATATTTATTTTGACATATTAAACGAAATTTTTAACACATGAAGAGTCATTATATACTTATTATTTATTTTATTTTATGATATAATTTTCTACTAAAATTTAATCATATGTAGATAAATTTTCTTTTTCCAAATGACTTCAAGTATTAGGCAAGATTTATGTTTGCTTTGATATCTTATATATATTTATCAAAAATTATATGCATATTGTATATGAATAACATTAGTATAAATAAAATAATTAAAATATGTTATCAATGATAAATATAAAAAACAAATAAAATTATACAGTTATTCAAAGACTTATAATAATTTAAAAGAATAATATTAATAGATAATATTTAAAGAATATTTTATTAATATATAAAGGGCTCCCTCTTTAGTGTAGATTTTTAGGCCAATGAAAGAACTCTCCATGATGATAAACCTTCTTCTGTTAGCTGATGGCATAGGGAACTTTTTCCCCCTTCTTTTAGTTATTGTCCAGTTTGTGTACCAAAAAAGATTGTATAAGTCAGGATTTGTTAAGAAATTAGAGATAAATTGTGAGCACGTGAATTTGATTTTTCAGAATGTGTTTCATCCTTTTCTTAATTCCATATCCTCCTCTCTAGTCCTTCTTCTTGTAAGACATATTATAAGTTTATCCTTGGACAAAGAAAAAAGATTGTGAAAGACATATAAAGAATGAATATATTATTTATTTATTTATCTATTACATGAAGAGGATTGATTAGTAGAATTCTTATTTTCTACTTTCTCAATTTTGCAGATGGTATTAGGTTTTTATGAATTAATAAATTCTAAAACGTCTTAAATAAATAAGAATAAAGTTATATTTTATAAGAAACAGCAACATACGCCATGAACTGTGAATCTGTGATAGCAAATTAGCAATAGTTAGGACAATTATTATCTCTGTCACACTGGTTATTCTCAGGTAAATTTAACGCACAAATATATATATATATATATATATATATAAAATTTATCAACAATTTTTAATTAGGATTTTCTTTTTAGTTGTATATATAAAAAGATTTTATTAGGAGGGATAAAACTTATTTCGATAATCTTTATACTTTGAAAAAGGTTAATCTCTCACTATCAGCTGAGAGATATCCTAGTAATGAGAGATTATATATACATATACATATATGTATATATATATATACATATACATATATGTATATGTATATATATATATACATATATGTATATGTATATATATATATATACATATACATATATGTATATGTATATATATATATACATATGTATATATATATGTATATATATTATACTATTCAATAATTTTTAATTAAATAATTTTATTTCAAAATTCATAGTTAGATTGAATGTTTTTTTAACATAAATCATATGTACAAAATTTATATTAATATAAAATTATTTGATATCTTATTCATATATATCAAAATGGATGTAATATATTTTTTTTAAAATATACTAAAATATGAATGGCTTGATTACCTTTTTATTGTTATTCAATTTTGAAAAAATTTGACACAAACAATCTTGGTATTATGTAATTACAATTTAGAGGTTGGATCAATAAAAATCACATTCTATATCAAGTTATTAATAGTGTAATAATTGGTATAAGTTACACTGGTGTAACTAATATATATATAGATATATACATACACACACACATGTGTGTGTGTGTGTGTGTTTTTATATATATGTATATATCTATACACACACACACACACACATATATATGTGTGTGGTGTGTTGTGTGTGTGTATTATAATATATATGTATGTGTGTGTGTGTATATATATACATATACATCTACATATGTATATATCTATATATACATATATACCTACATATATATATATATATATATATATATATATATATATATATATATAATATATATATATATATATATATATATATATATATATATATATATATATATATATATATATATATATATATATATATATATATATATGAGTGTGTGAAGTTGGATCGGGAGAATAGTTGAGTGTACAGAGTACGATACAGGTCGAAGAGTGAGCTTAAGTTCAGAGAATCAATACTAACACTTCTTTTCTTAAACAAAACAGAGGTGTGTGTGTAAAGCCTTCATTATACTCTGGCAGCTTTTTTTCCAGCATAAACAAAGGGAGTTGAATTAAGAGAATAGCCAAGTGTACAGGGTATGATACAGGTTGAAGAGCTAGCTTAAGTTCAGAGAATCAGTACTAGCATTCCTCCTCTTAAAGGAAACTGATGTGTGTGTGTGAAAAAAAAGGAAAAATCAAACAATAATTAACCATGCCATTCGTTTATTATTTTTCATTAAATAACTTTATACTAATGTTTAGAAAATTTAAGAGGAGGAGATGACACCTTAGTATAAGGCAGGAAAAACTTCTAGGCTCAACGAACTCTTATAAAGGCACTTACATTTATCTCATCCCAAAAAATGACAACAATTTCATTTAAGAATGAGCAAATTACAAATTATTGAAATATCTTAATTTGTGCAATTAAAGTTATGCTTTTATTAAAAATGGTAACGCATTGCACAAATTGTAAAAGCAAAAGTTGTGCCAATTATTGTTTTTGTCACATTAGTTATCTTTATCTATGTCTATTTAAGAACGAAGAAGCCAAGAAACACATTAGAGCTAACATGTTATTTTGTTTTCATATGCTATTCATTAAATTAGATTTGTTTAGTTATGCAATGAATAGATATATAATGTTCATATCAAATTTTAGTGCTGGGTCTAAGATCAGGAAAGCTTAAAAAAAAAAAATTCAAGAAGATTTTTTAATGGGAATACGAGGGAAACTTTACCGCTTACATCAAGTTAGGTTGTTTTATGACATTAGCTGGTATAGAATCCAGCGGATTTCCATCCAATTGTATTACATTGGCCTATACAAGAGCGAATTTTGATGAGTTTAGTCAGTTTTATATATTATCAAAACTTGTAGATAGATGGATAATGTTATTCATTGAGTGTGTACGTGGTAATGGGAACTGAGTTTCCATCATGAAAAACGACAATAGTATTCCAATTGATTTTTCTATTATGAAGAACAATTCAAGCATTTGTTGCATGATGAAAATGATATAGTTAGATAATCCTAGAGGTGACCAAGAGAGGCGAGAGTCGTGCGGCTTTGAGTATCAAGAATAGGTCAATGGTAGCAATGAGTCACTATTGACAAAAGAAATTTAATTTGACTAATGAGAAAGCTATAAATAACTAACTATATTTGCAAAACATGAATTGCATTTATATATCACCAACATGGTTAGGAACTTTTGGCGGCATTTTTTTTTTCTTTAAGATATGCTGAAAACAAAGCGTGCCTAAACTAATTATAGATTGAGTTTAATAGCTATGCACTGTCAGTGTAAAAAGTTTTATACTGTCAACCAATCTGAAATCACTGTTAGAATGACTTTTAAAGTAATTATCGTAAAAGTCAACAAACTTATCATACATGATGGTTTGTGATTAGATAAGTGTATAAAACTGCTTTACACTATCATTGCATAGCCTATTTTTTCTTATAGATTTGTTAAAAACAACTAGGCTACTAGCTTTGTTTTGGTATTTTAGAGTTATACATTAACGAAAAAAATGGTCAATAAAGAAAAGAAAAAATAAGAGTTTAATTGCTATACATTGTCAGTGTAAAAACTTTTACTTTTACACTGTTAACCAATCGAAAATCAGTTTTAGTGTGACTTTTAGGGTGGTTATTATCAAAGTCAACAAACTTACCATACATGGTAGGTTGTGATTGAATGACAATGTAAAACTACTTTACACTATCGGTGTATAGCCTATTTTCTCAAAAAATAAAATGGATGGAAACCACTGTTCTTTATTTGATGAATTCTTCACAAGAAAAAGGGAATCATTCATGATCGTCAATATATATATATATATATATATGCAATAAATTATTGTTGTACTTAACCTCTAAACATTGTTTCATGCTAATAATAAATGTTTTCATATTATTTAGTCATATAACTGACCTTCTCTTTTGCCTGTTCTTTTGTTTCTTTGCTTGGAAACCAAGGTGAAATAAATTCAAAAGGCACCATTTTTCCTATCATGCATGTATTATCTCATCTATATCGTTTTTATTTATTTTTCTTTTTAAAATTTGTTAACCTATCCTACTCGAGAAAATGTGAATCATATATATATATGAGGAGGAATCAAGTTACTTTAAGAGTAACTTTAAAATAATTACTCTCCATCTCCATCCTTTATTTTTTTTTTTAATCTAATGGTTAAAGATGAGTTACTAGTTAGAACCATTAGATTAAAAGAAAATGAAGGGTGAGGATGAGAAGTAACTCTTTTAAAATTACTCTTGGAATAAATTGATCCCTAACCCTTCTTTGTCTCTCTCTTTTTAAAAATTGAGCTCTAGTAAAGTTTTGAGTGAAGTATGTTTTCTTTTGATTGAGTGTTAAACTATAGAGACAACGATTCTCTCGAGCATGGTTGAGATATGGTGGATAAAGGTATGGTACCATGAAAGAGATTTCAATATTTAAGTCAATAGTAATCTTAGCAGAGTGGCAAAGTGTAATAAATGCATACTTGACAATGTTAATGTTGGTTATATTTATAGGGGTATGAGATGAGTTTGATTCCCTAGCTACGTAGGTATGATATGAATTGCCCTCCTTGTGAATCTTAGTTGGTTGTCTCAACGTATGTTAGCTATAGGTTGCAACACTATATCGAGGTTCATCCTTCTGACCATTAGGGCTTTGTGCTGTGATAATGTTTGTTCCAAAATGTTAAATACGTCGTTCTAAATCATTTTGAGGTGGCTCTTTTTCCCTTCTGAAATTTGGGTAGTTCGTAAATCTCCTCTTGAAGTTGGCACAATGCTAAATCTCTCGAATTTGCATCTCCATTTTTAGCCATGCCTTCATGTACCTGTTGAAATATAGACAAGAGACTTTTGGAACACCTATGACATCTTGATCTATCTTGTGTGTTGCTGGGTTAGTTCACTATGTGCACTTTATGAGGTCGGGTCAAGTTGTTTGTCTTCTAGTATTAACCATTTTGTATGGGATTAGATTAACCAAATTCCCACAAATGACACTAATGATCTAGCTGAGATGGACATGAAGAATATATTCGAGGTGGATTGCTGATGTGTCTGAGATAGATTGTTGGTGTGCCAAGATAGACAATTGATGAAGAAATGGATTTTTGAGTGGGACGATTTTGGTGTACTTGATAAGCTGAGGTCCGAACTTCTCTTTAGGTTAGTCAAGGTTTCGGTGCAGCTAAAATGTTGTGGAAAATGGGTGGGCTCCTGCAAAAAGCACTCTGATGCTTAAGTCAATAATAATCTCATTAAAGTGATGATATGTAATAAATACTTACCTGCTATAGTGACACTGATAGTTAACATAGGCGTTAGAGTTGGAAAAATCCTTAGCACAGACTGAAGTCCTTTTGTGGTCAATTTAGGTGTAATGATAGGGTAACTTTACTCTAGACCGAGGTATTATATACTATTCTTGAATGTATCTTAGGTGCCTTGTACTTAATCATTGACTTCAGTCAAAGACCATGTTATTAAGGTGAGATGATTTGGACTCTGAGCGTAGTTTTGAGGGTCCATGGCTAAGGGTAGCCCAAAAATAGTCTAGACAACTTTAATGTGATGAGGAAAAAAAAAGTCTTCAATTTCCTTTAGTAATGATACTTCAACCTCATCTTCTCGACTTTTTTGAAACTCCTTAAATTCCCAAATTTTAACTCATCCAAGCATTAAAGCTAACAAAATTTCAATTTCCACTAAAAATTTAAACCCCTATTTGAATTTGACGTCCATTGTTTTCCCAAATTCATGAATTGAGAGCAATTAAAGACATTTTAAAGTATTTTTGAATTTTTATTTAATTCAAAGAAGTTAAAGTCATTAGATAATAATGAATTAAGAGGATTTGTGTATAATTTATGTATTTTATTTTGTAGGTGATAGACAACAATTTTATTAGTAGAGAAAATATTTTGTATGTAATAAAACATTATTTTTAATATAATTACATGTCTACTGTTTATTATTATATGAACATATATCTTTACATTTTAAAATACTTGTACATGAAGGCCTCTTATATATTGTTTAGAATACTTGTATGTACATAAGGACCTCTTATTTATTGTTTTGCCTTGGGTCCATAAAATCAAAACGAGTCTGCATAATTAGTATCGGAAATGACACGAGACATTTTTAGATATTATATTTGCATTTTGTGATATTTGAAGGTACCTAAACTAATCATCCATTAGGGTAATAAAATATATTAACATGCTATTAAGAGGTAACATGATAACCATTTTTTTTCTTACTCCTGAGAATCGTATCGTAATAACAAAAGCTTTATATTTACTATATTTTTATTAGATATGCTATATATATGTAAGAACAAAACACACCAGTAGCACCCCGCCCAAAAGTTGTTTAGCTGTATATTTTATTTAAATCAATTTAATTAATGGAAGCATTTGTAGGACCTAACTTTCAATGAACGGGTAATATGCATTTTGGTGAACGGGAAAACATAGCATGAGTCAGCAATGGAATTCAGCAACTTACATCATGACAAAGACTATATCAACAACCTCATATTTGTCATTGTGTGAGTTTCTGACTTCCAATCAATGTATGTTTTCACAAATTAAGTTCCAGACACTATGATCTTACATCATTCATAATGTATTTCAAAATGTTTATAAGAAAAATTTAGAATAACGCTATTTGCAAAATGATTTTATATAAAACATATATAATTAACACATTGTTTGTGTAATAAGCCATTTTATAGAGTACACTAAAATTCACTTATGTAACACGTCGAGTAAAAACCATAGACTAGGTGTAGATATATTATCCTGTAAAATTAAAAAGTGCAGATTATTGTCCCCATTTAAGCGTGGCTCTACATTTATATCTATCCATATATTATAAATTCATTTATTTTCAAATAAAATATTTTTAAGATTAGTTTTTTTTAATAAATTATGCAAATTCTTTTCCATTAAATATTTTATTTATCATATTACTAATTTAATTAATCCTAATTTAAATTTGAATTGAATTTAAATTTTAAATCGCAATACACCATATCAAATTTAATAAATTTATTTTTTAACACACTCAAATTTAGTCAAATTAAATTCAAATTAATTTTTTAAATTTTAACAAAACATCTCATATTTTACTGTTTGACATTTTTTATTCATCTCAAATACAACTATTTAGATTTAATCAATCTCAATTTAAATATAATTTTTAAAAATTGAATTTAACACATCATATCAAATTAATAAACATAAAGATAATGTCTCTTAATTTCAATAATTTTTTTATCAATTTTATTAGTTTTATCACTTTAATTTATTCTTATATACAAAATAAAATCTTTATTGTTAATTCGTTATTTAATAATAATAACTATTTTCTTATATATATATATATATATATATATTTGTTTTAATTTTAGATTTTACTTAAATTAAAAAATGTGCAAAATACAGAAAACTTATTAATTGTGAATAATTTAGATTCCAAAATTAAATTAGTGTAAATATATGAATAATATTTGAAAAATAAATCAAATACGATATTGTTAGAACTTTTTTTGTCCCTCCTTCTTAGGTATCTTTCTTCAAAGACAATTATGTTCGACACACTCTTGGACACTAAATGTCGTTACATTTTCAACAAAAATTTGAATTTTGGTTCATTACGTTTTGGAGAACTAATCCCTTCTACATGTCTTAACCCTCATTGGTACATCAATACAACTTTTACATTATGATTTAATTGGTGTAATTAATTTTTAAACTAGAAATATTACTAAGTGGCAAACTAATTAGTTTAACCCACGAGTTGGATCTGATTTATAAAACATTGTCTAAGACTAAAAAAGAAATCATTAAATAAAGAAATGGGACAAATTCCAAAAGCAGCTGGTGTAATCACATTGGAATCAGCTTCAATTATCTTTGGTCGCATTCATCCAACAGAAAGTACAGCTAGAAAATAAAATAAAAAGAAAGAGGCTACAGTGGCCTCCATTTGAAAAGCAAGTAGTAGCTTAGCTAGCACTAGCAGTAGTCACCTTGTTCCGTGTTGGCTGTGCAATGCAAGAGGCAAACAAAGCTTCCAATTCCAAATCAATCGACGAGTCACCACCGCCCTCCACACAGTGTCTCAGTCCCGCTCAATTCACTGCTTAGATGGGCCAAGAGAGTTTTGTGTATGCACACAGAAAAAGGCAAAAAACTGATGTTTGTTGATTTGATGCAGTTGGGGGACAGAGCAAGTCACATTGTCACAACCCCTTGGGGAGGACCCCACGCAGGGCAGGTACAAACGCCAAAGGTAGCATTTAGTGAGGAGTCCCTAACAAGGACAACACAAAAATAATGGGCAGATTTCATTTTTGTAGGATGGGATCTTCTGGGCCTCTTGTGGGCCCCCACTCGATTAGGACCATCTGTCCCTTTGTGACCGGCAGCTTCCCAAAACACGTGAATCTGATTCCCACTCACCCCCTTAATCTCTTCAATTTAATATCATCTTAAGATTGATCACCTTTTAAGT
Source organism: Spatholobus suberectus (assembly GCA_004329165.1). Classification (NCBI taxonomy): domain Eukaryota; kingdom Viridiplantae; phylum Streptophyta; class Magnoliopsida; order Fabales; family Fabaceae; genus Spatholobus; species Spatholobus suberectus. The sequence goes on from CM014736.1 coordinate 27,141,254, forward strand.
GATGAATTAAACAAATCAATTGATCAAGTTTAAATTGCGGTTAGGATCGTGGTTTCGTTGTGTTCCTTCATAATAAATGAAAATGACTATTTTGAATGAAAACATTTTTAGTTACTATTATTTAATGAGAGTAGTTTTTTGAGATTTTTTAACCCTTTATCTCTTTCAATCTATCATTTTCAATATTTATAATGCTACATTAAATTTTAATATTTTTTTAAAAGAAATTATCAATAATTAAAAATTAACATTGTATTACAATAATTGTTTATCATAAATTTAAAATATAATCTATATGTTCAAAAATATTTGTTCATTACAAATTTAATTATAATATAATTTATATATTTTGAAATATTTATTTATTATAAATTTAAGTTATATAAAATAAATATTTATTTTGTGCAATGCACATGTTAAAATACTAATTGCTAATAAATACGGTCACAATTGACACTCTCAAAACTTTGGCATTATGGTCAAAATTGCAATCGTAGACTTTTTTTAAAGAACCTTGCCATTGAACTTCATTAACCAATTAGGTAGTTTATGTCCTAGTTTAATAATTTAGTTTCATTTTTGATTTCGTATGAGAGTTGTTCATGTTATCGTTTAACTAATGGTTATCATGTAATTAAAAGAGTAATATGTATATGAATGGTTTTTCAATCATTTTTTCTAATGGATATGATAATATATGAATGATATTATAAAATAACTGTACTGTTTGACCAGAATAAGCTCTTACTAGAATGAAACAATTGCTTTAACGAGATTTGATTCTACTAAATTGTAATGAAATTTTGTTGAATATGAGAAATTATACAATATCTTAAATTTTATAAATGATTTGTTTTATTAATTTTTATCATTGTAATACATTCTGTTCTTGCACTTGAATCTGAGCATTTTATATCCTTCAAAATATTATGAACACGATTATTTAAAAATGCTAACGTTGATGGCCAAATTGTTTAATGATCACAGTCACCAAGTGGAGTAGGGCTTACCAGCTGAATAATTATTAAAAAAGGAGAGAAAATAAAATATAGAATTAGAAAGTATGCTTCTACCTAGGAATCTAGGCAAAAGTTAGTGAACATTTTAACTAATGAAGAAATGGTTCGCTTTGGGTATGCTTTTTTATAATAATATATATATATATATATATTTATCTTAAAAAACATCTATTGTATTGCAGGCTTCAGAATTCAGACGCTAGTGGACGTAATCTGTGATGCGGAAAAATCGTCCTTATTTCTTCTACGCTTCCCTGGCCTGCATTTGATTGCAATTTAAATCATTGAATAGTTTAAGCATTTATTAAAATTATTGTTTTTTTTTTCATGTTTTTATATTTTATAATTCATTGACAACCCATATTATCGTTGAGAATGGCATATGTTCCTTTCTCTTTAAAATTGTCTGTGCCACCCACCTATGTATGGATCATACTCCGCTCCATGAAATTGACTAATTTTTCTTTTTAAATTATCGATTGTGGACGTATTCAATTCGGTCACCTCTCACCCTATGCTTAGACAACAAATTTTTTGACTAATTATTTATTTTGCAATTGATATGGTGACACCCAAAAATGTATGATCTATAAATTTTCTATTTCCCATCAATTTGCCGTGTTGAATTTGATTGCCCATTAGGAATCTTGTTATGTTAGATGTCATATTCTAGGTGGTGGTTGTTTTTCCCCCCTCACACATTTTTTATTGGCATTTCCAACTATTGTACTTTGAAATTGAGAGGTCCTTGTCTTACTATGTCATATGCTTGTCGTCTAATTGATTAGAAGGGGAGTACTAAAAATCTAAAATATAACAGTAATAAAAGAATTGCTTTTGGAGCTATTTGTTAATATTGATTTATTTTTGGGGAAGATTGTAACCGAGGCCACCGGCATCTTGCAACCATAACTAAGAATATTGGCCTACAAGCTACAATGTACTTAGCTAAAGTTTACATAGGAGATCCAAATGGTTGAGTCACTAACACAATCAACGATGGCCACATCTTTATTTATTTATTTATTTATTTATTTTGATTCTTTAATTTAAAGGATGTGATGAGTTCATATTCTATTTTATGATCACATTATTCCTTTTAATCTTCATCAACTTTTAAATTCCATTCTTGAATTGTTTTTCAACGATTGGCGCCACATTAGGCTTCTACTTAAAGCAGTTTGAGTCATCATATGGGCCGCAAAATAGGTTACACTTTGATTTTGATATCATTTTAAAACTGCTCACAGGGGTTACTTATTTGACAAAACTATACATGATTTGACTTAAGCATGATAGAAACACTTGGCTCAAGTGCTATTATTTAAAATAAGCATAGTCTAAAATAAATAGGGCAAAGAACACCTATAAGTATAATAATGAGCAGCTACGGTTGATTGAGAGAATTAAAATGTAACTTGTAATTGAGAAGGACGTTGTTTTTAATCAATTATAAGCATAATCCTTTTTTAGTGCATCCACATTGATGAATGTGTGTGGGACCCTTTGCATACTATCATAAGGTTCAATCGATGGTGACGGTGATGGTGTAACGTAGGAATATATGATTAATTTAAAAAATCAAGCTATATTATTGACCTCGTTGCCGATTAAAGAAATGGGTAACCCTGTTTAAAATGATGTCTTTGAAGATAATTGGGATTTGTCAAACTAGGGGATTTCAATTTCATGTATTTGAGTTTGTCAAACGGCATATCTCATGAAGGGTGATTTGGTTGAGTGGTTCATTGCACATTGGAATACCCCTACTTTTTTTCTTTTTTTTTTCCAAGCTTTGAAATGCCTTTACGCAAATCATCAAACATTCAACCAATCAAAGACACCCCATGTCAAATATGACTGAATATTATTATTATTGCCCAAGGGAAAGGCAAACCAACAAACACTAAACCACAGTGCCCCATGTCTCCCTTTTGAGACAAAGACGTGTGAATAAACTAACCCACTTTCATTGCTTTGGTCCCTCTTCTGCATAGAATCACACATCCATTTTATGTGGGGTCAAAACCTTTCTTCCCACCCTCCCCATCTTATCCTCCTCCCAGTGATACACTCATTTTGATGAGTAAATTACTCATTAAACATCTTTATCTATCCACTCATAGGAATATAGTTAATTATGGAATTGTAAATTGTCAAGGGGAGGTTCAAATCAAATTCATGGTCACGTACACACTACGCACCTGTTCCCCAATTAGGACAATGATACTTAACCCAATGGACATATATTTATATATTCTCAAGGGGGCTAAGGAGATAGGAAAGCCTTCTAAGCATCTAGACCCATGCCATGTTGCTTTCTTTAATTATCTTGCTCAAGCATGAGTAGACGTGTTAGACTTGGTGCAAAAGGGTTAGAAATGTGTGTCACATAAGTTGTCCATATCGGTGATGTACATATTCCAAATTTTCAGTTGGGGGTTGGGTGGGCCTGCTCCAAGTATTGGGATAGTACAAAGCATAGAATATGGATCTAAATAAAGAAAGCATGAGGGGGTCCATGATGCCGAACCTAACTTTCTTCCCTTGTGAAAGGGGGCACTCATGTACTACTCCATCATCATAGAATTGATTTTGTTGCTTCCTTTTGTTCTATCCTAACACATGTTTTCTTCTTTAAAGAAGAGGGTCCCACTACTACTACTCTCCCATATCACAAGTCACTTAAAGAAAAAAAAATTAAATGATAACACCTAGGGTACGATAGAATTGAAATGAAGCTGGCTCCCAAAGTGGCATATCCATTTCTCTCTACATAACAATTGTGAATCTCAAAGTCTAAAGGTGCCACAGTGAAAGGCATTTAGAAATCCAAAGAACGAAATTCTTGGTTTTCAATCACCAATGACATGTTGCTATTTGAGGTCGGCCTAACTTTTAAAAATAACATTTATTTCTGAAATTAATGTGGATGGTCATACTCAACAGGCATTATCTAAAGGCTCATTCTCTTTCCTTTTAAGCCAATGTGAGAGAGGCTTCTGTTTCCCTTTTGATTCCTTTCTCAATAAAAATGTTAAGAAAATGAAGAAAAGCTTGGACATGTAACATTGTCAGTTTCCTCTATTTTTACTATTTTTTATTACTCTCTTATAATTAAGAATTGTTTTGAGATGATGTATATTGGGAAGTGCCTAGTTGGCATCTATGTACCTTTTATCTTTCTTGTAAGGATAATGGGGTGATATGTATATAATTTTCAAAAAGGACATGGTGGGTCAAGACAAGCAATTAAGAATCCACAAGCTCCCAAAAGAAAGAGGCATAAACCATTCACCTAGAAATCATATCTCACATAATGAAAATTTCTTTAAGGGGAATTTTGAATGACCTGCCATGAGGCTACTTTACAAGGGGATGGATTTGGTGCGATAGGTGGAGTAAGGCTAAAGATAAGGACATTATTTATTGCGTTTTTGAATGAAGAAGCCCCGCCTCTCCCACTATGGATGGAACATGGAAAAGAGAAACTAAAGGAACATGAGAATAAAAAGGAGGAACATTGTTAACTATTGTTTTCCTCTCACCTTTAGACAGATTGGTGTGTGCTAGTGTAAACATCAACTTCCCCCACTAAAATAATATCCATGTGCCAAGACCACCTAGGCTTACTCATCCCATTAATGCTTTCTTGGAGTTTGTGGTCACAACCCCAACTCCCCCCATCTTGGGTAAAATGATTATGCCTTTGCCATCCTCTCTTTCTTTTCAGTGGGGACTTTGTCTAAAAGTGTTAATAGGTCCTTCTTGTCTACATTAACCCCATGGTTGCTCTTTGGTTGAGATACGTGGGCACTCATTATATCTAGTGTCATATAGATAGATTTTCTATGTGGATGGATAGTGTGTAGTGGGATGGGATTGGAATAACCATGTCATAAAATATTTGATCTCCAATCAAGAGCTAGGTTGACATAGATATGTACTATGTAAGCCTCTTTCCCACTTAAAAAAAATATACAGCAAATTGGAAAGAGGAAAATTTATTTATTTTCCTCCTATCCCCTTCATTTTTGAAAGTCGTACATTGAGTCATGAGCAAGAGAATTGAGATTCACATCACAGAGAATCGACCAGCTATCACTTTTGGACCGAATATATAAGGGAAAAAATATTTGGTATTATCATCAATATGGGAGTGCATCATATTGTGCTGTCCACAGTTGTTCTTGTGAAGGAGGAAGATCAGGCCCACACTCATAATGGACCGTAAATTTTTGTTGTTGGAATTGACACAGCATTTTGATAACTCTGGCAGATTCCCATTGGGGGATTTCTACAATCACTCAAGTTTCTGTTTTCCTCTTTTTCTTTTTCGGGAATAAAAATAAATAAAAGATAAAACCATAATCAAGGCATTTTTTTTTTTACATTATTCTGGTCAAACAGCAGGGGCACCATCAGTTTTACCTTTCCCCTCCCATGCTTTTTAAAGAAGGATTATAGTGTTTTCACACTTAAGAATTGTCCCCTCAATATCCTTTCCACTATTAGCATGTCCAATCAATTTATAATTCAGTAGTTTAGTGGAGGATCAATGGAAAGATCAAAAGATTGCATCAAATACAATATCACCTCTAGTCATCCATTCAAATCAAACTTGGATGGCAGGCATACTATTCTAAGTGCCTGTAGTCTAAAATCGTAACACCATGTTTCATGTTCCAATTCTATCTTAAGAACATTATGGAAGTAGACTCTTAATTTTGATCTTGGTAATATTTGTTTTGTTTTTTTCTTGAGTTGGCACTAGTGGGGTGCCCTACAACACGGGATAGATAGTATGTCACAATTATGTTATATAGTAACATGGTAACTCAGGGACTAGCCTACTTCATCTTGGAATTGTCTTCTAGCTTTGCCTATTGTATTTTCAATTGCCATCACTTTTACTCACCACCCATAATTGAGGTCTTGTCTATCATCTATGATCTACCCACTTGCCACTTGAAGCTTCAAATGATATTGCACAACCTAAAATGTTAAGTTTATTGTACTTGTGAAAAAACAAATAGGGCCGTATTGAACAAAAGGAGGACAGGTGTGAAATAATGTGTGTTGGGCCTCAATGACACTAGGATCCACTTGAATGGCAATAACGATCTGACCTATTTGATGAAGCAATGTGCCTGTTTTAATAATATCTGACTCTTTTAGGCTTATAATGGAATAACAGATAGTGACTGCACAGCCTAGACTTGTCCCCACCTTGTCATCACAGAATGTGTAATATGAGGTTAACACTCCCCATGTGCTTATCATTCATTGATGTTATACGGGTGATATCCCAGAAATTAATAATGACGCAAATTAAATTAAATGGAGATGCAGATAATTGCTGGCCTTTCACCAGAAAATAATTTATCGTCACAAACTGACAAGAAGTATATTAAAGGCTAGAAACCTATATCTAATTCTACCGTCCAAAATACAACATAGATATAAATTGAAAAAAAAAATCTTAATCGAGAAAATTGTGGATGAGATGGAAATTCCCCCCACTAACTCTAATTCAAGATGATCGCGAATTTGAATGAGTGCTAATATGATGTTACAATATTCTTGGTATATATCTCAACTAAAATCTAAAGATAATCCTAAATAATTACACACCTTAAAATGATGAGTGATGAGAAAAATGTAGTAAAATACAAAAGTCGGTGTTCAATTAGTGATGCACAATGACAAATCATGGTGATGCTGAAATAGACATCCTTGTTTGATAGCAGTGTGTTAACTAAAAAACGAAAACATGGATATGCATGTGAAGCAGAAAAGTGTGTGCCAGACATAATGCACACGTCAATACAAACAGACAGGAGATAGCGTCGAAATGAGTGTCTTTTAGTTACAGATCCTAGTGGTTTGCATGCTTTGAAACTTGAAAATGACTTGTATATGAATAGGGCCCCTAGATAATTAATGCATTATGTGTAATCCTAGAAAAGTGAATTTTGATACTTCAGTTTCATTCTTACTGTTTAATATTGCAAATTTTTAACCAAAAAAGAAAAAAAAAAATGCAACCCAAGGGGTAGCATAATTGATAATCCTTATGAGACAATGCCTTATGCCTTGTCAATGAATATTGGATTTGAGAATTTTATAAGATAGAATGAAACTGAGTGATATCAGTAAAAGCAAAAATTCTATTCCCATTGAAAAATTTGGGGCTAATATTAATCACATTAGTTTTTTTTGAGGAGGAGAAAAGAATTAAAGGCCTTAAATCAGTAACAGTTGATAGGATTTTGATTGAACAACATTAATATTGGGGGGCCACTGATGTGCATGCAAGAAAAGTCAGGGAAGAAAGAAAGAACCACTTGGATTTGTTATTGGAAAATCAAGGAGTGAAGTGGAAGCTTGTTTTTGTCTTAATAACTAGAGTGAAAACACTCTGCACGTGTAGTACCTGACGTTTTCATCAGAGGAAGTTCCTGCTGCTGCAAGCTGTATCCATTTATCACCACTCAATCAGACATTTTAATATCTAATTTGCTCTTAAAGTTTTTAAGAATAAATAGTCAATTTAATTTTTTGCTAGTGTCAGAGATACTTTTCACTGAAAAATTGAAATTATCATGTGAGAGCTAGGACCCTGAAATAGATATTCCAACTGTCAAAGTAGTTGACAAGTTAATGGTATCAAAATAATTTGATTAGAAAGTCACTGACTGGAATTAGGTACATGATCTTTAGTTTATGGGCTGACTCATACAACTCAAGATTCACGTGGGTTTAGACTGGTAACATAGTTTAAATGAGTTGGGACATGCGAGATAACAAGTTTTAAACTATGTTTGGATTAGTCCAACAACAACAACCAAAAACTATGTTTGGATTACCAATTGCAGATGTTGAATGTATATTGAAAGTATGTTGAAAGAAATATGCACTTTTGGGCTGAAAGTAATTTTGGAAGGGTTAAAAAGGTAATTCAAATATGCATTTAGTTTGCAGGATAGAATTTTTTGAAAAGATATATATAGTTTGCTGTTTTTAATTTTTATTTATTTTAATTGAGTTTTCATTTTTTTTCTAGTTTTAATAATTTAATATATTTTATCAATTAAATGAGACAACTTGTTAACTCATAGGCCAAAGTGGGTAGGATGCAAGCCAGTAATTTTAGAAGTGTTTGTTTTGTCGACAAACCTGATTCGACCCATTTAACGGTAATCCGTCATAGACTGAGCTTATATGGGTAGGATTGACTCATATACTCAGCCATAACTAAAATTGGGTTAGAGGTGAGGAATTTGGGTTATTTCTATAATGCTGTAGATTTAAATCTCATCACCACCTATGTACTAAAACAAAACTAATATGACTAACAAAATGATTTTTTTAACCTATGAGGAAATTTTTATTTATAAAAATTGATATGATCGACGTTATTATTATTTTGTTTTTTTAAGAACTAAATTGAGACTACACTCATTTTTTAATGCCTCGTGGGCTTTAGTTTTCTTTTCTAATTGTATATTTGTTGTCTAGTGAAATGATAATAAGAGACAAATCATAGTACCCCAGTAGATTTGCTGTCTAGGATGAGATAGGTATCTATCTATGTGACCGTTTGATGAGGTCCACTTTGGAAAGAAAGGATTACTTGGTGATGTTGTAGAAGTATTCAAAATGTATTTATGTGTGTGGGGTACAAATTAGACATATCAGAATTCAGAACCTAACTGATAAGTTAGGCAAGTATATTACCTCAATTGATGGCTAAGGACTTAGTTTCCAAATGCTTTTGCTTCACTGAATCGTAGGTCAATTCATATGTTGAATTGGGTGTATGAATCATTACGTTTAATGAGAAGGGTTCAAATAAATAATATAATTACAACGATGGACAATTGATGCAGATCTTAAAATATATAGCAAGTTTAAAAAAATTGGTAGTAGGAAGGAATAAAGAAGCTCCTTTATTCTCTGAAGAGTATCATATCACATCAGGATACAAATTGGAAGAATTTGAATGACCACAAATCCACCAAAGCACAGAGAACATGCAGGAGTCCCTAGTTTAGAGACAATTCATAAAACTTGATTCGCTTGCAATAGTTGCTTATCAATCAATATTCAATATATAATATTCCAAGTGGAACCTCCTATAGTAATATTCTGAGGACTCTTTTAAGTAGATGTTGTTCCTTTAAGCAGTAGTCTCTTTTCCAATTCATACAAAGCAAAAGAAAAGAAACCAAAAAGAAAAAAACAAAGGTCTTCATTTGATTTGTAGTCGTCACGTGCTAATGGCCGTCTTTCTTAAAAGTGTGTTAGAAAAGTGGCTAATTAGTCTCAAAGATGCTGTAACAACACTTGTTCATGTTATGGTATAGGATTCTTGTAACTATATATAGTTATGCAACTAGCATAAGCTTAGCAGATGAAGTGGGGTTCATTTCTTGAAATACTTTTCGTTCAATCAAATTTTAATAGATCCTGCTCATAATGCAAGACCTGAACATATTCGAAAGACCACTTCAACGCTTGGCTTGTGTGCAAAATCATTCATATGTACCATACGTTAACAGTTGTTGCAAATCTTTTACCCGTGAAATGGTTCGGCCAACCTGCCATTAGCCCATTTTCAACTTCGCATCTTTTAGAAACAATGTTGTCTATTTTTTAGGTGGCAAATTCTATGGTATCTACATATTTTGAAGGGTACCAATAATTTCCTTGAGTAAATAATAGATGATAAGCAAATATAGAAAGAACATTCATCTTATGAGTAACATAAAATTGATAATATTGCTTATTGTTTAGGATTTTTTTTTAATTGTTAAATGATCCCTAGGGTTGCTTTTGTTGCTCATTCCATTTACACTTACATATATTTTCATGTTTAATATTAAATTATAAAAAATTGAAATAAATCTAATTTTTTGCAATTATAAAATGTAAAACACCATTAAAATTAAATTCTAACTCATTTATAATGTGATTGTTTTTTTATTGATTCAAAGTGAAAAGGTACCACTACCCTCTTAAAATATAAGATACCATAACAATAACCTTTTTAGGTTGCATGTTATGGATGAATAGGCCCCGTTATTCCAACCTTTTTTTTTTCCTTCTATTTTCACCCCAACTTTTTCAAAAAAGAGTGAATAGACTATTTTGTCCTCACTCTCTTTTTATTCTCTCTCCTCACCCCCACCCCTTTTTTATTAACGAAAACATATTGTATATCTCGACAAAATCTTGTCGAGATACATAATAGAAACGCATTTTCGTTGTGTATCTAGACAAGATTTCTCAAGATACACAATGGAAACACATTTCTGTTGTGTATCTCAACAAAATTTTGTCGAGAACAAAAACACAATTCTGTTGTGTATCTCGACAAGATATTGTCCAGATACACAACGAAAAAGCGTTTTCATTGTGTATCTTGACAAGATCTTGTTAAGATATATAAGACAAAATCTTATCAAGATATACAACGAAAATACGTTTTTGTTGTGTATCTCAACAAGATTTTGTCAAGATACACAACGGAAACATATTTCCATTATGTATATCAATAGACCCCCCAATACAACAAAAACATGTTTCCGTTATATATTTTGTACAACGAAAACACATTTTTGTCAAGTAGTATTTTTGGGGGGAAAAATTAACATATAAAAATTAGGGTGAAAATAGCAAAAATTGGGTTGGAAATAGCAGGGTCGGATGAATATAATCACTGAATCCTTATGTCAAAACCCAACTTTGGATTCATTGAATGGACTCGTTTTTTCATCTACTCCATTATTTAGGGAAGAATGCATTCAACAAAAAGTTCATTATTTAGAGGAACCATTATTCAACTCAAACATCCTAAAAAGTAGCTATGGTCAAAAATCACAATTCATAACGCAATAATCAAAATCTTTAATATAAGAATATAATTATTTTTCACAATAACTAAACTTACAGTTTGGCAATTGAGATCTTAAAACACAAAAAATTCAACTGTGTGATTCAAATTTTCTTACAATCTGTTGGCATGTTGTAGATGAAAGCCATTAGTTTTACATCATAACCTCTTTAGATAGTGTTTTAACATTTGCGATATAAACCAGAGATATCAGGCTCAGGACTAGGAAACCATACCAATCTTGGTGATTATGGGAAAGACTTTGTACATGGAATAGAGTTGGCCAGGGTCATGAATTCCCCACTAGAATTAATTGGGGAAGAAACTAAAGAAGACTACTATGATCAAAAGATGTCATGGTTGAGCAAGTCAGCAGACCAAGAAAAATCCTCGAACGTGAGATAAAATGGTGAAATGATGTCAGCCAATAAGCAAGAAAAAGTAGCTGAGGTAGCTAACGCCAATTGGAGGAAAAGATGTGACAATGAAGTCCAAAGCAAGAAAGCTCTACAGCATGTTCAATCCACACCATTTGGACCAATAAAAACAGACACCATTAATCATGATGCTTTTTACATTGTCCATCCATAAAACACATCACTATAATCCTCTCTATCTTCCACACCTCCAAATCACATCAAAAAGTAAGCAATTTTTCATTTGGGAAGCGTTCAACCTAGACCACTGTGAGAACACGCTTTCCAACCACTAGCCACAAAAAAAATACCATTGCATGTGTAAACAGATGTGTATAGAGATAATGCGATATTTCTGTTAGATCAAAAGTAGCTTCAGAATGTGCATAAACAGTAGTATCCATACATTTTAAATCACAACATAAAGGTGCTACTTGAAAATCTTGTTTTGTTTATAGGGCTGTTCAAAAGGTTACACGCTTCTGTCAAACTGGCTTTAATGGCTGGCCCATGCACCACATTCTGTATTGAGAACTCTACTCAACAGTACAAAGAATGAAATCATATGAAGGGTTGGCATTGGTGATTACAGAGATGTGCTCTATTTTATTGATTTACTTTTGATTATATTTATCATTTTTTCACTTTTCACTATATATTCAGGTTCCAACCTTGAGCCAGCTAGCCCAGCACCCAACAAAATCAATTCTCCTAAATGTATCAAATTAGTATTAGTATTAGTATTATGGTTTCATTAAATGCACCTTCTTAATCTTTTACTTCCATTTAAAAATTGTACTTATGGCTTGTTAAATTCTATCACAAGATAACAACCCTTCAAGTTGCAACTATTTATTGGTTAGTGTAAAACATGGCAGCAATTTTCAGTAAAAGTATGTTGATTATCTAAAGAATCAAAAACATAATGACATAAAGAAAATAATATAGAGATTTCAAAATTTTTTATAAAAATTGGTTCCTACATTCTTACCATACATGTTAATATATGTACTACAGCTTTGAGTTCTCTTCTCAAAGCAATGATTCTGATAAATTTGGATGCTCCAAGTACAATTGCAAACAGAGAGGTTCACTACTCATTGACTTGATAGGGGTTATAAGTGGAGGCTGCTGCCACTGTTTTGTGTCAGTTGGGATCCACAAGTCTGCTTCCTTGCTTGTACCAGTCTCGGGAAGGGATTGAAAGTAAGCAGTTATCTCCCACCTGCAATCTGTTTGGAGGACAAAAAAGTTTAGACATAGGTTTCAGCCCATACACACCAAAGAAAAGGTTTACAAATGTATCAAAGAAGTTACAAATACAAACCACCTCCACTTGATTCAAAACTAGCAATCTATATGATTACAAACTGAAATTGATGATAAGATATTGGCATGCCAGTGAGCAGATGATTGTGTGAATGGGCACACATGCATGACACTTGTTCATACGCACAACAAAGAAAGGGATTGTTGCAAATTTACAATAACACAGCATGAAGTCACAAAAGGAAAGACTAAATTGCATTTCTGGTCCCACTATTATGGTTAATGTGCAATTTTGGTTCTCAATAATATCTTGCAGCAATGAAATCCCTCCATTTTTCTAATTAAAAAAAAAAAAAAGTCTGCCTGTGAGTCTGCCATCCATTTACCAGAAAAGTTAGTGACATGGCCAACAATTTACATACACGGATGACACTTTATTGAGTTGGCATCTTAATGGACACACTGATAACTTCAATCTATTTAAATTACTCAATAAGTCAATACAAATAGATTAAACATAAAATGGTGTATTTAAGTAGATTAAAGTCCTCAGTAGTAAGTACATTAAGGTTCTTTACTCAGTAAAGTGTTGTGTTACATAAGTAAATCATTGGCCATGTGACTAACTTCTGTTATTAATTGGATTAGAGTTAGACTGAAAAGAGACCTGCTCTTTTTAACTAGAAAAATTAGGGGATTTGATTGCTATAAAAATTATGGGGAGACTAAAAGCATACGTTATTCGTAGTAGAGAGACCAAAAGTGTTACTAAGCCAAAGGAAAACAAAATCAAAAGAGAAACAGAAATCTTTGCAGCAAGCATGATTATACTCGCATTTACCAGGAGGAAGCCCTTTAGAAAGAGATTCTGAGTTTGACAGTTTGATCAGAATTGATCGGAGAGAGAACTCAAGATCAACCTCTTCCACCTCCGAACCATAAGATTGGTTCATTGTAAGCTTGAATACAAATTTCTCCAATGGAACATTGTCAGCATTGAAGAAAATAACAGCTACTCTCTCCACCATTCCCTAGTAAATGGAAGGTAATGGATAAAAATCAGCATGCCGAAAGAAAGCAGTTGCAAGGAAAGTTGAATGTGACAGGAAAGTGTGTATTTGTACAGGACAGTGAACCTTCAGTCAACCATTGATTTATTTAAATCTTCTGCAAAAGAATTAGTCTACATCACATCTCTCTTGGAAAAATCACAAGTAATTATTTAATGAATCCTGCTGAAAACAAAGAGTGTTTGAGAGATTTTTTTCTTTTTTATTTGGTACAGAGTGTTTGAGTGGTATTGTCATTATTATGTATATGAGCTGCAAATTTGATGTCATATTTATACCTTGAATACGATCAATCGAAGGCGTAAAACTAATTAGGAGGTAATTAGAAGCTAAACTTACCACGTATTCACTAGCTAATCAACACATTTGATCAAGTGCTAATAATCTCAACATGAACCCTCCGGTACAGAGGAAAGAAAATGAGGGAGAAGAGAAAATTTTGAAATTTGAATTGATGAGAAAATAGAAGAATTTTGTTTGTTGAATTTTTGTTTCTAGAAGTCAATTTTTCTCCCATTTTTCATTTTCTTTTCAACCAAACAAAAGAAAAAGAAAATACATTGTTCTCTGAATTTTCTATCCCTTCTATTTTCTTTCCTTTCGTCCATACATACTAGAATGCTTATATTTTAACAAAACCTTTCACTCTGCCTAAATTTTAAAGGAAAAAAAAAAGGATGTATATTTCATATGCAGTCTTATAGAAGTGACATGAAACACGGTTCTCAATAACGAAGACAAGAGAAACATGCGAAATGTAATATCACACAACCTACAATTGATTCTTATATAAGTAACCATTATAAGTAAAAAGCGTAGATTCCAAGATAATAAATTAAGTTTGTGTTGTAACTCACAATATAACATATACTTTCTATTAGACTATTACATTGTTATAAGTTGATGCACTGATGATCTATGGTAAAATGGTCACCAGCTTATACGACAAGCATTTTTCACCTTCTTAGTTGAGACTTGGGCAAGTAGTCGAAGTCTGAACCTCCAGATAACTCAGAAGCTATTAATTTATAGTCCTAAACCTCTAACTCTATTAATGGATTTTACCTTTTACTATGAAGAAACAATATTTCATTGCCATCCCCAAACAACATGCACAAGATAAGTTACATTCATCTGGGTTATTTCTGGATCATACGTTACAATGGTAGCAACCAATATTTGATTATTCAAATCCAAAGCAAGCAATCAACAACTACTCATACAAGGTTGAGCAAAACAAAAATTAAAAAAAAAAAAAATTCAAATTACCCAACAAACCTTTTGTATAAAGGGTAGAAGCCCTGAAACAGTGGCACGTATGTAATATCTAAGCTGAGGATGGCGAGCCCTTTGAACCACCACATTCATATACCTTCTCCGCTCAAACGCACCTTTTCCACACCCACAATCAAATTAATAAAAATTAATTCAATAATTCCAATCAATTTACACTGTTTACTTGCCAATAACTACAAAATAAAAATAAAAGTGCATTGTGCAGCCAAAGACTCAAAATTATTATTTTTTTTTTTGCCAGAAACCAAACAAAAATAAAAAAAGAAGGAAAAAAGAAAGTTAATGTGTATGCAAGAACCAACCAACCAGAAGGATAAAGCCCTTTGAGAAAAACAACAGCAGTAATAGCCACCTCCAAAAATTCAACCAAAACCCTAGCTATTTGGCCTGCAAATTTCCACACGGAATCATAGTAACTCCAAAATACATAACTACATACAATGAATAAAATTACGACTTTTAGTTGTTAATTTCAAACCTTGTGGAGTTTGATTCTGTCTTCGCTCCATCATCTTTATTTTTCCACGTTCAAATTCAGTTCCCCAACACACTTCAACTGAAGGAAGCAACACCTTTTCCCAATAGCCCATGAAAGAGCACAAAATGACAAAATTGTCTCCGGCCCGACCCGAATTCAATTCGGATCATACCAACGTTTAATTGATCGGGTTTTGTGACACCACTCTTCATCTTCTTTCTTCTATTCTAAAACTAGTTACTGTACCCGCACAATGCATAGGATATGTTTTGATAAAATTTATATAAGAATTAATTAATATAGAACTACTCTTAAATTAATAGAAATAAAATTAAACTATTATTTCTTCAAAAAAGATTGATCCTGCTTCATTCAGTGCTTGTCATGATCAACCTGCACATCAATGTTTACCTATTTTTATGTTGATTGTTCACACACTGTGGTTCATTTCCAAACAGGACATCCTTTAATATGGTAGTTAAAATATTTTGCAAATTTTTTTGTGTACTACTTAGATGACTAACTACATGATGTGCAATATCCATGATGCACTATACTTATCCAATTTAAGATGACAACAAATTGATATAAGCTTGAATCAAAAAAGCAGTTTAAAATCTTACTTGAACATGACTTTACTTTAACCTTCATATCAGTTTAAAATATATTCAACAAGAAAGAAATCCTTAATTTATATCTAGATTAAAATCTTATTGTCAGCAAATTATTAAAAGTTTTGCTGAGTATCGCACCAAAACTATATTTTTTTTACTCACACAAATTGCACAATGGAAGTTCCATGTACAAATATGCCTCCCCTTCCAAAAATGAAAATGGCTTAGTTCAATTTAGATACAATAGAAGCAATAAGTGGCTTAGCAAAATTTAGATACAACTGCATCAGATAGAAGGTATTTCATAGTGATTGTCTTATCTGCATAACAGAATTTGTCCCCTCTTCTAACTTGAATTGAACTTTTGAGTAATTATAATAGGGTTCAAATTCTAAATTGTTTGATATGCTAATGCTAATTAGATAGTTAATGTCCTTTAGCTGCCTTCTGAAACTCACAATAATAACAGAAGAAATTTAGCCATTCTTTCTTTTTAAGGACATCATGTGCAAAGGTGAAAAGTTTGATGGATGTTCAAACTTCAAATGCATCATTGAAAGAGTCACAATTACCAATTGCTAAGAGTTACTTTGGTGTGTGAAATTCATGACAGCAAGGTAAATTCTTTAGTTAAGGTAAAGTATTTGTTTAAGACTTTAAGTTTTGAAACATTGTTCTTGTGATATGATATGCCATATCGTATATCATGTCTATTTATTTTGATGAATAGAATTAACTAAAGGAATATTAACATCAGTGTGCTATATGCACCACTTTATATATCAGTTCATCACAACCTTATACCACCCTTGCTCTATAGCAACTAAACAATTCCATATATTAAGAGTCACAACATTGTCAATATCAAGTGATCTGCTATATCATATATGTTTGCTATTATGAAATTCATGTATTAACATTCATGATAACAACGTTTACATTAGTCCACCAAAACCTTGAACCAACCTCATTCAATAGCAGCTAAACATATCCATGTATGAAGCATTGAGATTGAAACATGTATAACAAAAGAATCTCATTCACATTACTTAAGACCAAAATTTTTGAAACCAATCAAGTAAGCCCAATTCACACATTTTTCCAGCCATTAATACTTAAGTATCTACGTTAGACAGCTTGAGTAATTCCATCCATTCACTGCCAGCATAACTCAATTCCTTTTATTTAGCTGCTAATTCTGCTAACATATTTCAATAATTCATTCTTGACTAAATTTTCATCATCCCTTGTTCCTTCTTTTCCAAAATCAACCTGCACATACATATTCATTAATTAGGCTGTTGAACGCTAAGAAACTATAATTTTTTAGATCACGTGCTCCTAATCCTTAAGTACATGGTGTCATTGTTAAATCAAAGTAAGCAAATAAGTATCTACATGACTCTATATAGTTGTAAAACACAAGATCTTAGGCTTAGATAAATAGATACAATGCTAAAGTAGTGATCCATTACTCACCATATGTTGGTGACAATTTGCTTTTTGTATTTTCTTGCTACCAAAAATAAACCTCAAACTGAAGATGTTTACATCCATGTGTAGTATACATGAAAAGTGATTGTAGTATACATCATGTTGTAAAAATTGTATGTCTGATTTTTTTATTTATTGCATTATACAAATGAGTGAAAGTTATGATATTTACCTAATGCAATTGATTTGCTACAAACTCTCAAATACCTTAATGTAAACAACATTTTTTGTAAATGTGCTCTCCCCTCATCATCCAAAATCAAAATTTTCAAACCATTCTTGGATTTTACTCTAAATACAATAACATAGAGTTAGCCATGTGTAAAACCTAGTCGTGGAAGATATAGTCCTACCTTAGAAATAGATTATCCTTAACTCTTGTTTATGGTCATTGCAAAACATAGACAAAGGAGAAATTGTTTTATTTGAAACTTAAATGGGAAACTAGGATCTGAAGGTACCAAATCCATTATCAGAATAAGAATTTTATCTCTAATGTTTTTCATAGTGATAACAGTTGCTGTTATAATATTTTTTTTCCTAAATGATTCACCTGCAACCTTGTTCCATTACATCACCCATTTGCTTGATCAATGTTTCTTAAAAGCATTATAGGTACTCCCATTTTTAGCCTCAAACGATGATTTGAGATACTTGAATATGTAACATCATTCAAAATGAAGATGTAAACCATTCTCCTTGAATTTCAACATCTTCATCCGAATGGTAAGGTGTGTCATAACTCAAATATTGTTTTTCATCACCAAAAATTAAAAAAAGAATAAAATTATTCACTTGTTCCACAGCTTCTAAAGTTGGAGCAAGGATTTCTCACTTTTCAAAAAAACTACTTGTTTTCATGTTTTCTAATATATCAGGATAAACAAAATCGACTAATGAAAGTATAGGTCTATCACTGAGGAATTAACAAATCATTTGGTATGTTGACATCACTTTCACTATTTTCATTTGAACACATGTCACAATCTCCAATTTGAAGGATTCAATTGGCAAATTCTTTTATTTCACTTGCAGACTGGTGTGTTTCTACAGTACTTAACCTCATGTTGTAAGTAGGCCTCAAAACTTTGCAACTTCTCCAAATCTTGGATGAATTAATTATTGCTAAAACAACATTTTGCCTTGACCCTTTTCCAACCATGAGCAAAATCTTCCTATAGTCCCCACCCAAAACTAAAACCTTTTCACCAAATGATTTATCAATGCTGTCTGCAGATTGGAATCTCATTAAGTCCCTCAAAGTGCGATCAAAAGCCTCATAGCAAAATCTATTCATTATCGAAGCTTCATCCCATATGATGAGCTATGTCTATAAGTAGTTTGGCTCAATGATTTCCTTGATTAATATTGCAAGTGGATTCCTCATTTATAACTAATGGAATACAAAAAGTGGAATGAGTTGTCCTTCTTCTAGGTAACAATAAAGAAGTAATACCACTTGAAGTAATATTAAGGACAATAATTCCTTGGGACCTTAAAGCAGTTGACAATGTTTTCCACACAAATGTTTTACCAGTTCCTCCATAATCATACAAAAATAAAACCCCCCTTCTTCAGAGAAAACTAATTGCATGATCTCATCATAAACCCTTAATTATTCATCTGTCGAAAGATTTGTGTAATTTAGCTTATTCGCTTCTATCATAGTTTAATTGATCCACAATGAATTTATTTTGGAAAGCAAGAATATCTAAAAACACTGGCAATGGCAAACAACCATAATCTTTTAGAGATATTCCATTTGAATTGAGCAACTTCTCTAATTCTATAAGACAAAGATTTTGCAATTCATTGTTTGCAACTTGAAGGCCTAACAAAAATAATTAATCAAAAATCATTGAATATGGTAGATCAAGATCAAAACTTATAGTTTTATTTACCTAGTACGTTGAGAGCCTTTTTCTTTGATACACAATGTCATCTAATAATAATTTTCAAGTAGAGTTCCAAACAACCTCTAGTTTAGACATTGCATTCATCATCAATAATGTAATAAACATTTTTCCCTTTTGATTCCCAGATGCAATGCGACTAGCTTCAGTAATTGTATTAATGTACTTTTTGTCATTCGCTAACAACCCCAAAGCATAGCGTGCCTCTTGAAAAGTGGTGTAAACCTTGTCATTGACAATCCTAATATTTTGATAAGACATACAACTTCTTTGAACTGTTAATAGCATCCTCATGTAGTATAACTCACTAATCCCAACTAGAACATAGCTAAGTCTTTTAATAGTAAAACCTTGCTTCCTTGACTACCACTTTTTTTTTTGTTCACATAAACAAATTTAGTTGGAAATTCTATATATGTGAGTTCCTTGCCCTCATCATATTTTTTATTTGCCTCAAGCCAAGCTAGAAACATCATTTGAAGATGTTCATTTTTGCTCACAACCATATCAATTTTGTCATCATCTTTAACAAGAATTGGCTGTTTATTCATAAGATGAAAGGATAACCTTTGAACTGGTGGCCACCTTTCATGAATGTCAAAACCAAATATTCTCCAAGTTGTCTTATATGGTGATATATACCTACAACCATAATAGCATTTGATCTCATCAAGTATACTTGGTTTTCCATCATTTTCTTTTGCATTGCTAATTTGTATAGTTGCTTTGTTAGGATCTTTGTTCATATATTTAAATAAATACTTGATTGAATTAGATTTATTGCAATAATCTGTATTCACATGTGCTTGATACCTCATCAACAAAATTCGGCTATAAGGAACCACACTGTTGTTATCCAACTTTATTCCATTCTTTTTTCAACAACCATATCATCATCTCGATGTCGGTAGCATGGATAACCATCCTCATCAATCGTTGTTGAACTTGTGAACTTTTTTGGATAGTACTTTGAGCATTTTCTTTCTTTCTTTCATACAAGGTGATTTCATATTGGTAACTCCACATGGAATATGCATCATGTAAATTGCAACTACATTTGGCAACCTTGGATACAATATTGGGTGAGGTAGTTTAGTGAAAATTACTTTGCCAATATCCATGTCATTCCTCAACTTATTTTTACTATCAAACCATAATAATATATGAGTATGCAAAAGTCCTTTTTTCTGGAACTCAACTGTATACATCACTATTTATAGAAAATATAAAGAAGTTAATACGATATCACAGGTGCATTACATAAATAAAGAAATTTGGTTAAGATCATAACTTACGTGCATTCACACTTCCAAATATTCTTCTTGAAGTTTATCATCAATTCATCTAACCTTATCTTGAAGACTCTACACATAGTGTCAATTCTATTTGATGGTGTTAGATTTCTTTCAATAACAAACTCACGTATCCTACTCCAATTTGTGTTACATGTAATGGTTATAAAAAGATTAGGATATTGAAATTACTTACAAATAGTCATAACATCTTGGCAATTATTGAACATATATCTCATTCCATCAGTAAAAGATGCTAGCAATATCACACGTTTTCCAACTGTAAATAGATCAATTTCTCCTCTAATAACTATTTCATGTAGCCCACTAAGAACATCAGATCTAATTGTTTTTTGATTTGCTTTTATTAAAGACAATCATTGGGCCTTTATCATAGTGTATCAATCAACTATAAAATGTTGAAACAATTGGCCAACATTCACAATATTCCCAAATTCAGCTTCTTTTTCTTGAATTCTAAACACAATGAACTCTGCCACCTCATCTAATGTAGGTAGATTGTACACCTTTGCATCCTTGTACCTAGTTTGAAATAATCTCAAACTAAAATTTGAGGTCCTGTCATGTGCTACAAAATCTTTAACTCTTCTAAAAGATTGAGCAAGAACATTTTCATCATCAATTATTTGAGCCAAATCTTGAATCAATGATTTGTCAAATAATTCTGAATCTTTATTTGACCTACAAAAACATATAAAATTACAAATACCATACTTTAACATTTGAACGTTGATAATTAATATTTGAGCATCATGAAAAGTTTAATACACATAC
The DNA here is from genome assembly GCA_004329165.1 of Spatholobus suberectus. Taxonomy (NCBI): domain Eukaryota; kingdom Viridiplantae; phylum Streptophyta; class Magnoliopsida; order Fabales; family Fabaceae; genus Spatholobus; species Spatholobus suberectus. The sequence continues at coordinate 27,162,808 of CM014736.1, forward strand.
CCAAAGTGCTGAATTTTATTTTGTATCTCATTTTGCATATCATAAATGTATAATTGTGCAAACTTAGGAACATATCCATCTTTTGGTAACAAACTTCCGATGCGATGATAATTTTGTCCACTAAGAATAAATTAAGGAGGACCACCTCCATCATTGATTGATGATTCTATCTTACCTCTTATTAAAGTAAATGAGAACATGCTATTGTATGCTCTAATATTTTCTTTAAAATTATTGCTTTTATGATCTTGTCCATGCATTAACGATAAGAGCAACTGTGGAAGTCTCTTTAACAATGGGATCTATATTATTCCCCTTTGATAGCATATTGAAAATTGAACTTCCTTTACTTTCTTAGTCTTTTTAGATCTTTTTTTACACTATACTTTAGCCTTGTAGTGTTCACATTCAGTAGAAAGTTAACCAAAAACAAAACATTCTATAATAAATATAAATATATAAAGTTAGCTTTAAGTACATAAACAATACTTACAATTCATCATAGTAAAAAAGTTGAGGACTTTGGGTATACAATTCACACTAGAAATGAGTTGTCATGTCATTTTAAGATACAATACCTAAGATTAAATAAACCAATATTAGTCTAAATCTAGCAACTGAAAGCTATAGAAGTGTAGCACATACTCAGATTAATTTACTAACATGAATTAACATTGGTGGCATTATCACGTTCCTCTTCATAATCTGGATTAAAATTTAATTGAGTTTTCCCACCTCTAAGAAGTATATCTGTAGGTTGTTTGATATATTTACCATAATTCTACATCAGGGAAGGATTAAATACATTTGAAGCTATAGAAGATGAATATTGGTTTATCTAGGGATATATGCAATGGATTGATTTGTATCTGTGAAAAACATAACAATTAAAATGAATATCTTGATATTTTAGGAAGATATATCATAAAGCCGAATTTATAATTTTTAAAGTCTTCTTACTAATTTAAGGGAGTTTTGCAAGAGGAAAGATTATTGTTACGGAAAGCATTCATGTTTGTGGAGTTAAGAGTTGAATAAAGAAGAGATACATCATCTGCATTACAACACAATCTTCTTTGCAAAATGTTGCTGCTTGCATTATATGTGGTATCATCACAAATTTGTAATATATTCCCAGTTGGTATATTTCTTGCTTTCTAATAAACAACATGAATAAGGAGATTAAAAGACGTCCACATCATGTAAGTAAGGCATTTACCATCCAATAATGTTGTAAATGGTTGTCTATTTGACTTTTCCAGCCCTTTTTGACGGACAGTATCTTTCAAATGTGTTAGTATGATGTTCTCAACTAAACACAACAACAAACATAAAATTACTTCATTAATAGTTGAACCAAACACTTGACAGATATCTTACAAAAAAAAATAAAATAACAAACCTATTAGAGTATTATTTTTCTTTCCTAACTTATCATTCATAATCATCTTTCTTTTCATTATAGCATATTTTGAAGAGCTACCTTCCATTATTACCCTCATTATGTAGTTAGTTAGAAGCTTGGTTTACAAGACCTGTCATGAAGGATTGGTTTTCTTCCCTGCATTCTGGTTCATAATCACCATTGTTCTTATTTTAGTTGTACAATATTTTCAAGAGTTAGCTTGCATTTTGTGGCAGACTATGTACTTTGTTGTAATCTTGCTTACAAGAGTTTTTTTTTTTTACCATCGAGAATGGGTTGACCTTTGAAGCAACACATGGCTGTTTGTTATTTATTCTATATGTTTTATCTTTTCTCAATATGTATGACAATTCCTTTACACAAATGTAATTAGGCATGTTAATACTCTATTTTAAACGAAGAGCCCTAAAGCCATACCATCTGTGTTTTGTTGCTTCATTGGGCAAAACATATTTGATAATTGCTTCATTCATGTTTTAAAAACAACATATGGTAAAAAAAATGCTAAAAAGAAGGGGAAAAGATCCCTTTTTTGGAAGTTTGACTAAGCAAAAATGGTGAACCATTCAGCTGTTGATATTATCATTTCATACTCTTCCATGTTTCACAAAATTAAATCATATATTATATTCCTTTGTTGATATTTTTTTCAATCACTTTTTAATTGAATGCTTATAGTTTAATTGTTATCAAATCTTGTTAGCCCTCAAAATACTATTTAAGAATGACATCTCATGCTATAATAAAATTCTTACTCGTATTCATTTAATTAGCCATGTATTTGATACTATTAGTTTTAGGTATGTAGTAAGTCATTTTCCAAATAGATTAAATTTTTTAAACACTTTGTTTATAAAAATGTATTTTGTTGTTACTGATTTTTTTTAACCAAATCTTCATTTGTTTTTCAAATCTATATTTCCATGCTAACAAAAAAAATCTATATTTCCAACCCCATAATGCAAAATTAGTTTAAAAAACGATAATGAATATAACTTAAATAATAGTTATTTAATACTTGATAGTAATTGTTATTGTCAAATAGGCCATAGAAAATAAAAAGTATAAAATATAAATTGGGCTTTCATTGAAAGCCCAAAACAAGATTTCAGTTTGGTGATAATTACATGATTTGGGTTAAAGCTTATTACATAGTATATAGTATATAACAAAAAAAACCTTCTTATTTTTCTTCCTAAATCAGATTAGCTTAGTATATATTAAACTTGGGTTTTGACAAAATCGGCTTTCACTGGAAGCCCAAAAAGAAATATACGTTACATGATTTGTGTTAAAGCTTAGTACATAGTATATAGTATATAAGGAGATAAAAGACTAGAAACAAAACCCAGAGATTATCTCCAGACAACAAGGAGATAAAACACCAGTTAGCCTTAACCAAGATTACCTCAAAATTTGCTGAAACAAAATCTGATTCAACCAGTAATGAATTTGAGTCCTCACAAACTCCTGAGCTACAATCTGAATAGAGTGATTTCAAAACAGAATCTTTTGATGATAATCATTGTGCTGAAATTACTGGCATGATGATGGCCAACACTATTGGAATTGAAAATGAAACTTTCTATGATTCTCCTGACTCAGAACCAAAAGTCACTTCAAGATTAAATCAAAATAGAAGACCATCAGGTGGACCTTGGTTCACTCTTGATGATATTCCTCCCAGCCAATGGAGGAAAAGACCTCTTGGATTAGGTGCCTTGATCGATGCAAGAATGATGCAGAATGATATTGACTCTTACAAGATCAGTAAAGAATTCTGTTGTAGAATAACTGGCACTCTTAAGGAATGGTACCACAATCTTGGTATTGTCAGATATGATCAAATTCACCAATTAAGTACAATTGTTGAAGTACTTGGAATTCTGCATCGAGAATTTATTGGAGAATTTGATAAGATTGATAGAAAGTTCAGACAAGAATTCTTTGAGATGAAATGTTGTTCTCTTAAGATGAAAGATCTAGATAGACATTTCCAAAGAATGACTTAGAGATTTTATCTCTTGAATGGATACAATGATCCTAGCCTTAAGAACATGTATGTTGCTTCATTGCCAAAGGAAATCCAACATGAGTTCAATAGAGCGGCATAAGCAATTAACAGAGACTTCATAACTCTCACGTTATGACAAATTCATCAGATGACCCAAGAAGCTATCGACAAACTGTGTAGACAAAACAAATTCATGACAGACATCATCAATAAGAAAGCCAAATATTCCAAAGCATGCAGAAATCCCTATCTAGAAATTAAATGCAAAGAAAAAGACTGTGTTTGTTCCTCCAAAAGGAAAAAGGGCTAGAAATTCAACAAAAGAGGAAAGAAGAAAAATTTCAGGTTCTTCAAAAAGAAGAAATATAGAAGGAAAAAGAAAGAACAAAGATGCTTCATTTGCAAAAAAAAAGGTCACTATGCCAAGAATTGTCCAAACAAGTCTGACAAAGCTGCAAGATGATTAATACTCTGAATTTGAGTAATGAAGATGATGTTGAATCTATTTATTCAGAACAAAGTTCTAGAGATAAAAGTATAGCCATTACACTTCAAGATTCATCCAGTGAAGCTGATGATACAAAACCAGCCTCAATTCCAATATTTTCATTATTGGAAGCTCAAAACATCAATCTTGCTGTCCTATAACCTTGTGTTGACATCCATATACTACCATCCAAGTATGAAAAGTCCATCAAAGCAATTTCTTATATGGATATTGGTGCTAAAAAAAGTATGATGGATCCCAATATTTTACCTATTGATTCATGGAAAAAGGAAGTTGCCTACTTTGTTCCAGTAGATGGGAAAATATTCAAAATTGAGTTGATCACAAAGCTTCCTATTGGAATCAAATTCTTTCCAGATTGTGTTGTCTGGACTAGAATAATTGGAAGCAAATTGCCTAACAAAGACATCCTCATAGGCATGGATATTTACTCAACGGCTGACAAACTCCAAATCCTTCCTATTGGATCGAGCGCGTACCACCAGGCCAAAGCTATAACTGATAGTCAGGCCGTAACTCTTTCTACTTAACCGTAGCAGCCCAAGCGCCACGAGTCTACTGTGACCTGACCCACCTGGGCCTCTGCCACGAGACAATTGATGCCACACACCGGACAACAATCTCCCCCTCAACAATTGCCTCGTTAAGAATCGAACTCGTGACCTTGGCTCTAATACCAATTGTTGGATCAAGCGCTTACCACTAGGCCAAAAGCTATAGCTGATAGTCAGGGCACAACTTTTTCTACTTAACCATAGCAACTCAAGCGCCACAAATCGACTGTGACTTAACCCACCTGGGCCTTCGCCACGAGACAATTGATGCCACACACTGGACAACACTTCCCAAAGGAATCAAGTTCAAAAGAGAGTTTAAACCTTATTCAGAGACACTAAGGCTATTTTCTCTCTCACAAGCACCTCTTGAATATGAAGAAATTAAGAAAAAGCTTAGCACACTCTGTGCTAATAGTCATGAAGAATTTTCTCATCCACATCCTTTGTGGAAAAATTAAAAGTTTTTCATCCAACTCCCATTTAAGATGAATGAAGATATCAATCCTACGAAGGCCACTCATCTAAGAATGAACCCTTCAGATCTACTGCTAGCCAGAAAAGAATGCAATGAGCTTCTCCGTCAAGGACTCATTGAGTCAACCAAGTCTGACTAGGCTTGCCAAGCATTTTAGGTAGAAAAAAGATTTGAAAACCTTTGAGGAAAAAAGAGATTGGTGATAAACTATCAACTACTCAACCATTTCCTCAAAGATGATAAATCCCCAATTCCCAAAGCCTCATTTCTTCCTACTTTAATCAAAGATGCCCATGTCTTTTTAAAGTTTGACTTGAAATATGGAATTAGGAATTAATCCTACTAATAGATACAAAACAACTTTTTGCATTCCAGATGCCCAGTACTAATGGAAAGTTCTTCCTTTTAGCCTTAAGGTTGCTCCATCCTTATTTTAAAAGGCCATGATCTGTATTTTTGAACCAATCCTTGACAATACACTCATCTACATAGATGATATATTGTTATTCTCCAAAGATCAAACTTCTCATAAAGACTTGTTAGACAAATTTTTCATTTTGGCACAAGATTATGGAATTATGCTCTCTGAAAAAAAGATACATCTTGCCCAAACAGAAATTGATTTTCTAGGGATGCATTTTTTCCAAGGATCTTATCAACCTCAGCCTCATATAGCTAAAGAATTACTTAACTTTCTAGATGAAAATTTGATTGTCAAACAAATTCAACAATTTCTTGGAATAGTCAATTATATCCAAGATTTCATTCCACAAGCAACAAAATATACTAGCCAGCTCTCTAAATTGCTAAAGAAAAATCCCCCACCATGGGGACCAGAACAGACAAAGGCAGTCCAAGAATTAAAAAAGATATCTAAAAATCCTCCAACAGTAAAAATTCCTAGTGCAGGGAAAAAGATTTTGCAAACTGATGCAAGTGATCATTTCTGGGGTGCAATGCTTATCGAAGAAGTTGATTGTAAAAGGTACTATTGCGGTCATGCCAGCGGACAATTCAAAGAAACTGAAAAACTATACAATTTACTTTGCTAAATGAGATTATTTTACATAAATACAATAGCAATGTATAAAAAAAAAGATGTATTATGTGTTTAAAAAAAAAATAGCATGAGTCTTTTACTGTCAAGCAATATGTTTGGGATCACACTATCTAGGAGATTATTCTATGGACTATTCTGATTAATTGACTGTTCTCGAAAATGTTAGCAAGTTATCTTCTTTTTAGTTGTGTCATCCGCCTTTGTCTTTGTCTTTATATTGACCAAATCTTCCCAAAATGTTGTTAAATATGCTATCGGTTCTTCCATTTGGCATACGTGAGAATCATAGACCTTTTATCACTCATACCAATCACTTTAAGTGATTAAGTCAACCATTAGAATTCATAGGATGCAAATTCATTCCACGAGGAAAAATTATCCAGAACTAGGGTCCATTCTATCTCTAGAAGATTCAAGGAAGATGACATATAATTGAATATGCTACACATGTTAGTTGCGTATTACATAAAACATACTATGTAATATATGGTTGCCTTCCTAATACGTTTACTTTTTCAAGCCGCCATTTTAATTTAATACATTTATTTCTTCTAAGTTCTGAATCAACAAATTTTGTGGGGCATATGATACATTTTTCTTTATTCAGAGAAGCAGCGCCTAGCAGAACAATCTATAATATACATAGGGACTAGGCCTTTGGCACTAGATCATAGCAATTTGCCATAAACAAACTTCACTAGCCATGGCTCTAAGTTTCAACTCTTCAAATTCCTTGTACGACTTTGTGGTCAGAGAGGGCAATGGTGTGAAGGGTGTGGCTGACTTAGGCTTACCAGAGGTGCCAGAGAGGTACATACAACCCCCAGAGGAACGAATCAAGAAGCAAGATTCAAGCACATGTGATGCTCCACCCATTGACTTGTCAAAGCTGAATGGACCTGAGCATGGGAAAGTGGTGGATGAGATTGTTAGAGCAGCTGAGACTATTGGCTTCTTTCAGGTGCTGAACCATGGTGTGCCTTTGGAGTTATTGGAATCACTTAAAGATGCAGCTCATGCATTTTTCAGCTTGCCAGCAGAAAAGAAAGCTGTGTACCGCGTTGGAGTTAGCCCAAGCCCAATGATAAAACTTGGGACTAGCTTTCTTCCTGAGAAAGAGAAGGCCTGGGAGTGGAAAGACTATATCAGTATGATATATAGAAGCGATGAAGATGCTCTTCAATATTGGCCTGATCAGTGCAGGTTTGGCCTTCTAGCCTCTCTACATTATACCTCTTTATATAACATTTGAATGATTTATTCTCATACCTAATAAAGAGTTTTTTTCCTTCACCACTAGACCGATCTAGTAGGTTGAGCTTGTTTGTTTAATAAATGATTTTTTGAGAAAAAGATTTAAACAATCGCACACTAAATCACAACAGCTTCTACAATACCATGTATTGGTTTGAAGTATTTAATTTCTTTCTATATTTTCAGGGAAGTAGCACTTGAGTATTTGAAGTTATCATCCAAGATGGTTAGAGACATTGTGAAAATCTTGATAGGTAGGCTCGGGGTCTCACTAGATGACGCAAAAATTGAGCGACTTCTCCATGTGAAGACAGTTAACATGAACTACTACCCACCATGTCCAAATCCAGAGCTCATAGTGGGTGTAGGGCGCCACTCAGACATAGGAATTATTACAGTGTTGCTCCAAGATGGAATTGGAGGCCTATATGTTAAAATGGAAGAAGAAAATGATGCTAGAAAAGGAAAATGGTTGGAAATTCCACCAATCCCTGGAGCTCTAGTCATCAATATTGGTGATATTTTAGAGGTTTGGCTCTTGAAATTTTAGAATTATAGAATTAGAATTAGAAATAACTCAAGCAAATAACTCAAATTTTGGAATTAGAAATAACAACCGGAAGTTAAAACCCACTTTATGATTGGCAGCTAATAAATCATATTTGAAAAGCTTTCACTTAATATAAGTTTTATTTAATGGGCAGCAACCTAAGTTCTCATAATATGTATAGTAATATCATTTTCTTTTGATGTTGAACCAATGAACATATACTAATGTATTATATGTAGTAACAATTTCTAATAATCCTGTCTATGTTAAATGTAAGATACTGAGCAATGGGAAGTATAAGAGTGCTGAACACCGAACAAGGACAACTAGCACCCAATCCAGGGTATCAGTTCCTGTGTTTATTTTGCCTATGGCTTCAAAGAGGATTGGCCCATTGCCAGAGGTGGTGAAGAATGATGGCTTGGCTCGATATAGGGAAATTGTGATCCAAGATTACATGAACAACTTCTTTGCAAATGCTCATGAAGGAAAGAACTCTCTTGATTTTGCAAGAATCAACTCTGCCTCACTAGCATAAAGAATAAGAAATAAGAAATTTTTGTTTCCTTTCCGTTTCATGTTGCTTGAATCTTCATCATCTAATAATAATGAATTCAAGACTTTATGTCATTAGTAGCCTTATCTTCCTCTTCCTGCAAACAGAAAGCAAATCAAACACAATTACCCAATATTTGAATTTGAAAATAAATGCCAAACCTGTCCCTTGGGTACCTATAATTTACCTACTAAATGGGTCTTCCTATCTTTACTTGTATCTTTTATGGTAAAAATATTTTCAGTTGAAAATTCACCCAATGTATTAAATGAAAATAATTATTTTGAATGAGAGCGTTTTTAGTTGTTATTCTTTAATAAGAACGTTTTTAGCTGTTATTTTTTAATGAGAGCGTTTTTAGGAATTTTTTAACTTTTTATCTCTTTCAATCTATCATTTTCAATATCTTTAGTTCTAAATTGAATTTTAATATTTTTTTAAAACAAATTATCAATAATTAAAAATTAACATTGTATTACAATAATTATTTATTATAAATTTAAAATATAATTTATATATTCAAAAATATTTATTTATTTCAAATTTCAATTATAATTTAATTTATATATTCAAAAGTATTTATTTATTATAAATTTAAATTATATAAAATAAATATTTATTCTGTACAATGCACAGCTTAAAATCTACCATATATATTAAATTAGAACTTGTATCTCTCACAAGAATGTTTTTAGCTGTCATTCTTCAATAAGAGTTTTTTTGGGATTTTTTTTATCCTTTCATGTTTTTTAATCTATTGTTTTTAATATCTTTAGTTCTAAATTAAATTTTAATATTTTTTAAAAGAAATTATCAATAATTAAATTGACATTATATCACAATATAAATTATATATTATAAATTTAAAATATAATCTATATGTTTAAAAATATTTATTTATTTGAATTTTAATTATATATTCAGAAGTATTTATATATTATAAATTTATGTTATATGAAATAAATATTTATTCTGTGTAATGCACAAGTTAAAGTATTAATTATACTAAAAATCAATCAGAGTTTACCTAACGGTGAAGAATAGTTTGTACAAGGTCTTAAGTTTTAATCTTATTGTTGTCATTGTACACCCAAAAAAATACTAAAAAGCAAGATACTTTGTACACCAACGAACAAAAACGTAACTTCTCTATCATAAAAGTCACTATATTAAAAAAAAAAAATTCTCTAATAAAATTTGAATTTAATAACTTATACTACAATAGTTATGAATTATAATTTTTATATATTCAAAATAAATATAATAACTTAAAATTATTACTCATGAAAAATAAAATAAAATCTTACACTTTATATAAGAATTGATCAATAAAATTCAAAACTAAAATATTAGGATTAATTTTTAAAGACTATAATGATAGAAAATTAAAAAAGAAAGGGTCACACACGTTTGTAAAAAAGAAAAACTAACATGGGTACTTCATTTTGTATATAAAATTCACTTAAAGATATATTTTTAATGAGATTATTGAGTAATTAAGTTAATTATATATGAATAAAAATGTTCGTTTATACTAAAAAGTATGTAGAATTTAATTTTAAATATTTAATATGATTTAAATAATTTAATTTCATATAATTTTTTTAGAAAAAATAATAATTAAAATAAATAACAATGTTAATAGGTCCAAAAAAAATTCAGGCTAAATTGGCCTAATGGCTCGGTGGCCGGCATAGGACTAGGTTGGACAAAAAAATAAGAAGCTTGGACACAAACCGAACCAGGTCGGCCCACTAAAGAGCAATGGCCCGAGCAGGCAAGGCCAAGCCGGCCCTCCCAATTTGACAGCTCTAGGTACAATGGAGAATCAAACTCAAGTAGTTTTTTTGATAAAAAAATAAATAAATTTGTGGGTTGGAGTTTTTTTTTAAAAGGTTGGTAGAAAAAAAAAATGTTTGTGGGTTGGTAGAAAATGGAGATATCAGACATCAACCATAGACGAACTACCCTTACCACAATAATCCAACTCTCCTTCTCATGAGAGATTTCAGCAATATAACTAAACTTTGTAGCCATTTTCACTCAAGGTCCCAGCAATTCCGTTTCAAAGTGAAAACCGCAACTAACGTTTACAATATGTAGACAACAAATAAAACCCTACGTAAGCATTTGTTCAAAAATTTCAAAAATTGGGAAATAAAGTTTACACATTGTGCAGATTCAAACCTTTTCCCAGCTATGTGCAGGCTTTGTAGTAGGTCAATAGCTAAAGGTGGAGGGAAGAAATATGTCAATTGTTTTTTCTAGATGTCTCTATGCTTGAACCCGAGAGAAAAAAAGGAAAGTCCTTGCTAGTCTGCCTCTTGCATCTTCTATCACCAACCACAGTTTCAAGCTTGCGAAAAAAAAGGTGCATTGATGGTTTCAAAGTGAAAAGCATATTTACACTTTCAATCTCTACATTTGAATTTTGAAATCTAAGTAGCCCAAACCTTTAATGTAGCCCGAAAGCTTTTGCAGAAAAGTGCCTGTAGCTTTTACAATATAGTAGAAAGTCTAATCTTTTAAGCCCAGTGTATATATCCCAAAATGATAGTTTTTCTTTTTCAAAAGATAAAAAATTGCCAGAATACTTGAGAAGCTACCGCGTGTAAAAATAGGGGTGTTCGCAGATCGGTTCGGATTGGTTTTGAGCCAAAAGGTCATTCGACCCAAATATCAAAAAGTTGCAGTTTGATTCAGTTTGGATGGTTTTTTAAAAAAATTTCGGATCGGATCCAATCTAATCCAATAAAATGTGGTTTTAATTGGATTAGGTGATTCGGTTATTGGATTTCCTATTATGGATGCCTTTAGTTCCAAATATTAAATTTTATAGCAAATAAAATAGGAAAAATATAATAAATAAAATTCAGATAAAAACAATATAATAGTTTATATTATAAAACAAAATTACAGCATAACCATTCAAGTTAAGCAAGTCAGAAAAAAAATAAAATTCAGCTGCTACAAATAGCCAAATTCAACATAATGGATTAACAATCCAGTTGTAGCAAGTTACCAAAAAATATATCTGCTACAACAAATACAACAATATAGTATATAATAGACTTAATTCAACTACAGCAACCAATAAGTCACAAAAAAAAAAGTTGCAGCAAATACAATATAAGTGCATAACAGACATAGTAATTACTAAACTCTCTAAAGCAAAAAAGAGTTTAATTGTTATATACTGACATTGTAAAGTAGTTTTACACTGTTATCTAATTACAAACCATCGTTTATTGTAAGTTTGTTGACTTTTATAATAAATATTTTAAAAGTCATATTAATGCTGATTTCTAATTAGATGATAGTGTAAAATTTTTTACATTAACAATACATGACTATTAAATTCAACAAAAAATTATTAAACCACTCACATGATATGAGGATCGGTTTGGTTAGGATCGATTCGGTTTTGCAAAAACAGTCCGAGAACCGAACCGATTGATTATGTAAAAATTAATCTAAAAAAATTCAAATAATTTCGGTTTACATCGATTTTCGGTTTTTTACTTTTTGTTGATATAGTTGGGCTCCAAGTATTGATACATATTCTCCTTGACTCTGCGTCACTACCACTAACTACGAGATTTTGATTTCCCATTGACCCGAGAAATGGCAGGTGAGATTTTGATTTTCTCTCTCCTTCTGCATTTTCTTAGAGAACTGGATTTTCGATTAGGGTTTTTGCTGAAGCGCTTTGCTGGGTTTTGATTTTGGGTTCAAAATTTGAAAATGGAAGGGAAAAGCAATGTAAAGAAGGGAGGAAGAAGAGGGAGAGCGTGCGTGGTGGTTTTGGGCGACATTGGACGAAGCCCTCGAATGCAGTACCACGCTCTTTCACTCGCCAATCAGGTTTTTCCTTTTTTTTTTCTCTCTTTTATTTTTTTGTAATTTCGTGTAGTAATTTAATTTAGTTTAATTTGATTTGATTCTCCATTTTTCCATTTTTTTTTTGTTTTGATGCCGGAATTCATGTGAGTATTTTCAGATAGTTGTAATTTTGCCAGGACCTGGATCATGGCAAAAGTAGTAGTAGTAGTTAGTGGCTTTTGAATAATTCTTCTGTTTCAAGTTTTGATTATAGAAAAGTTGTGAATGGTGTTCATTTTTTATCCTTTGGGAGTAGGATCGTATCAAAATTCTGATGGCTGGGTTCTGCACTGGTTGTAATTGATGTTCTCTTTTTATGTGGCATGATTGTTAAATTTTAATGAAGACTTGTTCAGGTTATGTGTTCCAAGTTTTTATATAATCAATTGAGAGCTCCTGACCTGGTAGCTGTTGCTGTTGGATGTTTCTGGGACCCAGTTGGTGCTCATAATTTCACTTTTTTCTTTAATTTAGTGTTTGGGAAGCGCAGTGTTGTTATGTATGGTCTTAAGGATTAATTTAACCAAGGTAGTTAACTGGTTATTTGTTTCCCGGAACCTAGCTGGTTTAGCCATGTAGTACTGATGTTGTTAGATCTACATATAGTGTTGTTTGGAATTTCCTCAACTGTGCATAAATGGCCTTTTATGTAGGCAAGGCCATTAGGTATTTTCACACCTTTTAATTATGCTTCATGAGTTATTTGTAATGTTTAAACACTTCAAACATTTTTTTACTGTTCATTGATCTAAATCTAATGGCTTTTCTATGTGGCATTGCAGGCTTCCCTGGAGGTTGACATTGTTGCCTATGGAGGTGCCTTTTCTGGTTTCAAGTTGTTTATAATGAATCATTAGAGTTTGGTTTTATTAGTACAGTAATTCATGGAGTTAGGTACTAATTTTCTAGCGCAGCATGAGTAAATTTTCTTTTTTAATAACAATTTCTAACAGGTTCAGAGCCCCATACTGCACTTCTTGCCAACCCATCTATTCATATTTACATAATGGTATTGATGTTGACTAATACTAATATTTTCTGGACAAGTTATCCTCATATTTTACTAAAGTTGATGTAGAGTTGGAACTTTCTCAAATTTTCAGAAGCAGTGGTTATCAAGAAGTCAAAGCTTACCAAAGATACTTCAACCCATAATACTTTTGTTGAAGCCGTTGGTTCAATTTTTCATGCTTCTTTGGTTCCTTTGTGTAAAAATACCATCTCCTGATATTTTTATTGTCCAGGTTTGCCCTTTAAGTTTTCTACCTATTTTTCTCCTTCAACATTTAAGCTTTTTTTTTTGGTTTACTTGATAGATTCAATGTTCCTTGACTTGTTCTTACTAAGTTAGACATAATGTTGGAAAACTTGTACCTGAAAAATTGATGGTTGTTTTGGACCTTAGCCTTTGTTTGAGAAGCATCCCTGTAGCCAAATAAATAATAAAACTATCTTTGCCAAGTAGTTATTGTTAGAGCAGTTTGGGCTACTAGAGGAATTCTGTAGTGCCTAACTTCAGTATCTTTCTTTCATAATAGATGATATTTGGAACTCTACACTTTGAAGGATGATTTATTAACTAATATCTGGTTATGTTAACTGCATAATGATTCATTTATAAATGAAGAAAAATGACCAGAGATGGTGGCAAGTTTGATTTCGTAGTTTTTTGCATCATTTATCTCATTCATTTGTTTGTGCAGAATCCTCCTTCAGTTCCAACCCTGGTGGCAGTAAAATGGGCTAGCTGGTTGAGAAATTCATCTTTTGTTATAGATTGGCATAATTTTGGGTATACTCTACTTGCACTGTCATTGGGAAGAAATAGTCATTTTGTCTCCTTATATAAATGGTACTAGTTTAGCATTTTTAAAATTTTACCTGAGGGTTTTTCTTTTTGGTCTGTAATGGCTTTACTTTTTCAAGGTTGCTGCTAATGTGATTATTTTTGTTGGCTCCAATTAGGTTTGAGAAGCATTATGGAAAAATGGCAGATGCTTCTCTCTGTGTAACAAAAGCAATGCAGCATGAATTGGCTCAAAACTGGGGAATAAAGTAAGAGAGTCAACTCAAAGTTAAAATATATTCTTTAACATAAAATTGTTGCTGTGATCTATGAAGAAATTTGATGTTTATTTCTTATTTCTTAATTTTATAGTGCTACGGTTTTGTATGATCAGCCTCCTGACATCTTTCATCCAGCTTCACTGGAGGAGAGGCATAAGGTGATCTAGTTGTTTAGTTGTTGAGTAACTCTGGTTATTATTACTTATCAAGCATTCTTAGAGTTTTTCATATATAATATAGATAGTTTACAGCTGTTTTGCAGATTAAATGAGGACTTGTTTCAGCCTCTTGGTGTCAGAGATTGTGTTAGTAATGGTAAGATAGGTTTTGCAATCCAGATATATATCGACCTTAGTCTTTAGCACATTTTTTTGTTAATGTGCTTGCTTCTTACAGGAGTTTCATTGATTGCTAGCCATCGCCAAAACGAGACTCTGTTTACAACTGAGGTTGGTTCAAACTTATATTTGAAGCCAAGTCGACCTGCACTTGTTGTAAGCAGTACGAGCTGGTAAGTTTATCCTGTTATGAATTGCCTCCTTTGGCAGCATTAAGATGGCTTGTATGCATGTTGTGATTTTCGGAGTTTTGTTTTTACTTTATTGGAAACCTTGTTACAACACAGCTTTTTATCCTTTTAAAAATAGCTACTTCCTTTTTTTCTGCGTATTATGAAGTTAGTAAGATGGACCTTCAGTCATTTCAGTGAGAAAAATGAAACAAAACAAGAAAAGTTAAAGCCATAGAAAACCTCAGTTGACTTGGATAATATTGGTGGGCTACCTAGCAAACTTGAGTGGTTTATTTCTATGACTTGTGCCACTTTCAGGACTCCTGATGAAGATTTTGGCATTCTCTTGGAAGCTGCTGTAATGTATGATAGACGTGTTGCTGCCATATTAGGTGAAGATGATTCACTAGATGAGGAGGTCATATGGAAAGAAATATCTGATGGAAAACAGTGTTTATATCCCAGATTGTTATTCATCATAACTGGTATAATTTTTATTTTTTTCCTTCTGAAGTATTTGAATCATATGGAATTTTCTAATGAGGGATCTTCATTGATAAAGGCAAAGGTCCAGAAAAAGAGAAGTATGAGGCAAAAATAAAGAGATTGAACCTTAAACGTGTCGCATTTCGTACCATGTGGCTATCAGCTGATGATTATCCATTACTGCTAGGTATTTTGTTTGTTCCTTGATTTTAGAAATGATCTTGCACTATGGTGAATTTCTTGATTTAACAGTTTTGGGTAATTTCAGGATCGGCTGATCTAGGTGTTTGTCTGCATACTTCATCATCAGGATTAGACCTTCCAATGAAGGTATCCATTATTATGTCAGTATACAAACAAAGATGCACTTTTAGCAATGTCTTTTCATGGTTATATTGATAACCTATTAACCTCCCTGTGAATAATCTGCTGTTTTGTATCATTTAAGCCACATTGCACTGATGCACTCATAAGCTTCTAGGTCATAAAACTGTAATAAATATTATGTTAAGTAGGTTTTCCTATAAAATTTTTGAAATCATCTAACTACATCTTAGTATAACTTAAATGATGTGCTTCATTAGAATACATCTCCATCTGTTCAGTCTAATATTAGTTCTATGCCATATAAATCATAAGTGAATGTTTTGTGCTAGTTCTTGTATGCATGTTCTGGCTAATTTAATTCATTTTTTGTTGAATGGGTTAAGGCTGCTCATATTTCTTGAGATGTTTAAGCTTTGCCTTTTCAGTTAATTCTGTACATGGGATAGGTTCAAGTTAGATCTTGGTTTGAGTCTCTCATGGCTCTTTATGTATGATATTAAATACTAGCCCTTCCTCTTCATTTCATGTCTTGAACTTTGTTTTGATACCTAAACCTTAGGTTTTTTTTTTTTTAATGATGAATATGTCAGCTTTATATTGAGTATGTTTCATTTTGAAGTGTTTCAAAACAACTATTTTATTGAATCTTATGAATTTTCAGTTTATTTTTAAAATTTTATGCTTTAACATTACCAGGTTGTGGATATGTTTGGCTGTGGACTGCCTGTTTGTGCTGTTTCATACTCTTGGTAAGCTATGTACTTCCTCAGAAAATTGCTTGTAATTTGTTCTAAAAAAAATATGTTCTTTTCATTTATGGGTCAAAGTTTTTATCTTCTTGAAGCATTAAAGAACTGGTTAAAGTTGACAAAAATGGTCTTCTCTTCTCTTCTTCATCAGAGCTAGCTGATGAACTTCTGGTAAGTCTGTTAATGATTACAAGCTTCAACTCCTTTATTTGAATGTGGATTACATTTTTTAGATTGTTTTGTCTGTTAAAAACTTTTGTTTTATAATGTAGACAGTCTAAATGTCTAATCTTGAGCAATGAGCATGCTAATTTGCTTCCCTAAATCTACACAGCTTCTCTTCAAGGGATTTCCTGATGACTGTGATGCTTTGAAGGTTCTCAACCATGGTGCATTAGAAACTGGTTCTTCAGCAAGGTGGGCTACTGAATGGGAAGAACACGCAAAGCCGCTGATAACTGAGGCAAGTTCATTCTGCTATGCTATGCACCATGTCATTATCAGGTCATCTACTCTCATGGTAGTTGACTGTTGGTGTCTTGGTGATCAGTTCCTGATTTTTAGGAATAGACAGAATCTTCGGATTTTGATCTCTATGTACAGCTAGCAGTAGATATTCGTTCCATTATTTTAGGATTTCAAATCTGTAATTGTTTAGTTACCTTTTCTAAACAGTATATTATCTCCCAACTTTTAGGCCTAGATCTAGATTAGTGTACAGCTGCTTTCCTAGTTTCCTATTTATACCACCATGGCACCACCTATAATCAATTTGGGAAAAAGTACAACATTTTTCTACATTGACCAGTCGATATATGTGATTAACAATCGGTCCTATTCCCACCTTTGTTTTGTATGCTGCTTTTGATTAGAGCAGAAGTCTTTGTGAACTTAAAAAAAAGAGCATATGAATTTGCAGGTTATATCAAGATTTTGACACACCGTTGATTCTTAGAAGACATTTTTAACTGCTCAGCAAATTGGATCGATCTGTTGGCCTGATCCAGTGGAGAGTTGACTAGTACCATGGGCTGACTGCATGTAGATATGATGAAGATTTGGCAATTTCCAAGTCAGAGTTACCTTGTACAGAATGGGTATGCAGCAGGGTTTCCAACAGTAGTCTGTTGTTGACTTGCTTGTATGAAGTTGCAAATAGGTGTTCTCTGTAAAATTGGCTTTATGCGATTTAGGATTTCATTTTCTTTGAATATGGCTTGATTCTTAGTTCATATGTTTCAATGAAAGTGAGGTTATTATACTAAAGACTAGATTTTAAACCCGTGCAAGGTCTTGCACGGGTTTGTTTAAATTATATAGTTTTGATATTTGTATTTAGTATTTTTTTTAAATATATGTACATAACTAAAAATATTAATTTTTAAAATATTTAGCATTATATTAAATATAATTGCATTAAAATCGAGAAAGATGATTATTTATATTTTTAATTGAGCAAATCTTGTTTTCAAAAATATTAAGTCTATTGAAATTTATTATTATTTATTTTTTCTCCAAGTAATAATAGTGATGCAATACTTATATAAAATGTGTAAATTCAAAAAGAATGTAATAATAAGTATAAATTTATAATTTATAATTATTTAAATTTGAGTGTTTATTTTTTGTTATTGTAGATATTATGTTAACGTGTTCTTGATTTTTATATGTTTATAATTAATAAATCTTAAATGTATTCATTATAAAAATTAAAATTTTATTTTGAAAATGAAAATTTTAATTATTTTAAAAATATTAATTATAATTATGTGTTCTTGTTGAAGTTGAGTTGGTTTACCTTATTGTGACATAAATTGAACGCTCCAATTATTATTTGCTTTTTGATTTTAATTCCACTAGTTATTTTTTAAAGTTATTTTTCTATAAAAATTATTATATGTTTCAAACATTTTTATCTGGCTTGAATAGAATTGTCTCCAGTAGAGGATACTTGTGGTTTCTACAAAAAAAATGATTTAGACATTATATCTTATAATTTAATTATTATAAGAATTATTTATCGATAAAAATTATTATTTTTATTTGTTACTATTTTTTTAGTATTATTACATACTATTTTTTGTATGTTACTATTTTTATTTCTCATTCTAAGTGACTTTAGAAAGGCAACATTATTATTAATAATAACTACACTATTATTGTATACTCTACAATGTATATTTATGATATGTAATGTGTATTTATTATTCTTTAAGGTCTTAATTTATAAGAATTAAAAATTATAATGTCTTATAATTGACCGTTATGAAAGAACACTATTATTATTGTTGTTGCCTTATTTTTATATTATTTTTATTTTAAGTTTGATCAATGTTGTATATTATGTACTATTTAATTGATTAATTTAATGTATTGCTACAATTATTATTATTAAGATCTAAATTTATAAGAATAAAAAATTATAATATTATTGATTATCATTATGATATTATTATTAACTTTTAATTATCAAAATTGTGTAATAATTATCGTTAATGTAATCAATTTAATTCTTTATTAAAAGTAAATCTTAAGAATATATAAAATTGAATGTTCATTTTTGTTATTGTGGATATTATATTAACATATATTATTTGTGTTTTTATAATTAATAATTTTTTACTATATTTATTGTAAAAATAACCGATAACATGAAAAAAAATAAAATAAAATAATATATAAAGTTATGGTGATACATACAATTGAAAGAATATTTTTATTCTTATAATAGAAATATAATTTTTATTTAGAAAGAAATCATAAAATTAATTATATATTATACTTAATAAATACATACGATAATTAATATTATAGAAAACTATTTATTTATATATTTACAAAAATACTACATTAATAACATTAAAAACTACATTAATTATTTTCTTAAGTTTTTTTTACTATTTTAATTTTATTACTTTAATATATGTTCTATGAACAATAATGACTATAAATATATTTCATTATTTATGTATTTTAATATCAATTAATTGTTTCATAAATATTTCTTATGATTTGTTTATTGGTAAATATTAATTCATATTTATGTAATAATTTTTATCACATTTTATCTTTTTAATTTATTTATTAATTTATATTTATTGATATTTTTATTTAACAACTGAATTTTGAAATAACTTTAATGAGGTCTCATATAGATTAACACTGAAATTCAACTTCATATTTAATAATATTTAATACAATTAATAATTCAATTTAATACAATTTTGTAAAAGTCTCGTATTACAAAATTCAACTTGAAAAATTTTACAAATTTTTTTTAACATTTTATCAAATTAGGGTATTGCAAAAGTCAAAATTGATAGGTCATATATCAATTATCACTGATGCTATTGCCTAAAATATTTTTTGATTGTATTTTTTTAATTTGACATATAAAATTGATTCAATATTTTTTTAATTTTATTCAAATTAAATTTATGATTAGTGTTAACAATGCAAAAAATAGTATATAAAATGAAATAAAGTTCATGCAAATTGAGTTGATTTTGATTATCTAAAAAAATTCACTAATTAAATAGCGTATTTGGTTGCACAAAAATAAACATGTTTATCACTAACAATTAATTGAATAAACACTAAAAAATATTACTATAAAATTAATCCTTCTTTCTCATACATCAAGAACTTCAAAAACTCATTTTGCTCCTTATCACATGATTTAACTTCATTCGGTTGTAACCTGAAAAAAATTGTAACAAAAGTAAAGGTTACATTTCATATTTATGGTCTCCAAATGTATTAGAATTTGTTATACACATTTTACCTAAATTTTTCATTATTCTTTAACATTACAAAAATCTTAATCATTTATATTTTTCCTTCTTACAAAATTGTCTTGAACTTATGTGTAATATTTTCTCCTATAATAGTATACATATAATTGCTCGAAAACAAACAATATAAAATTTTAGTATAAAAGAATATATTGAGCAAAAGATTGATGAATGAGTACCAAGAAATTCACTTGAAATTGTTTGAAAAAAAATGTTGATGAGTAGAATAAAGTTGTGTAATGATATAACCAAAATGCTTACCGGTCAAGCTTAAATAAGATATAGCAATAAGTAAATCACATAATTAGAAAAAGAAACCAGAAATGACTAAAATCAAAATAAGTGGGACCAACATGCTTACTCTCATAGCATTTTGCTCAAGCTTATATAGAGAATGCAATCTATTAATCTAATGACCAAAAGTTAGAAACAGTAATATTAATTTTAATTAATAGCTATAAATAGTATTGAATTTAAAAATAGTTTCATTCTTTGTTTTAATATCATTAAATAGTGATTTAATACAATTAAATTTGTTATATTTAATTAGGTCAACAATTGTGTACTTGTTAATATAATTAAATTAAATTCATTAAATATAATTAGGTCATTTAAATTTGAGTAGATCCGATCAATGGCTATTTTAAAATTCAAGTATCCGTGAATGTCTCACATTAGTTCAAGTTTATTTTACATAGATATATAATAATTTTAAATTTAACTACATATTTATAAATATATTATATTTAATAAATACAATATTTAATATTATTTAAATAAAATAATTACTTATATATCTATCAATAATACTGAAAATATTAAGTGTTACATTAATACGTATATAATAAATATCATTAATGTGAGCAATTTAATTCTTCATTAAATAAATTAATTTTGTTAAATTTTATTAAATCCAACGACTATTATAAAGTTTAAGTCTCCATCAACGGCTTATAAAAGTTCAAGTCTTCTTTATTATTATTATTATTATTATATATATATATATATATATATATATATATATATATATATATATATATATATATATATATATATATATATATATATATATATATAGAAGATTCAGGATTTTTCTGGTGAAGTTGAGTTTGGTTTTGATAACATGCTTGTTATACAAGCTTAGGACAACACTCCCAAAATCTAATTAACGAAGGGAAAGCTAAGATGCAAAATTGAAATTTAAAATTGCATAATATTAATAAAAAAAGAGAGAAATAAAAATCATTTGCAGTGTAACATGGAACATTAAGATTGAGAAACATGAACAAAAACTAGGAAAAGAAAAAAAGAAACTATACTGTATTTGTTTCTAAGATAACTTATTGACCAATCAAAGCCTGTCCTCAAACTCAGCAAGAGGCATTATTTGTTCCTTCAAGCCTTTCTTCCTTCTTATCTCCGCCACACGTGCAGCAGCAGGAGTGCCAGGTTCCAGTGGATCAGATGGCACCATATCCCAGTGGTCAAACACCAACTGTGGGAAAGCCTGTCCTCCAGTTTGAGCCCTTAGTGATTCATTGAATCTAAATGACTCAATAACAGGCAAATATGCCTTGACATTGTAAAGTGGGGTGCCAGGCCTCTGGATTTCCTCAAACACATGCCCTCTTTTCTGGTTAAGAACACTGTATATACCACCAAGAGCCTGTTCAGGTGCTTGTTTCTCCACCAGATACACAGGCTCAAGAAGTCTTGGTTTTGCCGTCAGCATGGCTGCATAGAAGACCCTTCTAGCAGTTGGAATGATCTGGCCGCCTCCTCTGTGGATGGCATCTGCATGAAGAACGACATCACAAATCTCAAAGCAGACCCCTCGCATGTTCTCATCAGCCATTGGACCTTCTTTCGCTGCCAACTCAAACCCAGCAACAACCGAGTCTTTGATTTCGTTGAGGTGCTGTACACCCCTGCAAGTATCTACCACCATGTTGGGTCCTTTACCCTCAGGGCCAAAACACCATATCTTCTTGGCCAGATCCTTGTCCCAGCCAAACTCTTCTGACAATATCTTAGACCGACTTTTGGGGTCAACCCCTGGTCCAATCTTTTGATCATCAATGGCCTCCGCGAGTCCAGCCTCCATTGGCCTTCCTTCCATGTACAGCCGGTTGTGTCTGTTAGGTGACTTGCTCATCACTGTACGGCAAGACCTCTCAAACAGAGTCTCGCGGAAGGAGACAATAGGATCAGATATTGAAATCTCTGCTCCGTTCATAAAATCGTCCTGCAAGTCCTTCAAGCAGATTTCAAGATGGAGCTCGCCAGCAGCAGATATTATATGCTCTCCTGTCTCTCAGATTGTGCAGTGGGGTCTGACTTGGCTAAACGATGTGGGCCTTCAGCAAGCCTCGGAAGATCCGATGCAGCCCTGCTTGTCACAGCAACACTTACCACCGGCGAAACAGAAAACTTCATAGCTCGAATGGGGTGTGCGTCGACTTCCTTCTCGTTTGTCAACGTAGCATTCTTGGTGATGAATTGGTCTAAACCTACCATAGCTATTGTGTTGCCACAAGGCACATCCTCAACGGTTTCCTGTTTCTTTCCCATCCAAATTACGGTTCGCTGAACATTTTTAACATATAAGTCCTTTTTTCTCCCCTGGGACGTGGTTTGGTCCCATGATTCTGACCTTCAAACCGGTTGAAACCTTACCGGAGAAGACTCGGCCAAAAGCATAAAACCTGCCCCTGTCAGATGCGGGAATCATCTTTTAGACGTAGAGCATTAGAGGTCCTTCAGGGTCACAAATTCTGATAGCCGAAGCGTAAGGATCATCAAGGGGACCCTCATACAAATTCTCAGCGCGATACTTTTGAGCACTGGCGGGAGAGGGAAGGTGAAATATCATCATCTCCAGAAGGGCACCACTTGCCGGGAGCCAGCTCTGCATAACACGCTTCATCAAAGCCTTTCCCGTCAACTCCTTCTCCTCTGACTTCAAGTTCACCCCAAGCTTTTGCAACTTGGGCCACAACTCATCCCTCTGGTTATTCATGCAGAGTTCAATAATCTGTTTGATTGGTTCATAACAGAACATAACGAAGCCACGCTTGCAAGTAGAAGCCCCTGTGTGCTTGTTGGCCCACTTTTTGGTAGCAGGGTCAAAGAAATTCTCACCCCAAAGCCTACTCCTCATCAACTCCAAATTTAGAAGCATACATGTTGGCAAAGTTGGTAAGGGTAAAGCCCCATCCATGCAAGCCAGCAGAAAAGGCAACAGTTCCCTTCTCTGGGTATCCCTGAACATCACCGAGTAGGGCATCTTCATAGGTTGCCATGATCACATTTGCACTCTCTACAACCCTCTGAAATGTGAGATATGCCTCCTCTGGATCAAGGTTGAGCTCAAGGAAGCACCTATCCATCTTGTTAACAGCCAAAACAGGCTTAACCCTTTCTCCAAGGGCTTGTCTCAGCACAGTTTCTGTCTGGACACAGACACCCTCGACACAATCCACCACCACAAGTGCTCCATCAGTGATGCGAAGCGCAGCCGTGACCTCAGATGAGAAGTCAACATGCCCAGGCGAGTCAATGAGATTTATGAGGAACTCGTTCCCTTCACGTTCCCCTTTGAAATTCTTCAAATCACCCTCAGGCATCTCATAGTAGAGAGAGATACCAGTGGACTTGATAGTGATACCACGCTCAGCTTCATCTTGACGGGTATCTGTCATCTTTACATCTCCTGCAACCTCTTGTGCTATGATACCAGCAGCAGCCACGAGAGAATCAGTGAGTGTGGATTTTCCTGCATTCCAGAAACCGATTAAAATACTGCAGTGTCTACAAAGTAACCAAAGCAATGATATAATATGCGACATCAAAGTGTCCAACATTTTCTTTTTTGTATTTTTACACAGCAATAAATGTTTTTCCCACTCCGTACTTCTTTGCTTTTAGGGATCCCATTGCCATCAGGCCCTACTTCCCCCTTGCTTTTACACATTTCTGAAACAGGTGTGATGCCCAAAAATTCAAGTGCAACATATGCCCTCTTTTTAGATTCAGTACATTGGCACACACGACAAGTTCCCAAGCCTCTCTTTCTTCAGCCTAAGTCAAGCGTGAAATTCTAAATCCCCATTCTCAACACTCGAGGAACCATCATCACTAACTTCTTCCTTTGCCATTGCTGGTGCTTTTTTTCTACCCATCTGATTAGATTCAAAGACACAATTGGAGCTTTCAGATTATTGAACCATTCTATTTCAATAAGTCTTCTTCTGCACTGAGAATCACCATCAAGAAAAGATTAAACACCAACATTCCCCCTCCAAAAAAAATAACACAAAAGATGCTTTTGTGTTATATTCCAGCGGCATAAGCTTTAACGACTTTCACTGCATGCACGATTCAGGGGCGGCACCCACAATTGAAAGAAGCAAATTTTATAAAATGAAAATGTTAAAAGCAAATTGTTTGATTTTACAACGGCAAAAGGAAAATCCCTCATAAAAACATTTAATCATCAATTTTAGTTTTTCTTAAAAAAATATCGCAGATAGATTTAGATGATAGCAGAATAACTAGGAAGAAAAAGAATTGGAATGAAATGTGTGTAAAACACGTTTACTGTAGCGGAGAAAATTTGCAGGAGAAAGTTGAAGGAGAAAAAACTTATTGCTGTGTAAAAAAAAGCTAAAAAATGTCAGACACGTGGCAAAATCAGAGCCATTCATATGATCCAATGGCTGAAGCTTAATTGACTGCACCCCCTGTTACGGCCTACGGGAGAGGATCCGTGTCGCTTTTTAATATCCACGACAGAAGATACAAAGGATAATGACAGATGGTATTGCTCAACAACATTGTCAACGCTCAAAAACTAGTGAGAAAGGATTCACATCAACACAAAAAACTAGAATAACATACCGTGATCAACATGAGCAATAACAGACATATACATATTAAAAGATTTTTGAGATTTTACTTTTTAGAATAAGTATTTTGTTATGTAAAAAGTGGTATTTGAATATATATTTTTTTCAACTTTTAAAAAAATAAAAGCTCTCAGTAGAGCTTATGATAAAATTAAAATTTTCAGCTTCTCAAATAATTATTATTTTAAATAAACACTTAAAAATATATTATCCAAATATAATATTAACTTATTTAAAAAAATCTTTTCATAATAAAGCTTCTAAATAAGCTATTTTTTTATAAATTCTTTTACAAAAGAACATCCAAACAGGCCCATATTCCTAATGTTGTGTTTGCGGTCCATAATCCGCCGAAGTTCATCAACTGTGAACTTCACCTGCACGTGATAGACCACTTTATCTTAAGCATCCCTTAAGGGATGGAAACAATTAGAAAGAAAAAAGAAAAGCATTGTCAACTCACCATCTTAACAGGTCCTTAATTCCTTCAAACACTAGCTGACTGTGAAAACATCAATAATGATTAAAAGAACACAGATCTCTAGTATAAAACAGAAAAAAAAAATAAAAAATTGCCATAGAAAGTTACAAAGTCGCTTGATGAAAATATCATATTCATTTCACTTTTGAAAATCCCAGAGAGCAGAAGTTACGTACCTGGGTGAGAAAGAGGCAGAAAACACTGAAAAGATCACATTAAACCAAACACTCTGCAGCAGGCAAAGGGTTTGAAAGAGAGGTGGTGGTAGTTTGAGTCAGACCAACAGTTGACATTTATAGGAGTGTGACCTTTGGATCCTAATTATATAGATTACGTCAAAACCTCCCAAACCAACGTGGCCCAACTGCATCGTTATCGTGGAGCAAAAAGTACTAGAGATAAAAGAGAATTTTCGGAATGTAAATTTTTTTAATATTTGTTACAAAACTAGGTCAAATCTAATACGTAAATTGTACGATATCTTCATATCTTTATATTATCTTTATAATTATCTTTATAATATGTAAATTTTAATTCTGATAATTGATAATTTATTGTGTCACTTATTTCTATTGGAACCAAAGATGCTAAAACGTTCAAATTCTCAAATTTTGAAAATAACAAACTTATTAATAAGTCTCTGTTTTTCCAACTAACGGATTTACAGCGTCCAATCTCATACGAGCGTCCAATGGACTCATTCATGTCGTCCAAGTATAAGTCACAATTATGGACTTAGTGTTCTTAATCTTTAAACAATCACACTAGACGTGTCCAGACACAAGCTATTAAATGGCTAAGTCTTTTTCGTCCAATCTTTGCATCCCTTTTTAATATATCGAGACTAAGGCCTTACCTTTTTAAGATCTAACGTTCAAATATTTCGAGCATTAAATAGTAGACAGAAACTTTCTAGTGCAAAAGAGCAGCAAGACAGAAAAAGCAAGTCAACTCCTTGAGCTGTCAAGCCAAATGAAGAATGTTCAGAAAAGTAAACCTTCGGCACAAAGCCGCTCTTTCTGTTTTAGTGCAAGTTCAAAAGTTGTTTTGTCTGATATGATTGAAAGCTCAATACGCGCACCTTTTCTTGAAGAATTAAAGTCAAGTCTTCTTTAACAACTCTTTTTCGCTAAAGACTATATATATCGAGAAAGAATAAGCAAAAAAAAAAGCGACCAACAAAAAATCAAGCACGAACATAAAAACGTTGATTGCCTTCTTACACGTTCACTAGACGATAGTTTATAAATCTCTGATACATTGTGCTTAATCTTCCATATCCTCACTGTGTGAGTTGAATCTGTTTGTAAAACAATTTTTTTGGTTGTGAAAGCCTGGAGAGGCTTTGTGAACAAAGAATACTTGGGTTGGTAAAGCAATTTTGGGTGATTGCATTGTAAAGCCTGAAGAGGCCGTGAAGAATACTTGTAACCAAGGTTGGTTAGTAAATATCTTTCGGGTGAAGAGACTGAACGTAGCTCAAGGTTGAGCCAACCAGTATAAAATTCTCTGTGTACTTGTCTTCTTTATCTTTTAGCTCAAAAATGTTTTCGAACTTGGTTTATATTAAAAAAAGTTTTTATACACACAATTCAACCCCCTTTCTTGTGTGTCACGTGCTATTTCAATTGGTATAAGAGCTTGACCTCTTGAGGTTGAGCATCTAACACTGCAGGGATAAAAGATCCTGAGCATTGATGGAAAATGAAGGACAAGCTGTTAACAGACCTCCTCTCTTTAAAGGTCAAAACTACGACTACTGGAAACAAATGATGATAGCAGTCTTTGATGCATGTCACATCGACATGTGGGACATAGTAGAAATTGGTGACTATTTACCCCTAGACCATGTTGGAACTGAGTTACCTAGAGGTCAGTGGACAGAAGTTCACAAACAAAGGTACCATCTTAACTCAAAAGCTAGAAATGATATGATGTGCGCCTTATCCGAAACTGAATATGAAAAAGTGCATAGTTTAAGAAGTGCCAAACAGATGTAGGATACTCTTGCGCTAACTTATGAAGGTACCTCACAGGTAAAGAGATATAAATTAAGCTTGTTAGACAATATGAACTCTTTACTATGGAAGAAAATGAAACTATCGAACTCATGTTTGGTAGATTTCAAACTATAATTAATAACCTGAGATCCGTAGGCAAAACTTATGATAATTATGATCAAATTGACAAAATCTTAAGAAGTTTACCTAGACAATAGAGACCACAGGTTACAGCTTTGAGAGCATCCAAGGACCTAACAACACTCTCCATGGAAGAATTACTTAGAACTCTCAAAGTTCATGAGCTGTAGCTAAAGCAGGATGAAGGACAGAAGAGAAAGTCCATTGTCTTGAACATCCAGCGTCTAGCAAAAGGGTCATCATCCAAAGCCCTTAATGTGGAAGAGTCTTCTGATGAGGCATCCGAAGAAGACGACTCTAAGGACGAGATATCTTTTATATCAAGAAAGATACAGGCCATGTGGCGGAAGAAAGGAAGGTCCAGAGCTAAAAACTTCACAAAGAAGTTTAATAAAGAACCCAAGGAGAAGAATCCTTTAGTCTGCTTTGAATGTAAAAAGCCTGGACACTTCAAAGCTGAATGTCCAAACCTACAAAAGGACAAGAAGAAAACCTTCTTCAAAAAGAAGAAGAAAGGACTCATGGCCACCTGGGTCAAAAGTAACAAAAGAATTTAATTTGCTTAAAGAAAATTATGAAAATGTTTTAAAAGAAAATGAGTTTTTAAAAATAAAGGCTACTTCAGAAGAGACACCTCCTCATGAAGCATTAGAACTTCAAAGAAAGTTACTCATCTAAAGGAAAGCCTATCCAAGTTCATTAATAGGATTGAAAATCTAAATAAAATTTTGTCTTATAGACGAAGTCCCTATGACAAATCTGGGCTTGGCTTTAGTAAGGAAGAAGCCTGTAAAACAAACAAAAATGTTACTTTTTGCAAAATATGTGAAAAAAGTGGGCATGAACCATCTCGATGCTTTCATTGTCTAGTCAAGAAGGCGTCTAATGCCTTCAATACTAACAAGAAATGACTCAAGTCCATTTGGGTACCTAAGTTCATGATAATTCTTGTTGCAGATCTACTTGACAATAGAAAAAAAAAACACCAATCATGGTACCTGGACAGTGGTTGCTCACGACACATGATAAGCAAAAGGTGTATATTCCAAAGCCTCCAACTGAAGAACGATGGATGGATTATCTTTAGAAGCAACCAGAAGGGTAAGATTAGAGGTATAGGTAAGGTAGGTAAGTATCCCTTCCCCTTTATTGAAAATGTTTTATATGTTGAAAGACTTAGACATAATTTACCGAGCATAAGTCAATTATGTGATAGTGGACACAATGTCTCCTTTGACAAAGATGCATGTATAGTCAGAAATCTAGACGGATCTATATTATTTTATGCTAAGAGGCAAAGCAATCTTTATAAGATTGACTTAAATGATCTCACAAATCAAAATGTGTCTTATTTAGTATCCTTCAACGAGAATCAATGGAATTGGCACAAGAAACTTGGACATGCAAGCTTGAGATTAATCTCAAAGCTAAACAAGCATAACCTCGTAAGAGGATTTCCAAAGCTTGTATACAAATCTGATGTTCTCTGTAATGCTTGTCAAAAAGGAAAACAAGTGAAAAACTCTTTTGAATCAAAGAATATTGTTTTCACTACTAGACCACTTGAGCTATTACATATTGATTTGTTTGGTCCTACTAGAACAGGTTCTCTTAGCGGAAAACGATATGGGTTAGTTGTAGTAGATGACTATACTAGATGGACATAGGTCATGTTCCTAAAACACAATGATGAGTCGTACAAAATGTTTTCTATTTTCTGTAAAAGAATTCAAAATGAAAAAGGTGTGTGTATAGCCTCAATCAGAAGTGATCATGGAGGAGAGTTCGAAAACGAAAGTTTTCAAGGGTTCTGTGAGGAGAATAGAATTCTTCACAACTTCTCTATACCACGAACACCTCAAAAAAATGGTGTGGCAGAGAGAAAGAATAGGTCATTGCAAGAAATGGCTAGAACCATGCTTAATGATAACTCTACTCCTAAGCACTTCTGGGCTGAAGCTGTAAACACAACATGTTATTTGCAAAATAGAATATATATTAGACCTATTTTGAAAAAGACTCCCTATGAATTGTGGAAAGGAAGAAAACCCAAAATATCATATCTTCATCTTTTGGGGTGTCAATGTTTCATTTTAAACACTAAGGATAATCTTGGAAAGTTTGATTCTAAGTGTGATGATGGAATATTGTTAGGCTACTCTGAAACTTCCAAGGCCTATAGAGTTTACAACTTTAGAACCTTAGCTGTTGAAGAAGCCATTCATGTAAAATTCAATGACAATAAGCCTGATAGAGAACTATCAAAGCTAGACGATTCATTTGCAGATATGAAGTTGGACGATACCAACATGCCAACATCTAGAACACAGTTGGATGATCCAAAGACGGAAGAAAAGGAACCAACTGGACAAAAGTGGCAAATGAAGACCTATCATCTAGATAATCAAATTCTTGGAAATGTATGCGATCACGTAAGGACAAAATCAACCTTCAAGGAGCAAACTCAAACTACCTTGATTTCCCAAACAGAACCAAAGATAGTGGACGAAGCTCTCCTAGATGAAGGCTGGATCAATGCCATGAAGGAAGAACTAAGTCAGTTTGAACGAAACAACGTGTGGCAGCTAGTTCTTGCAGCTAAAGATAAATCTATCATAGGAACTAAATGGGTGTTTTGCAACAAGCTAGACGAAGAAGGCAAAGTGGTAAGAAACAAAGCTAGACTTGTGGCTTAAGGCTATTCTCAACAAGAAGGTATAGACTTTATTGAAACTTTTGCGCTAGTAGCTAGACTAGAAGCCATTCACATCTTACTTTCATTTGCTGCTCATAGTAATATGAAGCTTTATCAAATGGATGTGAAAAGTGCATTTCTAAATGGTACAATAAATAAGGGAGTTTATGTGAAACAACCTCCTGGTTTTGGGTGTGATACTTATCCTAAACATGTTTTCAAACTCAAAAAGGCCCTATATGGACTTAAGCAAGCTCCTAAAGCTTCGTATGAAAAATTGAGTTCTTTCCTTTTAGAAAATGGTTTTGCAAGAGAAAAAGTAGACACTACTCTATTTCACAAAGACATCCAATTACATTTTATTATTGCACAAATCTATGTGGACGATATAATATTTGGTGCTACTAATGACAATCTATGCAAGGATTTTTCTAAGCTCATGACAGTTGAGTTTGAGATGAGTATAATGGGAGAACTTAAATTCTTCCTTGGATTATAAGTAAAACAGACCAACAACGGCATATTCATACATCAAACGAAGTACGCAAAAGAACTTCTCAAAAAGTACAAGATGGACGATGCCAAAGAAATGAGCACACCCATGCATCCATCTTCAACACTTGGGCTGGATGACACATCCAAAAAGGTAGACCAAACTACATAGCGAGATATGATTGGATCACTACTATATCTTACAGCGTCCAGACCTGATATTATGTTCAGTGTATGTTTATGTGCACGTTTTCAGTTTGATCCTAAAGAAACACATCTCACAACAGTAAAAACGATTTTTAGAGACTTAAAAGGAACCATTAACCTTGGTCTATGCTTTAAGTCAAATAAGGAATAGAGGTTAGTTGGATTCTGTGATGCTGATTATGCTGGAGACAGAATAGATCGAAAAAGCACTAGTGGAGAATGTCACCTCATTGGTGGAAATTTGGTTTCTTGGACGAGCAAAAGACAAGGGACGATTACCCTGTTTACAATAGAAGCAGAATACATTTCAGCAGCGTCCTGTTGCTCACAAATCCTATGGATCAAGCATTAGCTTAAGGACTACAGTATTTATGAGAGTAACATTCCTATCCTCTGTGATAATACTGCTGCAATAAACTTGTCTAAAAATCCTATATTGCATTCAAAAGCAAAGCACATTGAAATAAAACATTACTTTATAAGAGATTATGTTTAGAAATGGGTTGTTGATATTCAGTTCATTAACACTGAAAATCAATTAGCAAATATTTTTACAAAACTACTTCTTGAAGATAAACTTATCCATATCCGAGATTGTCTTGGCATGGAATTTATAAAGAAATAGTTTTCCGTCTATATTCTTTGACCGTCTAATGATTAGTAACATCCAAAGTCATATAGCATCCATTATCATTATATCATCCATCATATATGCGCCCATGACTATTCGCATTTCATAATGGTTCATATTTATATGCATAAAAATCTTTATCCGTACTTAATCATGTTTTCACTGAAAATGATTTGAAATAAATGCTTTATTCTTGTATGAGTCACGTATGCACCGTATAACCACCTTCGTGAAACGTGAGCCTCTGACCAGCATTAAATGAACTTTAGCTCTCTTCAAAAATTAAAAAACCGCCAAAAAGAGAAACCCATTAGTTCCTTCCTATACACTCAAAACACCAGCACATAAACACTTACCTTTACTATCTCAAAAACTCTATCTTTCTCTCTCGAAAACTCTTAAACCCTAAACCTTCTATCTCTTAACTTCTGCAATGGAGAAAACCGGTGCCGCTGTAAAGCCTGTAGCTCGTGTGGAAAGCTTGGACAAGGCTATTGTCTTGATAGAAAGCCGTTTTGACATACAAGCTCTCGATGACATGGGAGTAAAGGTCAAGGACAATCTGACACGATGCGGAATCCTCAACTATTTCCACCTCAACATGATCATATATCTAGAGCTCATCAGACAATTTTGGAAATTTGCAGAGTTCTCTGCAATGAACATTGTTGGTTATGTGCTGGGTGTGAAGGTCACTCTAGACCTTGGAAGTGTGGGGCAAGCTGTTGGCTGCAAAAGGGCTGGTTCCAGCATCAAAAATGGGTGGAAAGACAGCTTTAGAGGACAAGAGATAGTGGACGCAGCCTTGATGGGACCTGAAGGTGAAGGTCCAGTTGAATACAACAAATTGATCAAGGAGGCCAAGGTGTACCAGCAGTTCCTGAACAAGGGGAAACTGCACAAAGCAGGGTCCAAGGACAGCGTAACTTTCTTTCATAAGTATGCACTGTTTCATATGGTTATTGGCCAACAATTCAACCTGTCTCACCTTATCCTGAGCAATATTATGAGGACCATGAAAGGACGAGGAGAACATGACCAAATCACCTACGTTGGTCTTCTGAATAGGGTTTTCTGGATACAAAAGGTATATCACGCCTTCTTCTCTCTGCCTGTTGGTGAGCAAGTGCAGATTCAAACGCTAGGTGGTGGCCACAGGTTCACCCAAGTACCTTTTGGATGAAACAATATTGCCCAGATGAGAGCAGGGTTTGTGCTAACACTACTGGAGAAGCCCGACAAGCTAGTAGATGTCAAGGAAGAATTGGTAGAGGAGGCACCTCCACAAGTTGAACAGCCAACAACCAACTTTTCTACCAACTGAGCCAATGGACAGTGAAGCTTTCTTCGTCCATCCTATCATAGCTTCCAGACCGTCCACCCGAAGGCAACCATCTAGAGCAAGGACGTCCAGAGCAACAAGACCCAAAACACAACAACCTAATGCCTTGCCTGCTCCACAAATTGCTGCTCCTTCACCATCTACTCTTGCTGCTGCACCTGCACAAGCATTAGCCAAGAGAAGACTTTGGTTAACAGTGGAGTCAGATGACGAAGACAATGAGCCCATAAGAGCTCTAGTGAATAAACAAAAGACTGCCACAGGAGTAGTTTCTCCTCAATCTCAACCAACATCAACCGTACATTCCTCTCAGCCATTAAAACGTCTAGCAGACACCCAACTAACAACAGTACAACAAAAGAATAATAAGTTATATGCTCCTGCTGTTACTGACTTAAATGATGTGTTTGTTGAATCTCTGATTGTTGAACCCGTTGAACAACCCTTTGTCCAAACACAAGCCCAAACACCTATCTAAACAGAAACCACACCTAAGCCAGAGATGCTACTACTTGGTGATGAAGGTTATACCTGCACCATACCCACACCTGGACTCCCTAAATTGCACCTCTCCATTAAGCCTACAAAACAACCTTCTTCATCTTCCATCATAGCCTCGTCATCCACCAAACAAGAAACCTTGAAAAAAACCAAACAACAGTGGCCTTTACTATTTTTGGATGGCAATCAACAAAACCAAGTGGACGATAATGCCATTATACTGCATCCAGAGCCTCTTCCTGAACCTGACTTTGGTTTTGATTACTCGCCTCTTTCTCTCGACAAATATATGGACGACTATGTCCATCAGCCATCTGCAGAATACTTGGCACTACCTTCTGGAGTAATCGAACATCTACCGTTGAAGCGATTTATCAGACGAAGGTATCCAAGACTGGTGCGAGCCTGGCGCTTAACTGCCCATCCTCCCGGAGTACTCTAACATCGAGTACCTCCAGTGGAAGAAATACAACAGGGTCTGCAACAAAGGCGAAGTTGAGTGTCTGAGCGGACAGTCCAATTGAGGCCAGCTAATTTGAAGTTTAGGCCATTGGACCCGGAAGAAGATGGATTCTTCCCATCACCTTACAAGCATATGTTTTGCAACTTTGTAAAGAGCTTTGCATTTTTGAAGTATCAACTTTACATCCCTCCCTCTCAACATATAAAACCATCCACAATCGTCCGCATCCAACCTGACTGCATATACCCAAGGCTTCCAATCTTGGATGTCAACAATAAGAAGAAGAAGATACTAACCAAGATGCCTTCTTTATTGCTACCGTCCAGAGCTGAGCTTCAACATCATCCAACCATTACTTCAAAATGGTACATTGCTCACCATCTTTCACAAGATATGGACAAGCACGATGCTGAATGCTTCTAGCATCAACATATGTTCACTTGTGAACAAGAAGCGTCCAGCAGCGGAGTCTCGCAGGACAACAAAGCCAAAACTCCAACAACATCCAGCTCGTGTCTTTCACTTCTCAGACACTTCTACCGCCTTTGTTTGTCCAGCTGACATGCGTCCTATAATTGGTACAGAAACCTCCTTTCTCTACACTTTGATTGCTGCTCTTACACATCCAAACTTCTTCAAACCCGTTACCCTTGGACAACATTGCGTCTATACCAACTCCAAATCCCCAATCTTCTCTTCTTAGAAGCACCCTCTCCACCCACTGAAATTTACCCATTAATCCCCTCTCAATCACCTGCGCAAACAACTCCACCCCCACCTCTTTCCGATTCCTAAGCATTCGCAAGCCTTCCCATCTTCACTGCTGCCCCTCCACCTTTCTCAACTATTGACCCTACTGTCCAACAGTGTGTCACTGACCAATTCCAACCCATCTTCTCTCTCCTACAACAAATCCTTCAGAACCAGCAAGAACTCCTTTGCACACCACAACCTTCATCTCCTCCTTCTGCAGCGCCGTAGTGACTATGATGACATTTCTTCTCTTTTTTTGGATAATGACAAAGGGGGAGAAAATATATTGCATAAGTTTTACAAGTTTTATGCATTCATGCATGCATCAACATACTTTGATACTTGGACATTTATCTGGACTAACTTTTCATATGCGTTAAGAAAATTGCGATATTTCAGACTCAGGGGGAGCATAGTAAGTCTATCAAAACCTTGTTATATATGCGCTTTTCTTGTCTTAAATATTGACTTAAAACTTAAATTAATAAGGTTTGTCATCATAAAAAAGGGGGAGATTGTTGGAACCAAAGACACTAAAACGTCCAAACCCTTAAATTTTGAAGATAACAAACTTATTAATAAGTCTCTGTTTTTCCAACTAACAGATTTACGGCGTCCAATCTTATGCGAGCGTCCAATGGACTCATTCATGATCGTCCAAGTGTAAGTCACATTTATGGACTTAGTGTTCTTAATCTTTAAACAACCACACTAAACGCGTCCAGACACAAGCTATTAAACGGCTAAGTCTTTTTCGTCCAATCTTTGCGTCCCTCTTTTATATATTGAGACTAATGCCTTACCTTTTTAAGATCTAACATTCAAATATTTCGAGCATTAAATAATACACAGAAACTTTCTAGTGCAAAAGAGCAGCAAGACAGAAAAAGCAAGTCAACTTTTTGAGTTGTTAAACCAAATGAAGAATGTTCAGAAAAGCAGACCTCCCGCATAAAGCCGCTCTTTCCGTTTTAGTGCAAGTTCAAAAGCTATTTTATCTGATATGACTGAAAGCTTGATATGCGCAACTTTTCTTGAAGAATTAAAGTCAAGTCTTCTTCAACGACTCTTTTTTGTTGAAGACTATATATATCAAGAAAGAAGAAGAAGCAAAAAAAAAAAAAGCGACCAACGAAAAATCAAGCACGAACATAAAAACGCTGATTGCCTTCTTATGTGTCCACTGGATAATAGTTTATAAATCTTTGATATATTGTGCTTAATCTTCCATATCCTCACTGTGTGAGTTGAATTTGTTTGTTAAACAATTTTTTTTTATTGTGAAAGCCTACAAAGTCTTAGTGAACAAAGAATACTTGGGTTGGTAAAGCAATTTGGGGTGATTGCATTGTAAAGCTTGAAGAGACCGTGAAGAATACTTGTAACCAAGGTTGGTTAGTATATACCATCTGGGTGAAGAGACTCGACGTAGCTCAAGGTTGAGCGAACCAATATAAAATTCTCTGTGTGCTTGTCTTCTCTATTCTTTAGCTCAAAAACGTTTTCGAACTTGATTTATATTAAAAAAGGTTTTTATATACACAATTCAACCACCCCTTCTTATGTGTCACATGCTATTTCAATTTCCTCATTTATTTAAAATTACTTCTTAATTTTAATATTCTGTGATTTTTTCTTTATTTAGTTATGATTATATTAATATAAAGATAAGAATTTGATAAGGATTTTTTTTTTTCATTTTATCAGTTCTAAACTATTCTTAGATCTAGTATTTGTCAAATTCTTCTTCTGGAAGCAGTCTTTGCCTTTTTTTTTTTTTTTTATTTTGGATCTTGCCTGCCTCCGTATATATTTTAGGAATGTTTTGGGGTTGTATAGGTTTAGAAGGGTATAAGTGTTGCAAATATCTGCATGGGATTTTGACAGTTTCAATTTTACTACTAGTTACAATAATAATATAATGACTACATAATGTTTACCAAGTAAAAGAATATATCAAGTATTGAGTTATAAGTTATAACCCCACTTAGGAACTTATGATGTATCTCCTAGGCATTTTGTGCTCATGTTATTGCATTTTTTCACATTATCAACATGATGCCAGAAAAGTGATTTCATGCACCAAGGCCCTTTTTAGTAGAAATAAATGAAAAATTGAACACCAATTTTATCTCTTTTGTTATTCACAAGTTTTTTT
The DNA here is from genome assembly GCA_004329165.1 of Spatholobus suberectus. Classification (NCBI taxonomy): domain Eukaryota; kingdom Viridiplantae; phylum Streptophyta; class Magnoliopsida; order Fabales; family Fabaceae; genus Spatholobus; species Spatholobus suberectus. The sequence continues at coordinate 27,199,795 of CM014736.1, forward strand.
TCCTAACAACTGGGATTGAAATGATATATAATAATAGGACTTTTTTTTTTTTTTTTACGAGAAGTCTCTAGGATTTTTTTCATTTTGATTTTTGTTACTTCTAATTCAACTAATATTTCTTTTTTCCTTTCTTCTTTTATTTTTTTATCATCATTCATTTTTTGAATTGAGTCATAAATTTAAAACAAAATAAATAAAAATTATTTTTATTTTTTTTGAAAGGTTAAATCAATGAATTTTTAGCTTAAATCATAATAAATACCAAAAGGGTATTTTATTGATTTGATTTTTTAGTGTTTTTTTATTTATATTATTTATTTATAATCATTACTTTAATTTTATGTTTTATAACTATTAAATAATATATAATAAATGTAAATTGAAATAACAACTTTAGAATTTTAAAACATAATAACAGGCCTATGTGACACGGGTCACCACACTAGTTTATTATAAAAAGTGAAAAAGTATTCATGTTATATAATTAAAATAAATATATATTAAACGACCTCGATAAAATTTAATAAATTTTCTTACAAAAGAACATTAAATATATATCTAAATATAATATATTAATTGTCAACATAATAAATCAATAATAATTTTCTATTTTCATATGTTTCAAGTGGTCAAGATTATGAAATATATTAAAACGAAATTAGGTAGTAGATAAAGAAATTTAAATCAAGTAACAAATAAAAGAATTTAAATTAGTATGCAAATTAATAGAAATAAGGATAATTAAAAGATATAAGGATAATTTATCCTTAAGAAATAGAGAAAATTTCCATGAAATCGGATATGAGAGGGACAAATTAGTTTAAATCAAAAAAGAAATGAAAGAACCAAGAAAGAGATGAAGCAATTTAAATTAGGAGATAAGGAAGGAAGAAGAGAAATCTTAGAATGGAAGAAAATTTAAACAAATTCGAATGTAAGAGTAAAACTCTCTCACGCTATATAACTATTTTAGTTTATGTATAAAAGATAGAATCATGCTTAGAGCACATGTTAATTAAAGAATCAATAAATAAAAAATATTGAACTAATGTTTGATTAAGTTAATTATAAAAATCATATCATCTTTCTAACCGAAACGAAAAGCATAAAACGTGATGCATGAGTAGAAAAGTTTGTTTTAATTAATGAATTGCTGTTGAAATCTTTGAACAAAATTGTGACTTGGATGGTCATAGTATGCTTTTGGAAGAATGATCCATCCAGGAAGTTTCTTGGAGTGGTGTGCAAGAAAATTGACTTTGTTGCTTTTCGCTAAAAAGAATTTAAAATTCTATAAAATGCTGGTTAAAGAAATTAAATATTTATTTGTTGACTTGACCACGTACTGTCTGGGGGAGGCCGAAAGATTATTATATTTTTATAGTCTGCTTTGCTCGAAATACAAAATAAATTGTTGTGCCTTTTTTTGTTTGGTGAAAAATAGAGAAACGATAAAACTATATTCATCTGAGAAAATGAACGAGAGAAAATTTTAAAATTTTTCTGATGCTTATGAATTATGAAGAAGGAAGTAAAGCGATAATTACAATATAAAATCTCAAAATTTTCTCCTCCTAGATTATAAAATTTTATTTGTCTCTCGTCACATGAAATTAAGAATTTATGTTGTTTTACTCATCACTTTTAAAAAAATCATTCTCATCTGTTTGTTCTACACTTCTACTCCATATTTTTTGGTCCATATGCTTAATGTCTCATGTTTGCTTACAAGTAACTTACGTCATAAAAAGACAAATCGTATTTGTATAATATTTTTGTACAATTTTTTATATAATAAAGAAAGATAAAATAATGGGATACGACAATTTATGTGATTATCTGATCGAGGAAGAGAGACAAAAAATAGTATTATAAATAATTTTCAATCAATAATAAAAAGAGTATTATAAAGAAGGTATTAGAAAAAGTATTGCTATCATTTCTCATATAGCTCTTATAAAAATTGATGAATAGATCAAATAACTAATCTAAGGTCTGTTTGGATACATATTAAAAGATCTTTTGAGAGCTTATCTTTTAGAATAAGCACTTTGTTATATAAAAAGTGGTGTTTGGATATATTTTTTTTTCAGCTTTTGGAAAAGTAAAAGCTCTCAGTAGAGCTTAGGGCAAAGCTAAAATTTTTAGCTTCTCAAATAATTATCATTTTGAATAAGCACTTAAGAATATATTATCCAAACATAGTATTAGTTTATTTAAAAAGATCTTTTCATAATAGAGCTTCTAAATAAGCTCTTTTTCTATAAATTCTTTTAAAAAAGCCATCCAAACAGGCCCTAAATAAATGATTAGATCTTTTTTTTTTTTTTTTTATTCATTGGAAGATACAAAAGAGAGATTAGATCGGCTATGCAACTGAACTAGTGCAAATCAGCTTCATTTTTTTATTTTTTTTTTGAGGTTCAAATTAGCTTCAATTAGCCTAATACGGCTCTGAATTTTTTTTAGGTGAACCCATGGTAGCTTTCGAATGCGGTTCTGAATTTAATAACACTGAAACTAACTTTTATTATTAACATAATTTGGTATATACATTTATCTATTTACTCTATATAATAATTTCATGTTCTTATTTTTTTAAAATAGGATAACATCTCCATTATATCCGATCTCCATTATGTGATACATACTATATATATATATTGATAATACTAATTTATATATTTTAATTCTTATTACCAATTATATTTTGTATATTTCAATAATGATAAAATTACTCTGTTAAAAGTATTTTAAATAATTATCATTGATAAAGAAATCGTACATTTTATATTTCAAATTCTTATTTATCACTATATTCATTTATTTCAAAAAATTAAAATTGTGATATTAAATCATAAATATTAAAATCGTGATACGTTTATTTTAGAAATATTAAAATCATAATATTAAATCGTGATATTAAAATCACCAGCCTAAATAATATATTTACACCCAAATCAAGAAATTAAAATTCTGTTGTGGCAAATTAATGAAATCTCTCTATTTTTTTTTTGTCACCATGATATTAAATTGCTCATGATAATAAATTGTATTTGCTACAGTGAAAATGAATATCTTACTTTGATATTTGAATCTAAATAATTGAAAATTTTAAATATAAATTAAAAATTAAAAATTGAAATTTTTTATGTTTAGTGCATGAAATATATAAATCAATGACTTATATGTCTTATATGTAAATTTATTCTATTAAAGATACTTTTAAATTTAAGTTACTAAATTAATTATTCTCAAATAAGTATACATTGCAAATATAAGCTTGAATAAATTATTTCATCATTATTGTCGTTTAAGTATATGTTTTGTTGAATTTTTGTTTTATATTTATGGTAATTATTTATTATACATATCATTCTAAAAAATTAAACTAATTGAAAGTTTTAATTGTATAATGTAATATTTTGATATGAATATAATCTTCAATAATATATAAATTATTAAATTATTCTTTTATTAATTACTGAAAAGATGATAAAATAAAAATTACTTTTAGAAAAAAAGAATAAATATGGTAGTAATACATAATATGAGACCTAAGAAACAAAATCGATATAATAAATTACTATTATTATTATTTAATTTGAATTTAATTAAATATAAAATTAATTCTAATATAATGGGAGATTTACCTATACTTTATTTGTTTCTTAATTTTATGATTACTTACTTGTTTTGTATAAGCATTATAGATTCATTGTGATATTTTATATATGAATCAATTTGATTTTTAGTATAAATTTGAACCATTTTTTAGTATATATGAATCAATTTTATATATCATCGTATTTGTAGGATGATTAATTAATTGAGTGTAATTTCTTAATTTTAAAATAAAAATTAAAAATTAAGAAATTCTTTGTTATAAGAATTTTTTGCCATAATTGTTTTAAAATTTTCAAATTGTTTTAATTTTTAAATTTCTTATTATAATAATCATTTTCTCATCATAATTCTTTGCTATAATAATTGTTTTTATTTTCTATTTTTTTGCTGCTTGTTTTAAAATTATTTCAAATTAATTGAGTGTGATTTGATTTGTAAGAAGATTCATCATGCTTGTCTTTTATTACTATTAGAGCATGAACCTGTGTGATGCATGGGTGAATTGTAGAGAGAGTAATTTTTGTTGGTCAAAACTTAGATATAATTTCATAAATAGTTTCAGTGTTATTTTCCAATCAAAATTGAAGTTTTACCTCGATAATCTATAATGACCTTTAATAACAACCTTTATTACACGAATTACCAAGGAAAAATTCAATTTTGATTGAAGAACAATACCAAAAACTCATATGAAACTACATATAAGTTTTGTCATTTTTTGTATGTATTAAAAAGTATATTAACAATTTTGTTTATTTCTTATATTGCTGAAAAAGGAACTAAAATAAGTTAAAATTTTCACAATAAGGAACTTAATTTATTATATTATTAAAATAATAAAATATCAATTAAATATGAACTTATTCATTAATAAAAAAAAGAGAGATAATTGAATGTACTTATTTACCAATATAGGTATAAAGTTGAATTCTACATTATATTCTTGAAATCAAGAACATAGACGAATTAAATTACATAACAAAAATAACAAAGTTAAATTTAACTAAAAGATCTCAGATTATTCCATTAAAACTATTTTTATGGTATCCATTAATTTAACATCCTATAAAAATATTGAAAACAAAATAAAGTGATTGAACGAAACAATGTAAATTTAAGAACACATATTTAAATGATTAGATGTGAGTACAATGTATCTTAGATATCACCTTTATTTGTATCAAATTTAATCTAATGTGATGCATGAATAAATTATGTGTGAGAAAGATATTTTCTATTATTTTTGAAGATAATTAATATTTAAATTTAAAAATAAAATATAACAAATTAATATTTTTGTTATAATAATTGCCTACTTTTTTTTATAAGGTATATGGACATAAAAGACAATTAAGAATCGCACCAATCAATTACTACGAATTCTCATCAACCCCATAAATTAGACACCTATTTCATTTTTTATTGATAAAAATATTAATAATTAATAAAAATATTCATGATATTTATATATATAAAAGGAAGGTTCTATAGGGATTTAGTAGCATTAATTGACGACATCAGGGTTTTAACATCTTTAAATAGGGTTCTTTAGGGTTTTCGTTATGGTTTTGTAAGCATTAAATTGTAAAATCATAAATATATGTAATTAAGGTAATTACCCTTAATTATAAATTATAAATCATGTTATTTAAAAATATTTAATTATATAAAATATCGATTGTGGTAACTTAATTGCATAGAAAGTATAAAACTCCTTTATTTAATCAGTAAATCAATCAAATATATTTTTTAATTTAAGAAAGCTCAGCCATTGCTGTAACATCCCGAGCGTTGACGAGGGCGGGGAGTGATTGCCGGTGCAAAAGAAATGAGGCACGGACAAGGAGTGACTCCGGCTCCTAGCAGGCTTCCAGTAGAAGGGGTACATGAATGAATCGAATACACGCCAGAATGAGAGGGATCCAGAGGCTGTGCAGGTATGATATTGTACAGTTGAGGATAGCTTAAAGGAATTAATAAGTGCTACCTATAACAACAAGATGCATCTACTTTTTGGTAGCCTATCACTTAAGAACTCCACAGTTAAGCGTGCTTAACCTAGAGCAATTCTGGGATGGGTGACCTCCTAAGAAGTTTATTAGGAAGCGTGTGAATGAGGACAAAGCACACTGAAAAGTCTTGTGTTAGTTTGTAGGAATAGTTGTCAATCTTGAAAGCTACTAGGCGTTACAATTACGGTAAGAATTAATTTTAAATATGATGAGAATTGATATATGGTGTAATAAAGGAGTGGAATTTATTTTAATTTATTATTCCATATATTATTCTATTATGTGATAAATATTTCCAAATTCAGCACACTTTTTCATATAAGTAATCAAAATAATTTTCTAAAAGACTAATACATCTTTCTATATATATAAGGATTGTTCAAACTATTTTTTCCTACCCAAACTAAAGGCATATAAGTCATTTTAAATTTTTTGCATTTAATAGGTTATATTAGTCATTTGAAATTTTACAAATTAAATTTATTTATAGAAAAGTTATTTTAAGTAGATGAGTTTTGAGAATTAAATTTGAATCGTAATTGTGTCATTTAATTAGGTCATTAAAAGTCACTATTGTTTTCAACTCACTGTCTTTTTCTTTTACCATAGCACCACTTCGTATTCCAATATTTTCTCTCATTCTTTTTCGTATTAGTTCAAATCCCTTCAAATATGCTTCCTCTTTTTTAAAAAAAATTAAAACTCCATTATCTTAGGGTTTAACAACATTGTTCTTCCAATCCTATGTCGTCTTGCACAACATTTGAACTCTTACCGGGAGCAATAAAGCTGAGAGTGGGATTAGCCAAATTAGGAGATTTATAATAAATTAACGTGAGACGAAAGCTCCTATACTTATTTCCTTCATTTTTTTAAGGTTAAAACCTAAACTTAGTATGTGATTTTTTTTTCTCATTCCTTCTCTTTTTCTTCTTTTTTTTTTTTTTTGATTTTTTTTGTATATAACATTAGTATAAACTTTTCTTAGCTGAGGCTTGCATGATGATGTTGGAATCAACAATAGGAGTTCAAAGATGGTGAGTTTTTTGCAATAGGTCATGGGTTATAGTGCAAAGACATGATTGTAGTTTCTAACAACATTAACGAGAGAGGCATAGTGGTGGTTTCACATTGTTGCAATGTTTTTTTTTTTTTTTTTTATGTTTTCTCTTTTTATTCTTTCTCTATTTTTCTTGTTCCTCTTTCTCTTTTTTTTTTTTGTTTTTTTCTTGATTTTTCACGTTGTCTTCTGATTAGGTGGTTCAAAGGCTTGGCAATGGAAGAGACTACAAACAGTAGAACTGATATCTATTATAATGATATCAGATTACAACTTAAAAAAAAAGAAGAAAAAAACAAGTTGTGGTTAAATAATTAAATTCAAATTTATTAATTTTAATGATGTATATTTAAAAATTTAAAGAAATCATTTATAACAATAGTTGGAGTTAAATAATTTTATAATAGAGACACTAGTTGGGGTTAAATTATGAAATTCAAATTTATTAATTTTAATTATGTAAAAATGTTACAAATACTTAAAAATTTAAAATTTTAAAAATGTTATAAATACTTTTTTGAAAATAAGAATAGTTGGGGTTAAATTAGTAATTTTAATTATTTAATAATTTTTATACATGCTTTCTTAAAAATTTAAGCTTTTACAAAATGTTATAAGTCTTTTCTTGAAATTAGGAATAATGTAGGATTTCTTAAATGGTAAAAGCATTTATAGAACCATAGCATAATTCATGTATATGGGAAATGAATTATTCAAATAATAACAAAACCTTGACTTTGTGGTACTTTTTACACATGCCATAAATATGAAATTTGTTTTAATATAAATTTGTCCAGTATAAACTTTTTTTTACTTACATCAATTTTATAAAAATTAATTAATAAATATGATTTTAAAAAATAATTATGATATTATTGTTATTTTTTAATTTTTTTACAATTAATTTTATTTTGTATGGACGAACATTGCTTATGAATCCTATTGAACAAATCAACTATTGTTGAAGAAGTTATAACTCAAAATATCACAAATCTACAAGATGAAGTTAGAGTTTCTTGGCTTCATAAAATGGAAGCATAAGAGATAACAAAGTCAAACATAGATGGATTTTATGGATGCATCTATAATGAAGAAACAAGACATATAGGTTTGTGATAAATTCCTCTATAGTGACTATTATAGGAGATATAGTCATAAAATTGATCTTTTATAAAAATTATAATTTTTGTACTTTTCTCTAATTTATTGTTATATTAATTTTAATATAAATATATAATTTTTCTTTATAGTGTCTTCTCACCCAAATTTATTGAATATTTTTTTTATCTAAACAAATTTAAATTTTTTTACGTAATTACTTTTGATTCAATTACCTGATAACATATTAAAAATAATCCATGTGTTTGTTTCTATCTTTTCCAAGTAAATTAAATTTGGCTCCAATTTGTTTGTGTTTCTAATAGTTTTTAATTCATTGTTATAATAATTAAATATATATTTTTATATCTATATTTATAATTTAAATTTATTTTAAACTGATTTAGAAAGTAGTTGTATTTTAATTAATTTTTAAATAAATTAGATAATTTCATCTATTAAGTACTTGAAAAAATTAAAAGCCAATTAAAGATTAATGATAATAAACATACAGGAGATAATGTTATATATTATTATTATTATTATTATTATTATTATTATTATATATTTTTCTCTATACAAAAGAAATTAGAATACATAAATAAAGCAAGTATATACCAAAATAAATAAGTTGATATTAGAGGCCCCAAAAGCAAGGTCAATCTGGAGAATGTTTGAAAAAGATAAATTGAGATGAGAAATAAAAAATTAAAGGAGCACGGGAGTTAATAGCCAAATTTCAGCACCACAAAAGATTGTGAAGCTCACTTTACTAAAGGGGCTTCATATTATCAAACAAAAAATATTTCAATCATGAAAATTACAAAGCATTACCATAATTCTTCAATAAATGGATATGGAAGTTCTTTGTTTGTAGCAAGTCTCACCTTTGTACAAACCTAGGACATTGAACATACTATCATAAGACAAGAGGTGATACAACTTAAAACTACTACACTAATTTACTTCATCATCTTTATCACAAAGTCACAGTAAGTATGATAAAAATGAACCTGAGTTCCTCTGAAACACTAAACTGACGATGGTTTCTAATTAGTACAGTAATACAGAACAAATGACTAATATCATTTAAAAATGTAATTTTGTAACCAAATTGACAATAAATAATATATTCAAATCTATGTATGATGTTGAGAACAAGACACACAATGTGCTTAGAAATAACTCTAAATATCATTTAGTCCTTAAATGTGTGCAGCTACTGCAAGCAAGTAAGGACGATATTAGACTTATATTTAAAGATGTAAGATGTAAAAATAATATAATTAATTTTTGTATGAATCTATAGTCTTTATGATGATTTAATATTTCTAAATAGAGAAGTTATAATGTGATAATATTAGACAACTTTTGCCAACATGCTTAAACTCTAAACAGTCATCAATGTCCACAAATTATGTGCTTAATTTTCACCGTGACATAAGCATACAAATCATATTAGTGGAGATTACATATCAAGTTGATTCCCACCACGTACCACAAACCAACACAAAAAAAAAAAAAAAAGGAAAAGCCTACAATTGCTGAGCCAAACATTATTCATAGCAAGCTAAAAGAGATGAATGAGCTAAAGCCAAATATTACCCATTCTTCCAAAAAAGCTGAAATCAAAAATGAAAAATGAAAATGAGAAAAGATGAAAATTTATAGAATAAAAAACAAATGAGCCAAAAAAAGAAGAAAGAAACTTGAAACCTACCTCACTTAGAAGAAGAAAAAAACACAACTGGGAGAACAAAGAAATAGCTGGGAGATCAAAGAAATGAGTGATTAAAATGAAAGAAAGTAAAAAGGGAAATGGTAAAATAAAAAAAGAAAAGAAAAACAAAGTTGAACCTTCTAACCCTTGTCATCCCAATTGCAATCTATGAGATATACAACTGATGTTTTGTTTTTTTGCATCTATACAACTGTTTACACCAACGGTTAACAAGGAACAAATAGCATATATGAAAAGGAAAAAAGCGGAGATGAGTGAGATGTAAAAAGGTGAAGAAGATACCAAAGGAGGAAAGAAAAAACTCAAAGAAGAGGGGGGAAAACATAAACAAATACCTTTGAGTTTTTTATTATTGATAACACCGTGTAGAAAGGGTGAAGATGGAGAAAAAAAAAGTATATTTGAAATTTGGGTTTCAATTAGAAGGTATCTAACATAATCTAGAAAAGGATTGAAATTAGAAGGATTCAAATTTTGTAATGTGAGAAAGAAGGAAGAAATTTTGAAACACAAAAGATTTTGTAATGATGAGAAAAAGAAAAAAAAATTCAAATTTAATTTTTGAATATATTGTGAAAAACTACCATGTAGAGTAGAAAAGGTTGTGTTTTTTTTTTTTTGTTTAAAAAATAAAGAAATATTAGAAGAGAAGAGTGTTTGAGTGTGAAATTTTGATTTCCCAAATGTTGATAGCTGTCAACCAAGGGCTTATTTTTCTTATAGTATATTGAATATATTGAAGACATGAAAACAAAGCAATACATTTAATTTCACTAAATATAATGTAACCAAAAATCTATTTCATTTTGTATTTTCCCCTGCCACAACAATCACCACCACTAGGGATGGTAAAAAACCCCGCACCTGTAGATAAAATCCGCCATAGGTAGAAAATAGGTACTTTAAATAAGTACCTGCGGATATTCTAAACGGGTATATCCGCTACTGTTAACGGGGCGGGTACAGGTATCATGGTACCTGTACCCGCGAATACCCGCTATCTGCAAATATATATTTACTTAAATACCCTTGTATATTAATATAGATAAAATTACATAAATTTATCCAAAATTTTCAAAACGATTGTTCATTACAGGAGAAATCTTATACAATTATATTACAAGAGAAAAAGAACATAAATTTGTGGGCATTTAAATTATATTTTTTTTAGAAAAGTTGTTAAAATAATTAAAATTTATGTTCAAAGTGATTATTTTAAATAATAACTTTTTAATTTATAAATTTAAATTTATAAATTCAAAGTGATATTTGTAGCATTTTATAATTGTCCACAAAACACAAATTAAATTATTTTTTTATTTTTTTATTTTATTTTTGGAAGTATCCACAAATATTAAAAATATCTGTGAATATCTACTTAACAGGTACCTGTGCAGGTAACGGGATAGGCATGGGTACAAGTTTTATCCTGCGAGGCGGGTAACGAGTAGTTAGTACCCGTGCCCGCCCCGTTGACATCCCTAACCACCACCCTTGTGTAACCTAGACATGGATCCTCTCCAATTTAAAAAAACTGAAGAGTGTCCAATTTAAAAATCTAACCATTCATGCAAGTGTTTGTTATATTTTATATATTAAAATTATTAAATATTAAAAATAAACAAAGATTGAAATTTCATTCAGTTTTTCGAAAACTGGAGAGAATCCTCTTTCGCATAACCCCGTGTCTTTGAAATTAAATGTATAATTGATTATATTGACGACATACAGAGTGTGTTTAAAAATTAAATTATTTAAATAATTAATTATATGTATAATTAATTATTATTATAATAAATTATAATTATAATTAATTTTTGTTTAAGTTTACTAAAAAATGATTTAAATAATTAATTTTGTTTATATACAAAAAAAGTTTTTATATAATAAATTACGGAAAAAAAAACTATTAGATAAAAAGCTGAAAGAAAAAAAATTATTAAAAAATTTAAGAGTAATTTGAGCATTACTTTTTTAAAGAAAAAATAACAAAAAAAATCATTAAGCTACAAAAGTATAAATATAAAATTTCAACTAATTTTTGAGAAAATAAACAGTGTTACAAATTTCAGCTGTCCTACACATGATCTTACAAGTTCATCTTATTAGCTTACTCTTTAACGAACAAGGCTAGCAATAGTCAGATTTACGCACCTGTCCTTGTTTCATCCATCGTGAGCAATAACGAAAATGAAAGTCATAGTGTCGATTTTTCTAACTTTACATTCTTCAGATTAATCGAGGTAGATCAACTTCCAACCTGGGCTACTCGATCAATTACAGTGACCACACACCACAGGCAATCACTGTAAACAAACTTATATAATCTCTTTTCACCTCCACCTTTTATCATTAACCATATCTTTCATCAAAAGTTTTTCATCAGCACTATTCCCCTATTGCATTCAATTTATTATACCCAGTTCTCATTTGATCATTCGCCACGCAACCAAAATGCAACACACAATTACTGAAATAGCGTGTCTTTAAAGAAAAATTCCCACAAATAGTTTGGACCAACATCGTTGCAAAATCCTATGGACCAAAAATACATCGATGCAAAGGACCAATAATAAAGTACAACAATTCACCGACAAAACCACGAACAAGACTCAAGATAATTTAAAACTAAGGTAACAGTTTTCATCACAAGAAAATCAACTAAGTTCATAAATAGTAATTTAAAGCTTGTCTTCATACTCGGAGAGAGGAGTCATCTGTTCCTTCAAGCCCTTCCTCTTGCGAATGTCGGAGACAAGCTGTGCAGCTTGTGATCCAGCTTCCAATGGATCTGAGGACATCGCATCCCAGTGATCAAAGACACACTGGGGGAAAGCCTGGCCTGATGTTGCAGCCCTCAATGTGCTTGAGAATCCAAAGGACTCGATGACAGGGAGGTATGCTTTGATGTTGTAAAGTGGGGTACCTGGCCTCTGCATTTCCTCAAAGACATGTCCACGTTTCTGGTTAAGAACAGAATAGATACCACCAAGAGCTTGCTCAGGAGCCTGGATTTCGACCAGGTAAACAGGCTCAAGAAGCCTGGGTTTGGCAGTGAGCTGGGAAGCATAGAAGACTCTCCTGGCAGTAGGAATGATCTGACCACCACCTCTGTGGATAGCATCAGCATGCAGGACAACATCACATACTTCAAAGCAGATGGCTCTCATGTTTTCTTCTGCCAATGCACCTTCTTTAGATGCCCACTGGAATCCAGCAACTACGGAATCCTTGATTTCATTCAAATACTGGACTCCCTTACACATATCAACCACCATGTTAGGTCCAGTGGTCTCAGGGCCAAAACACCAAATTTTCTTGGCAAGATCCTTGTCCCAACCATACTCTTCAGATAAGATCTTAGAACGAACTTTGGGATCATCTCTTGGTCCAATCTTGCCGTCATCAATGGCTTCTGCAAGACCATCCTCCATTGGTCTTGCTTCCATGTATAGACGGTTGTGCTTGTTGGGTGACTTGCTCATCACAGTGCGACATGATCTCTCTAGGACAGTCTCCCTGAATGAAACAACAGGGTCAGATTTAATAATCTCAGCACCACCCATGAAATCTTCCTGCAAGTCCTTCAAACAGATCTCTAGATGAAGCTCTCCTGCACCAGCAACAATGTGTTCACCAGACTCCTCAATAGTACAAACAACCATAGGATCTGACTTGGCCAACCGCTTAAGACCTTCAACAAGCTTAGGAAGATCTGATGCAACCTTACACTGAACAGCAACACGAACAACAGGCGAGACAGAAAACTTCATAGCTCGAATAGGGTGGGCATCAACTTCCTTCTCATTTGTCAATGTAGCATTCTTAGTGATAAATTGATCTAAACCAACCATTGCAACTGTGTTACCACAAGGCACATCCTCAACAGTTTCCTGTCTCTTTCCCATCCAAATAACAGTTCTTTGAACACTTTTAACATACAAGTCCTTTTTCTCCCCAGGGACATAATTTGGTCCCATAATCCTCACCTTCAAACCAGTTGAAACCTTGCCGGAGAATACACGGCCAAAAGCAAAAAACCTACCCTTATCAGATGCTGGAATCATCTTTGAGACATAGAGCATCAGAGGACCTTCAGGATCACAGCTTCTGATAGCAGAAGCATATTGATCATCGAGGGGACCCTCGTACAAATTCTCCACACGATACTTCTGAGCTGTTGCTGGAGAGGGAAGATGAAATATCATCATTTCCAAGAGTGCGTTACTAGCTGGGAGCCAGGTTTGCATGACACGCTTCATCAATGCTTTACCCATGAGGTCCTTCTCATCAGATTTCATGGTGACCCCAAGCTTTTGCAGCATAGGCCACAGCTTATCCTTCTGATCATTCATACAAGTGTTGATAATCTGCTTGATAGGCTCGTAACAGAACTGAACAAACCCACGTTTGCAGGTAGCAGAACCAGTATTCTTGTTGGTCCATTTCTTTGTGGCTGGATCAAAGAAGTTTTCACCCCAGAGCCTGTCCATCATCTTTGCTTCATCAACTCCAAACTTAGAAGCATACATCTTGGCAAAGTTGGTCAAGGTAAAAGCCCAGCCATGCAAACCAGCAGAAAAAGCAACTGTTCCTTTCTCTGGATAGACCTGAACATCACCAAGTAATGGATCTTCATATGTAGCCATGATCACATTAGCATTCTCAATGACCCTTTGAAATGTCTGGTAAGCCTCCTCTCCATCCACCTGGAGTTCAAGGAAGCACCTGTCCATCTTGTTAACAGTCAGAACAGGCCTAATCCTTTCTCCCAGGGCTTGTCGTAGCACAGTTTCAGTTTGGACACAGACACCTTCAACACAATCCACCACAACTAGAGCTCCATCAGTAATGCGAAGTGCAGCAGTAACCTCAGATGAGAAGTCCACGTGCCCAGGGGAGTCAATGAGATTAATGAGATACTCATTCCCTTGGCGCTCTCCCTTGTAATTCTTGAGAGAATCATCAGTCATTTCATAGTAGAGTGAGATACCCGTAGACTTGATTGTTATACCACGCTCAGCTTCATCTGCACGGGTATCAGTCATACGGACATCACCTGCCACTTCTTGAGCAATAATACCAGCAGCAGCTACAAGAGAATCAGTGAGAGTTGATTTTCCTGCAATTCAAAAGCAAAACAATAAATTGTCATTAAGCAAGCAAGGTATAGTAATTATATAATTTGACGAAACATTATACAATACATACTGATAAACAGCTAAACAGTTGCATCACAAACCATTCTTGATATCAAATATAAACAATAGTTTTGATACAAAAGGAACTTTTTATAAGGCATAAATTTATAGTCAAACAAACACCAAAGTTAATTATATCTTTATTCAAAACACAAGGGAACAAAATCACAACAATCAGAAAAGTGCATCAAAGAGAAAGTAACCATAACATATAAATGCTTTCTGTTAATCCATACCGTGATCAACATGAGCAATGACAGACATATTACGGATGTTGTGCTTATAGTCCATAATGCGACGTAGCTCTTCAGCTGTGAACTTCACCTGCAGATATAGACACAAATCTCAATTCAGATTGTGAACATTCAACCAAAGTAAATATGCAGATAAGATTCACGGAGTACTGTTCATTGACTTACCATTTTGACTAGTCCTTAATTTCCACCAAAAATGAGTCAGCTGAAACATTAAAACACCAATTTTAGCTAAATATAGGATATCATGCAGGCAAGGGGAAAAAAAGATAAGAGTTATTGACAAGGAGAAAAAACAGAATAAGATTTGTTGAGATAACTCCGTCAAAAATAAATTGCAGAATAAAAATCAGAAAAAAGAAGAGATTATTATCACAAATTCAGCACGATCTTAACAGACAATTCATTTGGTGGATTTAGCTCCTCTAATGTGAGAAATTCACTTTAAAGAGAAAAGTGAGACCCTGGATTGAAATTGTGATAAAATGCATTCACGTGTATGTCAATCTATGGTGTTTAAATCTACACCTTCAATTTTCTCATGAAAGATATAACTCCTCAGTTTTACCACTAAAGCGATATGTTAGGTATATTTAGGAAATAAAGATCGCTCGTTTTAGAAAAGGTTCTTCAAATTTTAAAAGGACAGCAGCAAACGGCTCATCTCAGTATGCGATCATTTAAAACCCTATATTATCATTTCAAAACACACAAATGACCTGCAACAACTTAACACAAAACAATAACACACGTCTAAGGCTAAAATATCTCAACATTTAAGTGTGTAAGTGTGTGTTGAACCAAGATCGATCTCTTACAAATAGAAAGCTAAACAATCAAACAAAGACGAATAAAAAAACAAATGTAAAAGTCGATATTCAGATTTGGATTACTTTGTGTTCAAACAATTCATGTTAAACCTTACTAAAAAACAAACCAAAAAGCAAAACAATCTATTATACCGTAAAAAATAATCGAAAGTAAAAATCACACCGAAGATATAGAGATAACAAGCAAATCAACATAACTGCAGCGATTTACCGCCAAATATTAAATAAAAAAAGCAGCAGAATCCAAAACACGCAGAAAAACACCGAAACAGAATTGGAATATTCAAGTAAAGCATAGATCTGAATCAAATCGAAGCGAGAAAACGAAACAGAGAAAACAAAAGGTACCGATCTGTTCGGATACAGAGAGATGAAGGGAAAACGAGTGAGAAATCAGATGCAGAGAGGAAATTTTGTACGGAAAACGAACCTGAAGGAGCGAGAGAGAGAGGCGGCAAAGAGAGTGGTGCTGCCTTCCCTAAAGTGGGTATATAAAGTGGGACGTGTGCGCGTGAGAGAGAGGTGTGGTGATTTTAAGGGTTGTATCAACCACGCAATGCAAACGCAAAACGCAATCGTAAAGTATGGGCCTTGGGCTTGGATCTCTCACTTGGATACTTCTTGGCCCGATACATTTCTTTCCCCCTTCTGCCTTCGCGTATTACTGCTTTTTTCATATGTCTTCACGTAAAAAAAAACTTTGTAGTCCTTTAAGTACTTTTAATATTATTTTTTAATTAAAATTAAAGTTTTATTTTGGTAATCAACATACATTAAATATCTTTAATTTTGATTAGAAAACAACACTAAAAGCACTCAAAAAATTGTACCTAAGTTTTGTCTTTTTATATATTGTTATTAACGATTCATTTTGAGTTAAAGACAGAGAAATGTTAATAACACTCTTTTAAATACTTTCTTTTTAATACTCTTTTAACTATTGGTTAAAATTTATTAAAAATTACTAACTTTGGTGGATCCTACTTTTAAATCATGAGAGAGACTCAATAAATGAAAAGTAAAACCCATCAAAAATTTGTAATTTTCAATAAATTTCAAGCAATAGTTGAGACGGTGTTTGAGAGAGTGTTGCTAGTATTTCTTGTTTAGATATGATATGATAAATTATCATATCTTATCTTACTTTAAAAAGTTATTTGGCATATTAATAAGATATGATTCTTGTACTTTATTATTTATTCCTAAATGGCTTAAATATGTTTTAAGTCTCTACAAATACAGCTTTTTTCTGATTTTAGTCATTGCAAATTTTTTTGCTAATTTTAGATCCCTGACATTTTCTTAGTGTTCTTTTTTAGTCTTTATCGTTAACTATAGTTAATTTAATGCTGATAGGGAAGCAAATCAAGTTCCAGACTCTCTTGCAAAGAAAGGCCTTAGTTTATACGAAGGGTTGTATATGTATAATTTAATTAAGTAATGTATTTATTATTTTATATAAATAAAATAATTACATATAATTTACTTTTATAATTTATTTATAGTTTTTAATATATTATAAATAGTGGTTTTTATTGTTTTTAATATTACTCTTACTTTTTAATTCACTAATTTACTTTTAACATTGTACTTTTTAAAAAAATTATAATTAACTTAAACATTTATAATTTATTTTAATATATTATTTTTATCTTTAGAGACAAAATCACTATTTGGGATATATTAAAAAAATAAATTATATTACAATCAATCAAAATTAATGAATTAAAATGTAAAAATAACATCAAAGTAATATATTAAAAGTAAATTATAAACGTTTAAGTAAATTATAAAACTACAATGTTAAAAATAAATTAGTGAAATGAAAAGTAAGAACAATACTAAAAGTAATAAAAATCACTATTCATAATATATTAAAAATTAAAAATAATTGTAAAATTGAATTATATGTAATTACCTTATTTATATAAAATAACAAATACGTTACTTAATTAAATTACACACCTAAAAATAATCTAATTATCTTAATTTAAAATATTCTTCGATATCTTAATTATCTTAATTAATATTCTGTATTTTGTTAACCACGTGAACACTAAATTAATCATAGTTAATGATAATGATTAAAAAAGAACACTAAGAAAATGTCAGGGATCTAAAAATAACAAATTTTTGCAAAAACTAAAACCAGACAGAACCATATTTGCAAGGACTTAAAACATATTTAAACCTTCATAAATTATAAACTAGTATTTTAGGTCATGCATTACATATATTAAATTTCATGTAAATTTTATTTCTATAATTAATTACCATAAAAATGTGATTGATTATTCATATCATAGTTAAAGTAAATAAATATCAAATGACCTAGATAATATTTAATAACATTATTTGTGAAAAAATATTAAGTTTATCTCGATATAATAATTATCAACGTATCGTCAATTATGTCAATATAATAAATGAGAGACAAAATGAAGACAGACTATTGTAGGTTGTATTATAATGGTTGGGGTTCTAGCGTAATTAGTGACGGTTAAACTTTTGAATTTTCAAAGTTTTTTAAATTAAGTAGTTCGGTTTGGTTCTTAGAAATACAAAATTATTAAACTGCACATGTGACAAACAAACAGGATGAAATAGTGGTTATAAAAACCAGACTAAGAATAACCAGTTCTAAAGTATTTGGTTATATGTGGTTCAATTCCATTTACATCTAAGATCTGGTTTGGTTCACGTAAACTTTTTGCCCATCCCTATCAAATAAAAAATAATAATTTATTGGCAATAAACAGGGACTACTAAAGTAAGTAATTCTAAATAACACTACATAAGTGATAATTATTTCAATTACTGAAGAGAGTCTCAAGAAGAAAATAACACATGAATTCTCATAGTACAAGTGTGTTTCATGCTTGTTTGGGTAATAACAATATTATTTCCCATGGTGGACCACGGATTATAATAATTTTATTTATAAATTAATTTTCATTAACAAAAATATAAATAAATAATCGCATGATTATCAATTGAATAATTTTTAATATTGATCATCTAAATATGATTACAATTTATTCCTTTTATTTTTAAATTTTCACTATATATATCTCATATACGCAAGCATATGTTTCATACTTGTTTGGGTAATAGTAATGAGATTTTCCATGATCAATCATAGCTTATAATAGTTTTATTTACAAATTAATTTTCATTAACAAAAATATAAATAAAGTGACATGATTATCAATATGGTTAATTTTTAACATTAACCATCTAAATATGATTATATTTTACTCCTTTTATTTTCAATTTTTCACTAAATACATCTCATATACACATGTAACAACAATCTAAGCTATTCAACTTAAGCTTATCCTTCCTATAACTGAACCATAAATAAGAATTGAAAATAAATTGTAATCATAATGAAACATAATATCTCAAATACATCTCATATTTGCAAGCATATGTTTTTGATTACCTAAACAAAATTAATTTACGTAACCATTCATGATCCACCGTTACGCAGCCATTCATGATTCATGATCCACCGTTTCACCTTCGCTCGGTTTGGTCTTACTCAATGCTTGTGCAATTTGGGGGCATCAAGTAAAATGCTTTAGAAAATATTCTCATTAAAAATACTTAAATAACTATTAAAAATGCCAATATGTGTTTTATGCAATATTTTGTATAACAACAATTAGTTGCAACATAGGATAAGGGCTAAATTATAACTGTTACAACATTGATTAAATTACACTAAATAATTTGACCAAAAAAAGTAGGCAAGCCTTTGCTTTTGTTGAGTTCTTTGTCAAAATCACTTTTTTTTTTTTGGTGAATCAACGTCAAAATCACATATGATTCTTCTCTATATAGAAAACTACAAACCAGGTTCTAAGTTCTGATACAAATTAACCACTGACTAAAATAATTGTCACCGATATGCTCCTCCCTAAGCCAAGAATATCATTGAGTTGCTCAAGGAATGACCTTCTGTAGGATTTGGGCATGCAACTCAAATAGCTTTTGTAGGATTAATTGTAATTAGGTTAATTAACATTTAATGGGCTTATATTTTGGACAAAGACTTTAGTCAACCTAGAGAGACATTATATAAACATTGTTTCAGGACCAAAGAGGAGAGCCCTCAATTAGTTTTAAATTGAGATTTTTTCTCACTAGGGTTTTCTTTTCTCTCATCTATCTTATTTCCCTTTCTCCTTTTATCTTGGGATTTGTGTGAAGTCTCTATAGAGGACTAAACACTTTTAGACCAATTCACTGATATAAGGATTTTTACTATAGATCTTGAGGTTTGGTTCTACTTTCAATTTCAGTTATGTGAACACCCAATTTTTGCTAATCTTTTATTTATTTATTTTTTATTGATCTTTTCCTTCAATAAAAAGTTAATTAAAAAATATTTCCTTTATTATATTTGCTAGACCTTTTCCTTTTTATGTTACCTAAAAAAATAATTGAAAGGTTTTTTCTTTTATCTATCTTTTTTTCATTCAAAAAACAAAAATAAAAAATATTAGTTAAAATTGAAGTTATATATATATATATATATATATATATATATATAAAAGAAGAAGAAGAGATTAAGGCAATAATGACAAAAAAAAATGGAAATGGGAGGTCTGAAAAAGATAAGAAAAAGGACAAAAAATAAATCAATAAAGGGAGATTGCCTATAAGTGTCTTATGCTATTTTTGGCATGTTACAAATTTTTCGAGTAAAAATTCATTTTAGTTTATGAATTTGTGAGGAACTGCCATAGTAGTCTTTGAAATTAAAAAATGTCAAAAAAATTCTTGAAATTCAAATTTTTGTTCTTGTAATTCCTGAAATATACAACTTAGTATCATTATAGTCTCTAAATTTAATAACTTACTATCAGTATAGTCCCCAACAAAACTGACGACAAGGACTAACATGAATAATAAATTTCAATTTTTGGAGTTTATTTGACATTTTTTTAATTTTAGGAACTACTATAACAATGCCTCACAAATTCAAGAACTAAAATGTGAGTTTACTCAAAATTTTTCTTTCCTGGTTTCTTATTTTTTTTCCTCTGTGATGCTACACAATCTCAATGTGTATGTTTGGTTAGGTGGTGAAATCATGGTCAACCATGGTGAGTTGAGTCAAACTTGATTTGATTCAAATTTAGGATGTTTGATTACTAAAATAAAATCACTTTCAATTGAGAAAAATCATGGTGGGGTTAAAGCAATAAATAGTTGTTTTTGCTTCATTCAAAATCAATTTTGAGCTTTTAATTGTTGTATTTTATCTATTTTACCTTTATACTCTCATCAATTTATACCCTTAATTCAAAATTAAATTATACAGTGTTGGAACCAAAGACGTATGAAGCGTCTAATCCCTCAAAATTTTGAAGATAACAAACTTATTAAGTTTTAAGTCTCTTTTGTAAAAATGTTTTTACAGCATCCAAAACCGTGGCGTCCAACGCACCAATTTTAACAAGCGTCCAACTGACTCATTATGACGACTGTCCAGAAGTAAGCCTTTCTCTTAACGACTAAATGCTTAAAGCTAAAACTCATATACAAAGTTCGTCCAAGCTTAATTCTTTCTTCAAACATTTAAGCATTTAAAACTTGTCTGGACTATGCGTCTTTCACATATTCTGTTCATAATTAATGCTTTACCTATTTAAAAGATTTAACGTTCAATTATCTAAGCATTTAATGAAAGACAAATACATTTTAGTGCATAAGCGCAATGTTGTAGAAAAAGGAAGTCAACTTATCAAGCTGTCAAGCCGAATAAAGAATGATCAGAAAAGCATACCTTCAACGCAGTCCTACACTTTTCATTTTAGTGTAAGAACTAAAGTTACTTTTCTGACTCTTCTGAAAGCTCAATACACACCCATATTTCTTGAAGACTGAAGTTGAATCCTCTCGACGGCTCTTTTCTACGAAGACTATATATACCAGCTCAAGAAAGAAGAAAGGGTAGCAACGAGAAAGTGTGTAACATAGAGAACAACTACATTTACTGGACGACACAGAAACTTTTCTCTGTAAAAGCATTTGTTTTACACGTAAACTTTTATATCCTCACTTTGTGAGTAGATTTTTTTTTAACAACTGTTTATGTTGTGAAAGCCTGGAGAGGCTTAGTGAAAAAGAATACTTAGGTGGTTAAGCAATCTGGGTTGATTGCATTGTAAAGCCTGAAGAGGCAGTGAAGAATACTTGTTGTATAACCTAAGGTTGGTTAGTGAACACCTTCTAGATGAAGGAACTGGACATAGCTTAAGGTTGAGTGAACCAGTATAAAAACTCTATGTCCTTGTCTTCTCTAATCCTTCTTTAACTGCCTTTCGAACTTGTCTTCAAAAAAGGGCTAAAAAGTTTTTTTTTTTTAATCACACAATTCAACCCCCCCTTTCTTGTACGATTCTTGTTATTTTAATTAGTATCAAAGTTCCGCCTCTTGGGTTTGACCATTTAACAGTGCAGGGGTAAAAAGATCCTAAGCATACATGGATAACGAAGGACTAGCTATAAACAGACCACCGCTCTTTAAAGGTCAAAATTATGACTACTGGAAACAAAGAATGATAACATTCTTTGATGCATG
Source organism: Spatholobus suberectus (assembly GCA_004329165.1). Taxonomy (NCBI): domain Eukaryota; kingdom Viridiplantae; phylum Streptophyta; class Magnoliopsida; order Fabales; family Fabaceae; genus Spatholobus; species Spatholobus suberectus. Next base: position 27,222,213 of record CM014736.1, read on the forward strand.
CCACATCGACATGTGGGATGTGGTGGAAACAGGTGACTATCTGCCCTTAGACCAAAGCAGAATTGAGTTACCTAAAGGTCAGTGAACATAAGCACATAAACAAAGGTACCTACTCAATTCTAAAGCTCGAAATGCTATTATGTGTGCCTTGTCTTAATCAGAATATGAAAAAGTGTATAGTTTGAGAAGTGCTAAAAAGATATGGGATACCCTAGCTTTTGCATATGAGGGTTCTTCACAAGTGAAAAGATCTAAACTAAACTTGCTTGTTAGACAATATGAATTATTTTCTATGGAAGAAAATGAAACTATCGAACTTATGTTTGGTAGATTTCAAACCATAATAAATAACCTGAGATCCCTAGGTAAAACTTATGATAACTATGATCATATTGACAAAATTTTAAGAAGTTTGCCTAGACAGTAGAGACCACAGGTTACATCATTGAGAGCGTCCAAAGACTTAACAACACTCTCCATGGAAAAGTTACTTGGAACTCTCAAGGTTCATGAGTTGGAGTTGAAGCAAGATGAAGGATAGAGAAGAGGAAAGTCCATTACCTTAAGCTTCCAGTGTCAAATAAAAGGATCACCATCCAAAGCCCTGAATGTGGAAGAATCCTCTGAGGAAGCATTTGAAGATGATGATTTTGATGAAGACGAGATATCTTTCATATCAAGAAAGATACAAGCCATTTGGAGAAAGAAAGGAGGATCTAAAGCTAGAAACTTTACAAATAAATTTAGCAAGGAGCCCAAGGAGAAGAGTCCACTAGTTTGTTTTAAATGTAAGAAGCTTAGACACTTCAAAGCTGAATGTCCAAGTCTACAAAAGGAGAAAAAGAAAACCTTCTTCAAAAAGAAGAAGAAAAGACTCATGGCTACGAAGATATAGATCTGTCCTCATCCAAAAAAGAAGGAGAGGAAGAAGCAAACATTTGTCTCATTGTTGAGACCAGTTGAGAAAGTTCAGAAAATGAACAAGACGAAGAGGTAAATTTTAATGACATATTTTCTCTCCAAGAAGCATATAATGAATTGTTCTCTAATTTTTCAACTTTCTTAGTAGGTTATAAAGATTTAAAAAGGAAGTTTTTCGAAATGTCAAAAGAATTCAATTTACTCAAAGAAAATTATGAAAATATTCTGAAAGAAAATAAAGAATTAAAGGCAAAGGATGTTTCAAAAGTGACGCTTTCCAATGAAGCATTAGAACTTCAAAAGGAAGTAACTCACTTAAAGGAAAGTCTATCCAAATTTATCAATGGAACTGAAAACTTAAATAAAATCTTGTCTTATAGACGAAGTCCACATGACAAATCTGAACTTAGCTTTATTAAGATGGAAGCCTCTGGAACAACTAAAAAGACTATTTTCTATAAATTATGTGGAAAGAATAATCATGAATCATCACAATGTACTCATTGTCCAGTTACGAAGGTGTCCAATGCCTTCAGAACTGACAAGAAAGGACCCAAGTCTATTTAGGTACCTAAGTCCATGATTATTCTTGTTGTAGATCTGCTTGACAATAGAAAGGAAACTCCAAACATGGTACTTGGACAGTGGTTGCCATGACACATGACAGGAGAAAAGTCTACGTTCCAAAGCCTCCAACCAAAAAATAGTGGATGGGTCACCTTTGGAGGAAATCAGAAAGGGAAGATAACAGGAATAGGTAAAATTGGTAAGCACCCTCTTCCTTCTATTGATAACGTTTTATATGTTAAAGGACTTAGACACAATTTGCCAAGCATAAGTCAATTATGTGACAGTGGACACAGTGTCTCCTTTAACAAAGATGAATGTATAGTAAAAAACTTAGATGGATCTATATTATTTTCGGCTAAGAGGCAAAGCAATCTATATAAGACTGACTTAAATGACCTTACAAATCAAAATGTGTCATGTCTAGTATCCATCAATGAGAATCAATGGATTTGGCACAAGAAACTTAGACAAGCAAGCTTGAGATTAATCTCAAAGCTAAACAAGCATAACCTTGTAAGAGGACTTCCAAATCTTGTATACAAATCCAATGATCTCTATAATGCATGTCAAAAAGGGAAACAAGTGAAAAGATCTTTTGATTAAAAAAATGTTGTTTCCTCTACTAGACCACTTGAACTTCTACATCTTGATTTGTTTGGACCTATTAGAACAGCCTCTCTTAATGGAAAACGATATGGGTTAGTTGTAGTGGATAACTATACTAGATGGACATGGGTTATGTTTCTAAAACACAAGGATGAGTCTTTCAAAGTCTTTTATATATTTTGCAAAAGAATTCAAAACGAAAAAAGTGTTTGCACAGCCTCAATCAAAAGTGATCATGGAAGAGAGTTCGAAAACGAAAGTTTTCAAGAGTTTTGTGAGGAGAATGAAATTCTCCACAACTTCTCTGTACCACGCACACCTCAATAAAATGGTGTGGTAGAGAGAAAGAATAGGTCATTACAAGAAATGGCTAGAACCATGCTAACGATAACTCTACTCCTAAACACTTTTGGGTTGAAGCTATAAACACAGCATGCTATTTACAAAACAAAATATATATTAGACTTATTTTGAAAAAGACTCCTTATGAATTGTGGTAAGGACAAAAACCCAACATATCATATCTTCATCATTTTGGATGTCAATGTTTCATTCTAAACACTAAGGACAATCTTGGAAAGTTTGATTCTAAGTGTGATGATGGAATATTGTTAGGCTATTCTAAAACATCCAAGGCATATAGAGTCTATAATTATAAAAACTTAACGGTTGAAGAAGTCATTCATGTTAAGTTCAATGACAATAAGCCTGATAGAGAACTATTAGAGCTGGACGAATCTTTTGCAAATATGAAGTTGGACGACACCAAGCAACCAGCGTCCAGAACTCTATTGGATGATCCAAAGAAAGAAGAACATGAAGAAACATTTGGACGACGGCATATGAAGACATACCATCTAGAAGATCAAATTCTTGGAAATGTACGTGATCATGTTAGAATAAGATCAACCTTCAAGGAGCAAGCTCAAATTGCACTAATTTCTCATATGGAACCAAAGACAATGGATGAAGCTCTCTTGGATAAAGGTTGGATCAATGCCATGAAGGAAGAACTAAGCAAATTTGAGAGAAATGATGTCTGGAAGCTAGTTCCTCTACCTAAAGACAAATCTATTATAGGAACAAAATGGGTATTTCATAACAAGTTGGACGAGGTAGGTAAAGTGATAAGAAACAAAACTAGACTTGTAGCTCAAGCAGTATACTCAACAAGAAGGTATAGACTTTACTAAAACTTTTGCACCTGTAGCTACGTTAGAAGCCATTTGCGTTTTACTTTCATTTGTTGCTAATAGTAATATGAAGCTTTATCAAATGGATGTAAATAGTGCATTTCCTAATGGTATAATAAATGAAGAAGTTTATGTGAAACCTCCAGGTTTTGAGTGTGATACTTTTCCTAAACATGTTTTCAAACTCAAAAAGACCTTATATGGACTTAAACAAGCACCTAGAGCTTGGTATGAAAAGTTAAGTTCTTTTATTTTAGAAAATGGTTTCACAAGAGGAAAAATAGACACAACTCTATTTCACAAAGACGTCCATTTACATTTTATTATTGTACAAATATATGTAGACGATATCATTTTTGGTGCTACTAACGAAGCTGTATGCAAGGATTTTTCTATGCTTATGACAACAAAATTTGAGATAAGCATGATGGAAGAATTGAAATTCTTCCTGGGATTACAAGTAAAACACACAAATAATGGCATATACATACATCAAACGAAGTATGCAACAAAGCTCCTCAAGAAGTACAAGATGGACAATGCCAAAGAAATGAGCACACCAATGCATCCATCTTTAGTACTTGGATGAGACGACACATCAAAAAAGGTAGACAAAACCATATATAGAGGTATAATTAGATCTCTACTATATTTTACAGCATCCAGACTTGCTATCATGTTTAATGTATGTTTCTGTGCTTGTTTTCAATTTGATCCCAGAGAAACCCATTTAATAGCAATAAAAAGAATATTTAGATACTTAAAAGGAACCTTTAATCTTGGTCTATGCTATAAGTTGAATAAAGAGTACATATTAGTTGGATTCTGTGACGTTGACTATGCTGGAGACAGAATAGAACAAAAAAGCACCAGTGGAGGATGTCACCTCATTAGTGGAAATCTTGTCTCTTGGACAAGAAAAAGACAAGAGACGATTGCCCTATCCACAGTAGAAGCAGAATACATATCAACAGCGTCTTGTTATTCACAAATTCTATGGATCAAGCATCAATTAGAGGATTACAGTATCTATGAGAGTAAAGTTTCTATCCTATGTGATAATACTGCTACTATAAACTTGTCTAAGAATCCTATATTGCATTCTAGAGCAAAGCACATTGAAATAAAACATCACTTTATAAGAAATTATGTTCAAAAAGGGGTTATTGATATTCAGTTTATTAACACTGAAAATCAATTAGCAGACATATTTACAAAACTACTTCCTGAAGATAAACTCATCCATATTCTAAACTGTCTTGGCATGGAATTTATAAAGGAATAGATTAATTTCATGTGCCTTAACCGTCCAATGACATGTAGTGTCCAATACCATATAATGTCCATTACGTTCACATCGTCTATCATGCATGTGTCCATTAGCACTATGGTTCATATTTTGTAACATTTCACATTTATGTGCATAAATACCTTCATCCGTACATAATCATGTTTTCATTGATAATGATTTGAAATAAATTCTTTATTCGATGTTTAAGTCACTGTTGTGCCGAAAACTGCCTTCAAGAAACGTGCATGCCTGAACCAACATTAAATGCGCACTATTTTTCTTCAAAATTCAAAGACCGTCAAAACCCAAAACCCTTCAATTATTGTCTATACACTCAATATCTCTTGAGACTTTCCCTTTTTCTCTTTCAAACTTTCGAAAGCTCTCGAATCCTAAACCTTAACTCATCATCAATGGCATTAGAGAACCCAAACCTCGCCATAAAGACAACGACCCGTGCTGAAAAGCAGAACGAAGCCATTGTTCTAATAGAAAGCCGTTTCAACATAGAAAGCCTTTGACAACATTGGGGTCAAGGTTAAGGACAACTTGATGAGGTGTGGAATCCTCAACTACTTTTATCTGAACGAGATAATCTACCCAAAACTCATCTGACGTTTTTGGAAGAGAGCGAAGTTCTCTAAAACTAGTGTGGTTGGGACTGTTCTGGGTGTGAAGGTCATTCTAGACCTGAGGAGCATCGCTCAAGCCATTAGTTGCGAGCGTGCTAGCTCCTACATCAAGAACGGCTAGGAAGTCAGCTTTGGCAGACATGAAACGGTGGACCCCGCCTTGATGGGGCCAGAAGTTGAAGGTGCTGTTGAATACAACAAGTTGATAAAGGAAGAAAAAGTGTACCAGCAGTTTCTGAATAAGGGAATACTGCACAAAGTCGAGTCCAAGGACAATGTGACCTTCCTACACTGGTTCACTCTGTTTCACATGATAACTTGACAACAGTTCAACCTTCCTCACCTTATTCTCAACAATATATTTAAGACTATGAAGGGTTGAGGAGAGTTCGACTAGATTACTTATGCTGCCCTGTTGAACAAGATAGTTTGGTTGCAATAGGTATATCATGAGTTCTTTGCCCTTTCTGGTGGTGAATAAGCACAGATCAGGATGCTAGGTGGTGGCCACAGGTTCACCTAGTTGCCCTTTGGCCGTAACAACATAACACAGATGAAGGCTGAGTTTGTGCTAAAATTCGTGGAGAAGACAGTAAAGACAGTGGACGTCAAGGAAGAATCAGTTGAGGAAGCACCTCAACCTGCAAAACAACAAGCTATCCAACAAGCTGAGCAGCAGGACGAAGAAGCTCTATTCGTCCATCCTATAGTAGTTGCTAGACTGTCCACAAGGAGGAAACCGTCTAAGGGAAGGTCGTCTAGAGTAATTAGGTCTAAGATGCAACAACCTCCAGCTCTGCTTACTCCTCCCGCTATTGCTGCTCCTCCACCTGCTGCATCTACTTTTGCTAAAAGAAGACTCTAGTTGCAAGTGGAATCTGATGATAAAGACGGCGAGCCCATCACAGTTCTCTTGAAAAAGAAAAAGATTGCCATTACTACAATCCCTCCACAACCTCAAGCCCTTGCTATCCAACCTACTTCTCTTCTCAAACGTCTAGCAGAGTCTCAACCAACAGTAGCAATGACAAAGAAAAGTAAGTTATCTACTTCTGATGTTGTTGTTGTGACTGAAGAAGAGTTTGTTGATTCTATTATTGTTGAGCCTACTGAATAACCAATCGAACAACAAACACCAACCCAAACATAAATACAAACACAAACCACACACCACACCTGAACCAGAGATGTTATTACCTGGTGATGACGGTTACACTAGCACCATTCCCATTCCCCGGCCTCACTAAACCATACCTTTCCATTAAACCACCCAAACAATCCTCTTCAACTCCCTCCATGCATTTGGCTATCTCTTTTGCATCCGTTGGATACGCAGAAGACTGAGAGAAAACAAAAAGGAAATGGAACCTGCTGTTTGTCTAAGGCAACCAGCAGAACTTGGTGGACAACAACACGATGATACTGCATCCAAAGCCTTTTCCAGAACCTGTATATGGCTTTGATTACTCACCCATACCCTTTAAATGATATATGGAAGATTACGTCTATCAACCATCAAACGCATACCTGGCTCTGCCTCCAAAAGTTATTGAACACCTATCACTCAAGCGGTTTATCAAAATGAGGTACCCAAGACTTGTGCGAGCTTGGTGCTTTAATGCACACCCTCCTAGAGTACTTCAACATATAGTACCTCTAGTTGAGGAGATTGAACAAGCTCTGCAACAAAGGTGTGGTTGAGTGCCAGAAAGGACCATCCATATCAAGTCTATAGATTTGAAGTTTAGGCCTTTGGACCCTAAGGAAGCTGGATTCTTCCCCTCACTCTTCGACCAAATGTTTTACAACTCTTTGAAGAGCTTTGCAACCTTGAAGTACCAACTATTCATTCCTCCCTCTCAACACATCTCACCAGCAACAATCATCCACATCCAACTAGATCGCATTTGCCCAAGGCTCCTAACCTTGTATGTTAATAGCAAGAAGATAAAGTTGCTCACAAAGCCGCCATCCTTCCTCCACCATCTAGTGTCGAATTTCAATAGCATGCCGACATCACTCTGGAATGGTACTTGTTTAAGCGTCTAACGCAAGACATGGATGAGGAATATGTTGAATGCTTTTGGCATCAACACATGTTCACCTGTGAGCAAGAAGCGTTCGGCAGTGGACTTTCGGTGGACGACAAGGCTGAAACTCCAACTTTGAAGACTTGCAAGTACACGCAACGTCCAGCTTGTGTCTTTCATTTCTCTGACACATTAGTCACCTTTGTTTGACTAGCAAATGAACGCCCCTTCATTGGATCAAAAACCTCCATTCTTTACGCCATCAATGCCCCTATCACAAGCCCCAAAACCTTCAAATCGCCCTACCTTTGGAATACCCCTTGTCGATATGAACTCACCCTTCCAACACTTAAATTTTTGGAAGCACCACCACCCTAAAAAATCTAACCACCAACTCCACCTTAACGACTTTCCCCAACACTTCCACCACCTCCAACTCCCGGTTCCCAAACCTCCACAAGCCTTCCAACTACCTCTATTGCCCCTTCTAACTTTCCACCTATAGACCCCACCGTTCAACAATACGTCACCACCCAATTCCAACCCATCATGACCCTTCTCCAACAAATTCTCCAAAACCAACAAGAACTTCTTCACATCCCGCAACCATCTCCATCCCCACCTCCACCTTACTCGTCACCCAAGTGATAGTGATGTCTTTTTCCTTCTCTGCCTGTTTGTTTTTTATTATGACAGAAGGAGGATAAATAACAGAAATAAAGTATAAATTTGTTCTGTTCGTAAGTTTTTTTCTCTTGTTTTGATGCCTTCTGTCTGTTAAATATTTTGGTATTTCTTCACATTCATGCATATACTTATCTGTATTCTATCTGTCTGGATGATTATTTGAACTAATATCTTATATGATTTGAGAATAACTTTATTGGTATATCAGACTCAGGGGAAGTATAAAAGTAAGTCTATCGAACTCCTTCATATGCAATACGTTTTCTTTTTGATATATATATACTTGCAAATCTTAAAAATTAATAAGGTTTGTCATCATCCAAAAGGGGGAGATTGTTGGAACAAAAACGTATGAAGCGTCTAGTCCCTCAAAATTTTGAAGATAACAAACTTATTAAGTTTTAAGTCTCTTTTGTAAAAATGTTTTTACAGCGTCCAAAACTGTGGTGTCCAACGCGCCAATTTTAACAAGCGTCCAATTAACTCATTATGATGACTATCTAAAAGTAAGTCTCTCTCTTAACGACTAAATGCTTAAAGCTAAAACTCATATACAAAGTTCGTCCAAGCTTAAATCTTTCTTCAAACGTTTAAGCGTTTAAAACTTGTCTAGACTATGTGTCTTTCACATGTTTTGTTCATAATTAATGCTTTACCTATTTAAGAGATTTAATGTTCAATTATCTAAGCATTTAATGAAAGACAGATACATTTTAGTACATAAGCGCAGTGTTGCAAAAAAAGGAAGTCAACTTATCAAGCTGTCAAGTCGAATAAAGAATGATCAGAAAAGCATACCTTCAACGCAGTCCTGCACTTTCCATTTTAGTATAAGAACTAAAGTTACTTTTTTGACTCTTCTGAAAGCTCGATACATACGCATATTTCTTGAAGACTGAAGCTGAATCCTCTCAATGGCTCTTTTCTACAAAGACTATATATACCAGCTCAAGAAAGAAGAAAGGGTAGCAACGAGAAAGTGTGTAACATAGAGAACAACTACATTTACTAGACAGCACAAAAACTTTTCTCCGTAAAAGCATTTGTTTTACACATAAACTTTTATATCCTTACTTTGTGAGAAGATTTTTTTTTTAACAACTATTTATGTTGTGAAAGCCTGGAAAGGCTTAGTAAAAAAAAATACTTGGGTGGTTAAACAATTTAGGTTGATTGCGTTGTAAAGCCTGAAGAGGCAGTGAAAAATACTTGTTGTATAACTTAAGGTTGGTTAGTGAACACCTTCTAGATGAAGGGATTGGACGTAGCTCAAGGTTAAGTGAACTAGTATAAAAACTCTGTGTCCTTGTCTTCTTTAATCCCTCTTTAACTACCTTTCGAACTCGTCTTCAAAAAAAGGCTAAAAAGTTTTTTTTTTGAATCGCACAATTCAACCTCCCCTTCTTGTACGATTCTTGTTATTTCATACAGGACAAGAAAAATAGCTAATATTGTACTTATATGTCAAAGTTGTTTTGCACTTTACATTATGTTTCTTAATTTAGATATCTTTGTGTTTGATGCTTATGCTAATTTAATGCTTTTATTATCTATTGGTTTAAATATATTTTTATCCTTGCAATTTAGTGCTTTTTTTATTTTAGTCCTTGCAAAAAAAAAAATTGACTTTAGTCCCTGCTAATATCAACCCATTTGTTTTTAGTCTTTACTGTCAATTTCTGTTACAAAAAATACAACATGGCTACACATCATGATGATGACATCATCATGTCACTCAACAAGGGTGCCACGTCAGCAATAATTTATAGGGACTATAAACAAAACAAAAATAGATTGCACGGACTAAAACCAAAACATGACATATTTGTAGGAACGAAAAATGATATTTAAATCTTAAATTAAATATTAAAATTAAAATAAAGGTTTAAATATTAAAACATTTTTCCTCTCTATTTTCACACACTTAATACTCTGACACATTTAACACCCTCAACCTTTAGTAAATTCATACCATGAAAAATGATTCATCACCACTATTGTTGTCATCACCGCCACCCGTACCACTATCACTACTACCACCACCACCATCACCATTGTTGTCGTCGCCTTCATCACCATTATTGTCGCCTCCACTACTACTGCCACCACCACCACTACCATTGTCATTGTCATCACTACCATTATTGTCGCTACTGCTACCACCACTATTGTCATCATTGTCACCACCACCACCATCGCCTTCACCTCTATTGTCGCTACCACTGCTGCCACCACCACCACTATCACTGTCGTTACATGCCACCACCTCCATGAAAGCTATGACATCAAGTTTCTACATTTCCCACCATATACCCAACCCATGGTGCAACCCATAAAAGCGTCACATATACCATAAGTCACTAGCCATCAAACTTGGGAAGCGACAAGGAGGACACAGATGGTATATGACTCACTACCTATGTTGGTGTTGGTGGAGGATGTGAGGGATTTTCAAAATGAATGAAAGGTTGTATCCTTTCATGAAAATATGTGTCTATTTATGAAAAGGTGCATGTACGAAAATATCATTTGTTGTTTCTTCTTTCTTATAGGACCATCACCATCAACGATTTCCTCTTTGATATTTTTTCATTGTTGTGGAGCCATCACTGAACACAAGTCAATAAAGACTGTACCAACAATCTTTAGGTTCAATTACTAGTCAATAAAGATTGTACCAATAGAGGAGAAGCGAACCATAACGACAACAATAAGAAGAAGCCGCTGTGATATTTTGTTGAGAATTTATTCTTTTTTCGAATGGAGTTATGTGTGGTTGAAGGAAGATAAGAGTGAAATATTTCTTAACCAATAATTTTGGGAGAAAAGGGTGGAGCTTGGAGGAGGAAAAGGGGAGAAGAAAAAGAGTTTAAAGGCAAAAAAGGTGTAGAGACGAAGAGGGGAGAAAATTAATATTTAAGCCTTTAATTTATTTTAATAGTTATTTTAAGACTTAATTTTTTTTTTGTCCTTGCAAATATGTCAATTTTGGTTTTTGTCCTTGTAATTTATTTTTGATTTGTTTCTAGTCTTTATAAATTATTGATGACGTGATGACATCATCATGATATCATCATTATATCATCAAGTGATGATGATGTCATTAAGTTCGTTAGCCACGCCATCCTTTTGTAATAGAGATTAATGCTAGGGACCAAAAACAAATGGGTTGATATTTATAAGGACTAAAGCCATTTTTTTTTTGCAAGGATTAAAAACAAAAAGTGCTAAATTATAGGGACGATAAATATATTTAAGCCTTATCTATTTCATCCAATTTTAATGTTTTTATAAAAGTTATGGATTATGTTTCAAAAGTTAAAATATTATGCATATATAGTTTTTTAATTTAATAATTAACATAAAGTGCAAAATTACTACATGCCTATTTATTTTTAATATATATATATATACATATATATATATACATACATACATATATATACATACATACATATATGTATATATACATATGTATATATACATATCTACATATGTATATATGTATATATACATATGTAGATATGTATATATACATATGTATATATACATATATGTATGTATATATGTATATATACATATGTATATATGTATATATACATATGTAGATATGTATATATACATATGTATATATACATATATGTATGTATATATGTATATATACATATGTATATATGTATATATACATATATACATATACATATATACATATATACATATATACATATATACATACATATATGTATATGTATATATGTATATATGTATATATATATATATAAAGTACACATGACAATTAAATCCGAACCCATGGGTACTCGTTGGATCACGACTTAATTTTGACAGAAAAAATTTGTTTTGATTGAAGTCAAGATCGAGTTCAGGTCTTTTTTGACTTGTGTAAGTAGGGTCGAGGTCGGCATTGATGATGTAACTCCTCGCCTCGCCCTCACCCCAAACTCACCCTGTTATATATTATATATTATATTTTATATTTTATATTAATTATTATATATTATGTTATATATGAGCTTGAATTCTATTTTCATAATTTTATTTTTTATATTGATTAACAGTATAAATTAATTATTTTAATACTTAAATAATTTAAATTATAATAATTATGAAAGAATAACATTAAAATTATATATTTAACTAAAAATTTGATTTCATTTTTAAATTTTTTATTTTTAAGATCTTTGCTATTTAATAATTTTTATATATTATTTACGTTAAAATAAAATTAATACTTAATATATAATTAAAAATATATAATAAATTAAATTTATAAAAATGAGGTGGGTTCTTTGTAGGTTTCGCTGAACCCGAAAAAATCCAACAGGAATGAAGTTGGGTTTAATTTTTTTTAAAACTGCCTTTTCTAAACCTGAATTCAAACTCGCCTCGCATTTGATGGAGTAAAGGATAGGGAGAGTCAAACTCATCCTACCTTGTTGTTATGGCTAATATCAAAATAGCTAATTATAATAAAAAAGAAATATACATAGACATTAAAACCTATTTTGATAATTATACACTCAAAATCAATTTTGTTTCAAATTATACAAATAACATTTTTTTCAAAAATCACTTTTTTAATATCCGTTATTTAAACAAAAACTACGTTATTTCAAAATTAATTTTATAAAATTTGTTGATCTAAAATCCATTCTATTAACGTACATCCAAACCATTGCTCCCAAGGACATGCTGCAGTTGTCATTTACTGAGAGCGAGGGAACAAATCCCTGTCCACGTTACATAGTACAGACAGCACAACGCACAACAACTAGCAATTCTTTGTTTGCTGCGGCACCCAACAGCCTTTTTCCACGTTTGGGACCATGAGACGTGAATCTCAATTCACAGACGTGATTTTATTATTTTAGAGATGTTTGGAAACAAATTTCCAACTTAAGTCAAAATGAGAAACGTGAGTCCAACTTGAAGCAAGTAAAAGTTCTGGATCTACTCAAAATCTATTTTTTTCTCTAAATATGTTATTTTCTCATTTTTGCCCTCTCTTGATATTGCACTCTGTACTCATCGGATACTGCACTTTCTGTTGCTTTATGGAACCGTTCCGATGCCTTAACTGATTTGTTCTTTTGCTGAAAATATTAATGCACAAAGAGTTAATTTGGTTATTTTAAACCTTTTGTTTATTTTTGTTTCTTAATTAGTGTTAATAACCAATACGTTCGTCTCATTGCTCCTAATTAGGTCTGATTTTGCAAATATTTTAATAATTTATTTTATTTTAAAAAAATATTGCAAACTTAACTATTTATTTTTAAATTATTAATGCATATACTAATATCAATATAATTAATTACAATATAAACATGTTTACATAAAAATATATATAGATATTAAAACTCATTTGGGAAATTTAATTATACACTCAAAATTGATTTTTAACGTAAGTTTTCAAATAACATTGTATGTGAAAAACAATTTTTTAATGTATATTATCTAAACAAAAATTATGTTATTTTAAATTTACGTTTACTTAAAATTAATTCTACAAAATTACGTGAATTTAAAATCAATTCTACCACCACATCTAAACACTCACTCCCTGTTCTGATTACACCAGGCAAGCCTATACTTTTCTTTTATCAATTTTTTTTTTTTACCTTGCTATTTATTATCTCACTTTGGGCTGCTTTCTCTTTTGGGTTTTGCAAGTTAATCGATTAAGTTGTACCTTTGTTTATTATTTCACAATCTTTTGCTGTTATGCTTCATTTCAAACCTGTTGATTGTTTCATTTCTTCATTTTAAGTTGGGCTTTTGTTTATTATATTCCACCATCCACGCTTTCTTAATTGCTTCCGGGTTAGCATATTCTTTTAATACTCTTTAATCAAAAAGTTTTTCCTATATAACTCTTTGAAGATTAAGTAAGAGTGAACCCCATAAATAAATTAAATATATAAGTTATATATTTTTTTTACTAACAACAAGACTATATTATCTTTTAACTTACATTAATTTATTATCTTATCAAATTAAGTATTTTTTAAACAATAACAAAAATTGTTAGTGATAACTATTTTGGATCTCATTCCTATTTGATTATTGCGAAAGCCTTGTCAAACATTAAATATTTGTCAAAATATTTTCATAAAAATTAATAATAAGAAATTAGCACTAACTGATCTCATATTTATTTGGTTTATCCATTTATTACTTGTTAGGATAAAATTTAATTGTCATTTTTTTTGTAAAGGGTTAATTTAGACGGGACGCCTTGTTAATCCTACAATTTTAATATGGAATGTCCAAGTTGTGACAACTTGATACTCCAACAATTTTTTTTGCTAAAAATGAATTATTATGAATATTATCATCATTATTTTTCTCATAAAAAATAAAATAAAAAGGTTTACTTTAAGCATGACACCTTGTTAATCCTATGTTTTGACATGACACACATGAATTGTGATAGTTTGGTGATGTCAAATTTAATAAAAATTACCCAACATATAAATCTTTTTTTTAAAGAATTACATGATTCTGAGTTCTTGTTGCATTGAAGGATAAGTAGGAGTAAAGATTATCCTTGTCGATGTCAAAATTAAATTTTCAAAATTTTCCTTTTTAAAATAAAACCATATAATAAGCTTTTCATAAATATTTTCTTAATCTCAAAAGTTGCAATAAAAGTATCTATTTCCACAATATTGTTGTAAATAAAAAGGGTTACATATATATTAAAAAAAATATTAATATTTTACACAATTAACTAAAAATAATCGTTTTTAACAGATGTATTAGAAGTGTGGCGGGATTCAGTTTCCACCATTCCTTATACACAACTAGACTCTCGAACCCAAGATCTTTTTAATGACCATTTTTTTTTTCAAAGCATAAAGGTTTTCTCAATTATTTCCCTAAAATAATAGTTGGTGCCGATTCCATTATCTTTTTATTTTATTTTATTTTATCAATTGTCATTTCACCTCTCGTCGCATGTCCTTTGGGCACATTGTGACATCAGTTTTTTTTGGTTCTCTTTCTTTTCCTCTTAATCTCCTTCTCTCTTATTGAATATTGATTGTGAATTCTTTTTGGGTTGTTGCTTTATCATTCAAATTCAAATTTGCATTTTTGAGTAATGTGTTGAATGCTTAATTTAGCATGTTCTAATTAGGATTAAAAAGATCTAGGATGCTTAATTATAAGCTTGATTGAATTTCAAATTTTAAATTAATCTAGTGAATTAGATGATGCTTAGTCTTTAACCTAAATTAGTCATATTTTGAATGATTAATTCAGTAGGACATTTTCTAAAACTTATTAATGTTTAATTAGTTAATTTTAGGATTAAGCAAGAATTAAAATCAAAAATTGGGATAAATCTTTAGAATTTAGTGATAGACCTAAACAGAGATGGATCTAGAAACCTATATATTAAAGGGGGCCAAAAAATAAAATAAAATAAAATAAACATTAAATTATAATAATTAAATACATCATATTGTTTATTTAAGTTGTGAACATTGTTCTTTTTAAGCTTATTTTTTTACCATCTTCATAGTTAAAAATGATCTCTCTATTATAAGGTTAAACTAATAATTTAGTCCCTATACTTGCCGTGGATTCTTAATTCGGTTCTTGTATATAAAAATTTATTAAATCAGTCCCTATATGTGTAGTGCATTCTTAATTTAGTCCCAACCGTTATGATATAATTTATAGATTCTTAATTTGTTCCCTATAGATATAGTGCATTCTTAATTTGGTTCCTATACGTGTAACACATTCTTAATTAGGTTTCTATAAATGTAGTGTATTCTTAATTCTTATAGGGACTAAATTAAGAATATGCTATATGTATAGGGACCAAATTAAGAATGCGCTACATGTATAGGGACCAAATTAAAAATGCGCTACATCTATAGGGACCAAATTAAAAATTTGTAAATGCCTTCATGAAGGCAGGGACCAAATCGGTAATGTTGACACTTATAAGGACCGATTTAATAAGTTTTTATGTCTAAAAACCAAATTAATAATTCGCAACATGTATAGGAACTAAATTATATGTTGAACCTAATTATAATAATTGAAATATAAAGAGTTAATTCTTATACATAACAATATATAGTTCTTAAAGGGTGAAGGGGGACCAGGGGCCAAGGCCCTTGCTTGCCCCCCTTGCATTTGTCTCTGGACCCATATAGAATGCTAGTAAGTGGATTATCAAATTTAATGATTTAATTTCTTTCTTTTTTAATTATGATTCTTTTTCTTTAATTCTCAATTAAATTTTCAACCCTCCCATTTTTCTAACATTCCTAATCAGTTAATATAATCAAATATCCTTGGAATACGACCAAGATTATTGCCTTGTACTATAAATGTTACTTATTTCTGACCCATGTAAGAACATAAATCAATGATCGAGAGGAAAGACAAAATATTTCCTATACTTTTATAATCTCCTTCTCTTGTACATCAACCACTACTTAGACATTCTTTAATATACTTGTAACACTCTAGACACCGAAAAAAAGCATGTTTAAAGGAAACAAGAAAAAGTAAACACACAAATTAAAACCCTTTACCCAAGTATATAATATACAAAATTGGCCAATAAAAATTAGGTTTTACATAAGTTTAATTAAGCTGAGGAGAAATTCGAGAATATGAAGGGAAATCTTGAAATAATATTATGCCCTATTAAAGAAAACATTATATAAGGCAACCTTCATCATTTTCCCAACTACGAATACAAAACTAGGCAATGGGCATCTAAATTTGTTATAAGAACAAAAAAATTAAGCACTTCCAAATAAACAAAAGCTACTTAGATTTCTTGGAATTCTTTAAACGTTCAGAGGTTAGAAATGCAGCATCCGCCTTAATGAAACTCCACCACAAGTAGGTAAGAGGTATAGTAATGGCATGCTTAAAAGCATGTTGATCTAGAAGTCCTTGAAATGGGGACAATTCATGTACCCGTAGGGGCATTGCAAAGCCGGAAAAAGCTAAAACAAACATAAGCTTCCGCCACGAGGGATGGTGACTAGCATCACGCCAAGCTGCCCATGTAAAAAGTTGTGCTACAGTTAGTGGTACACAAACTTTGAAATTCCATTCTGCAAAGTTAGAAAAATAATTCCATAAAAATCATATGAAAGTGGAAAAAAAATGAATGGTATGAATAAGAAAAATAACATGGTAAAATAATAAAGAAAACACAAATTGAAATTTATATCTCAGTAAACACATCAAAAGAAAGGGGTAGAAACAAGATCTCTAAGTGAAGAATCTTGTCAATACTCTTGCAATGGAAGCTGAGGCCACAGATGTGGATGGAATAGATAATTAAAAAGGTAGATTTTTCTGAAAGGAAAATAAAGTAAACATGGGGCTTTTATGTAATTCTTGTCCTTAGAATGAATAAATAGTATAAAAATTACTTGACAGGACATACCAAGGTCTAGTTTAAAGAAGTTGAGGTACATTATATGAGTGGTCACAAAAGCTATCAATGGAGCAGAAATCATAACTCTAGTAGCTTCATCTTTTACATTTAAGCCTCGTAATATGGCTAAAATCAAGGAATATCCAAGGAGGACCACTGAAGAGGAGTAGTCTAGCCTCTCTGTTAACTCACAATATCTGCATTTCATTGTAAGAAAAATTTTAGGAAACATGTTACTAAAATAGATAATACGACAGGTTATTTCTTTTTCTTTTAATTAGTTGGGTGGGATTATAGGAAAGATGGTCTTTAAAGAACAATAGAAGCATCAACATATACAAGTTCGAATACCATTAGCATTAGCTATAACTAAATCCAACTATATATTTGGGGTTTGCTAATGATGTACTCTCATTTGTTTTCTAAAAAAAGTATGTTAGCAAATTATAACTTTATATTTGTTAAAATACTCACAAAGGTGTAAGTTACTGACTTACTCTTAAAAAATAAATGAAATTATATTAGCAAGCCTCCCCCTGCATACACATACATATTGTAATTCTGTTGCAAACACAAACAAAGCCATTAAAGTTTTTAATGTGTCTTAGACTAAGCTACAAATTTCATTCAGGATTTAAAGGGAAGTATTAAGAATACACATGCATGTACTAGAAATTAACATAAGAAATACAGATTTTATTAAAATTTCGTATGACTAAGATTGAATTAGGGATATGTAATATGGTGAAGTGACCATGAGATTTAGATTCCTAAAGAAGAACAAGGAAGTGTCAGTTTATCAACTAACAATATCATATAATATAATTGGACCTTATAAAAATTCAATCACTCTTAATGACAAATAACAAGGTAGAACATTTTTATAATAACCAAAACAAAATGACATTACATATTTAAAATTAGTATAATTAAAATACTGAAATTTTCTGCACAAGTGACTTACCGACTATGAAAAATAACACTCCAAAAGCAGGAGTTCAATGATAAGAACCCAAAAACATGCCACAAACTAGCATATTCATAATAGGGCCTCTTGCCTGCCTTTAGAGGAAGCTTTTTGTATAGAAGAGTGGAAAAGGACATCCAACCATGAAGATGCAATGCAAGACTAAGGGCAGAGAAAGCCATAGAAGCAGGCTCCTGAGTAAATGGATGACATATCAGATCTCTAAACAAAAACTTTGACATCTTTGGACATCAATTCAAGGGACAAAACTTAGATACAGTGTTATAGATATCAGATACTATTTGTATTATTCTCCAATCATCATTAGAGTTTTGCCTTGGTCATTCACATAATAAAGGTTTTGCGTTAAATAATTATGTAGATTACTAAGATAAAACTCCAATTCTAATTAGAGAATAGTACAAACAACACTTACAGAACTGTATATAAGTTTTGTCCCATTACAAATGGAGCATAGAATGAATGACTTATTTATTAACAAACCTGTATCCCATAGATACGCTTAAAGGGCCATTTACCATGGTATTGCACTGGAGGTTCCATAAGTATCTCCCTTTCTTTCTCACTATCAAGCATGCAGTAGTATTGACAGTCACTTTGGCAATCCCATTATTTCCATTGTACATAAAGTGGTTCTAACATGTCCCATGGATGACCAATAGGGACTTCATCTGAAAAAAATTTACAGTTCGGAAAGCTTCTTTCACCAAAGCATCCAGTTTCCTCGCATTGTTTTACACAACTCCTAATATCCAAAGCAAAACAAGAACAAAAAAAATCCTCTTAATGTATTTTTGTACAAAATGTGTTCCAAATAGAAATAACGATTGACATACTTTCAGATAAAGATTGAAGAAAGATTAGAGTTATGTACCTGTAACGTGGATCAGCATCACCACAACTTGCATTTAATATCGCAATAAATGATGAAAACACCAAAAGGAAAGCAAAAGCATAACAATTTAACATCTGATTACGAAAGATTAGAAACTCAAAGGTTAATAACTTCAAGCATTCAAATAGATCATAAATTCAATAAAAAACGATTCTAAATGCCTTAACAAAAAGAACAAACTATTATGTTGCATCTAATAGAACCCGGTTGGCCTAGTGGTGGAAGGTTTAGATAGTATGCATGAGGTCATAGGTTTTAACTTTAGTGCGACTATTGTACACCAAAAAAAAAAGGAACACAATTTACAAATATAATATAAAATAGTATTCATATAGTAATTTGATATCCAATAGAGCTCTTTTCACCAACATGAAATTTCCATTTTCTATGTAAAAATATTGGTTTTCTTTTCCTTCAAAACTATAATTTGAAAGAAGTATCAGATGGAAGAATCAAAAGAATTCAAAAGAAAAAAGAAAAACGAGTTCGTGGAAAAGATGGAAGCAAATGCAACAATAGAGTGAGCAGGGGGAGACATTTTACCTTTGGGGTGGTGAGAATTGCAGAAACGAAAGTTTAGTACAAAAATTTGAAGTGTTAAAAGGAATCCAGAAATGGCAGAAACAAGGGAAAATTTATGGTGAGGTAATGAGTAATCTAATGTTCCATTTTAACAAGACAAAGTCATATGAAAGGATCTAAGCCATTCATGATTTTTAAAATCACACCAATGATTAACTAACTCCCTTTAAGTATATGACACCATTTTCTTATTATTTTTAATGAAATTTCCTTTCCTATTATTTTTCTTTTGACACACGCTTTCTTCTCAACAGACATATGACTTATTCCTACAAGTTCCGTTTTTTTTTTTTTTTGTTTAGTTATTTTGAATTATTATTATTATTTTTGGTTTTAAATTAATAGTAAGCTTTCATGTTTAATTGGAGTGATGGAATCAACTTAGTGACAATCAATCCTGATGCAAAATTATACTTGATTCCATTGACATAAATCCATCTACACAAGGCTTCTAAGCGAAATTGCAAAGTCATTTGAAAGCTGGTCTTCACCCCATTGCCAGCACCAGCAGCATATCTATAAATGTGGGAAGGGGTGAGGTCATAATAGAGAATTTTGACCATTGCCCACCAGGGCAGTATGTACACTGTCTAACTTTTCAGGAGCGGGTTAGTGGTTACCTTAACAACTTATTAATTAACTATGTCCAATATAGAGCACAATGTTAAATTCATCTTTAAAAGGCAGAAGGGTGGCCTGCTCTCTTACCCTTCGTTTGGCAGCGGCAAAACACGAAGAGATAGAAAAGAGAGGTGAGAAATAGAAAAATGGGTGTGTTTGGTAGAGGAAAAATATTGAAAAGAGAAATAAAAAGGTGGTGAGTCCCACCTAAAATAATTTTCGAGCAAAACTGACAAGATATGACAAAAAAACGGGGACTAAAGCATTGATAATCGATTATCAAGGCTTGCAACACTATAATATAGAATCTGATAATTGATTATCATATTTTCATAATTGGTTATTTAATACAAAAATTGAATTTAATTTAATTAAAAAATCTAATTTAATTTTTATTTTATTTATTTTATTTTTCTCTTTTCCAATTCTCACTTATTTCTCTTAAATCAAACACCTCTATTTCCATTCATCTATTTTTCTCTTCTATTTACATCTGTTCTATTTTTGACATATTTCTTTCCTTCCTACTAAATACACCTTTAGCCTCCTAACTTTGTTCTGTATTATGCATTTTGATAGCCATTAAATAGCATCTTCATCACAAACACACACATATATAGGGTGAGGATTAAGTTACTCTAATAATGACTCTTGGTACAGTTATTTCACTCAATAACTTTTGGTATATATTAAATATTCAACTGTTAAAATAAGAGATTTTATTGAATAGATCAAGACTACAAATTTTTACAAAGTTTGAAATCAGTTTAATACTTCATTAAATAAATTCAAATTAAATATAATATGTTTTTCCAAATTATAAGTAAATGTTGATATAAGATTAACTAACTACAAATGTCGGATTTGTCTAAAATTTAGTGTGAATGATAGTTGAGATAATATCAAAATATTCAATAATTGGATTGTTGAAATTTAATATATACTAACAATTATTAAGTGGAGTAACTTGATCTCTACTCATATATATATATATATATATATATATATATATATATATATATATTTGTTTTTTTTTTTCTTTCGTCTTTTTGCAGTCTCAGTCTAATCCTCAAATCGATATATATAGAATTGATGTGTGCTCTTTTTATAATTCCACGCATGTATTCTATGTTACCATTCAACGTATCTAATCGAATATCAATTAGTCTATATACTGGAAACTAAAAACTGGAATCCATACCACTAGTAGGTGAGGGTAAGGAATTTATTTTAGGAAATAGGAACATGGTCTACTTTTGAATTCTGATCTATGTACCTAAATTGAAATCCATGCAACATGAAACCTTCATGGTGGCTTAGAAAACTTAAGGTTGTGTTTCAACGGAGGATTTTAGAATTCTAAAGAATTTTAAATTCTAAGAATTTCAATTGTTTCAATTGAAATTTCTTTATTTTTCAATTTTTTTGTTTGAATAAAGAAATTAAATTTTTTTATTTTCAAAATCTTGTGTTTGGATAAAGCAATTAAATATTTTCATTTCAAAAATTTCTTATTTTGATAAAATAACCAAATTCCTTTATTTTTTTATAATTTTATATTTGAATAAAACAATTAAATTTCTTCTATGTATAAAATATTTTATTTGAAATAAAATATTACTCTGTTACTCTGAAATCCAACGTCTCTAACATGCCATTGACTCCAAGTTCAATAGTATTGGAGATGTCTTTTTATTCTACCACTTTTATAAATAAATAAATAAAAAGTAGTGATTATAAGGATAGGCATCAAGATGACTATGCGACACCTTGTCTTGTTTGCCCGTTATGCATGTGGACGTGGATGTGGATGTGGAAGTCCCTTTATTGTGGTTCACAATGTGATTTCTACCTAAGTGTCTCTCTCTTGACATATTACCTAAACATTGTCTACTTACCACACATTGAAAAAGACTAAAAGGTTCCAGGATAAGGTTTTAGACTCCCAAGTCCATTACAAGCAAAAGGAACATGGAGGTTTCTATTACAGATGAAATTGCAGGCACTGTGGTGCTCAACCCTGATAGGTTGCGTGAGCTCGAAGCATTTGATGACACAAAAGCTGGTGTTAAAGGCCTTGTTGATTAAGGGGTCACAAAGATCCCAAGATTATTTCATCATCCACCTGATAACTTTGTGAAGGCCTCAAATTTAGGCAACACAGAACACATTATTCCTGTTATAGACCTTGCAAAAGTTGGTGAAGATCCAAGTTCACGCCAAGAAATTATTGGCACAATAAGGGAAGCGTCTGAGACATGGGGTTTCTTTCAGGTGGTCAACCATGGCATCCCTGTGACTGTTCTAGAGGACTTGAAAGATGGGGTGTGCAGGTTTTATGAACAAGATAATGAGGCCAAAAAGGAGCTATATACTCGTGATCAGATGAGACCTTTCGTGTATAATAGCAATTTTGATCTGTATAGTTCACCAGCACTCAATTGGAGGGACACTTTTGTGTGTTATCTGGCTCCTAATCCTCCCAAACCTGAAGACTTGCCATTAGTATGCAGGTAAGTTCATGTACACTACCTTAAATTTTAGGCCACTTAGATCAAGGTAAATTTAGTGAATTTAATTAGAATATACTGATAGTATAAAGGTTTTTTATACTGTAATCTAAACATAGATTGTCATGTATATTAAGATTGTTGACTTTTGTAATAATTACTTTAAAAGTCACATTTAAGATAATTTCTAATTAGTTGATGGTGAATGACAATATATGAAAATTAAACTCATCTTTGGCTTTATAAGCTTATATTTGCATGAAGTTACCATGCATGAAGGGTGTGCATGGTTCTTGAAGAAGGTTCAACCTTCTAGTAGCACAGTAGGCTATAAATTGTGTCTCCACTTGTGTGCATGAAGAGTTATGAATCAAGGTATACAATATGAAGTTAGACAAAAAAATATACAAGCCAATACAAGTTAGGTTACAAATAGTAAGAAGATCCGAAGTTAAATTTTCCATTTCTACTACAAGGCATTAAGTGCTTACTGACTGCATCTTCTTGTAGGGATATAATTCTGCAATATGGGACATATGTAATGAAACTTGGAATTGCACTATTTGAATTACTATCAGAAGCTCTAGGGCTGCATCCAGACCATTTAAAAGACATGGGTTGTGTTGAGGGGCTTCTTTCACTATGTCATTACTACCCTGCCTGCCCTGAGCCAGAATTAACTTTGGGAACCACCAAGCATTCTGATAATTGTTTCCTCACAGTGCTTCTCCAGGACCACATTGGTGGTCTCCAGGTTCTTTACCAGAACACGTGGATCGATATACCCCCAGAACCTGGGGCTCTTGTAGTTAACATTGGTGATCTTCTGCAGGCAAGTTCTCTATTGTTATTCTGAATGTGTGGATTTCCTGCAGTAGTTATTGTGAATGCTTATTTCATGTGGAGCTTCAATGCCATAAACTAATACATTTTAACAAGGTTGCATAAAATGGCTAGAATTAAGTTGTGGTTCTTGTAGCTTAATATTTATCTTAGCCCTCGCATGTTTAAAAGGCTGTTATAAGAACCGTTGCTTACATAAGCAACCATTCTTAACAGTTCTTGAGAATTGTGAGACAAATGTAGGACCCATTTTAAGTTCTTAGAGATTGCATCATAGGAGAGAAAACTTGTTGAAGTTCTTGAATCCCAAGTGACATTGTAAGACCCACCAAAAGTGAGTTAAGCAACTCCACTATGATTGCATCATTGGAGATGCTTAAGAGTATCATATTCTTATATTCACATTATTAAACAATAGTACAATACATAAAACACGCAAAATTTGTTATAATATTTACAAGTTCTTATGATATGTAAAATGAATTTAAATGAACGTGGCTAATTATTTGTTTTTTCTTGAACCGCAGCTTATAACAAATGACAGATTCAAGAGTGTAGAACATAGAGTACTGGCAAATCTCGTAGGTCCAAGAATATCTGTTGCATGCTTTTTCAGCGCAGGTCTTAAATCATCACCGAAGCTGTATGAACCTATAAAAGAATTATTATCAGAAGACAATCCTCCCAAATACAGAGAAACCACAGTTGCGGAATATGTACGGTACTTCAATGCAAAAGGCCTTGATGGGACCTCTGCTCTTCAACACTTCCGGATTTGAGTTGAATTGATGCGGTTTATTTAGCACAATAAATGAATAAATTAGATAAGTTGGAAATTATAACATTGATCAAACTCAATATGGTTAAGGATCTTATTCTTGGACTGGAAATTTGTGGTATCACTTGTCTTGTAAATGAGACATTAAAAAGTACACACCGATTTGCTTGGTCTTAATACACTGTGTGAGGTGAAACTGGAACTCTTTGCATGTGTTGATTATTATATATATATATATGTGTGTGTGTGTGTGAAAGTCTGAAAGGAAACCCAATTTACACGTAATTGTGTAAAGTCAAAGAGCGTAAGGCACTAGAGAAAATGATATTTGTTTATAATCACATGATTTCCATTCAGCACCATACGGCTGAGCTGCCCATGAATTAGTAGCATATCAAATGGGAAATTTCTTTATTTTGCCTTGTGAGTTTGTCACTCATTTTGTTTTTAGGAAGTCCTATTCATGCAAAATTTCTGAAGGAGAAATATCCAATATCCTTCCCTAGTCCCCACCTAACGTAAGTACTGGGGATGGATATGACCATCATAAAATAGAAGCATTTTTGTTGCTTTCCATGTGCCCCACTTACCATGGTTGGGGTAGACCACATACCATATAAAAGGATTTTAAAATTGCACCCAATTATATAAACTATATAATTCTTAACACTTACCGTGAATGACGAGAGGGGGGGTTTTAAATTCAGGCCATTAGCCTCCAGATCAACACCTAGATTAAAAAATACTTTAATAATAGTTTACTATTGATTCTGCTGATCTATTCTTCAGGTAGATTGTCACGCTTCTATTAAACAAAATAAGAAAAGCCTCGTCCTTAGTTGCTTTGTTAAATCCAAGTTGTCACAATATGACTATAATTTAGTTTTCTTATATGACGAGAATCCAGAGAAAGAAAATGAGGATGCCTTAGTTTATTCATCTCTTATGGAAAACTGAAATTGAAATCAAAGCATTTCCATTCTCTCCTCTTGATTCCACCCACTCCTCCATCATGAACCCTTCATAGTTGCTTTCATTACCACAGATAGCCTCAAAATATGGTGGTCACAAGCACAGATGAGTTGGAGGCAGGAGCTGATTCCAGTTATGACAGGATAAGTGAACTCAAGGCATTTGATGATTCAAAGGCTGGTGTCCAAGGACTGGTAGAAAATGGTGTGACAAAAGTTCCACGGATGTTCTATTGTGAGCACTCTAATCTTAGTGATGGCTCAACCAGTGAACCAAATTCAAAGTTTAGTATCCCCACCATTGACCTCACAGGCATCCATGATGATCCTATTTTGCGAGATGATGTTGTGGGGAAACTTAGATATGCATGTGAGAAGTGGGGCTTCTTTCAGGTCATAAACCATGGAATTACAAGTGATGTATTGGATGAGATGGTCAAAGGTACTGGCAGGTTTCACCAACAAGATGCCAAGGTGAGGAAAGAGTACTACAACCGTGATCCAAGCAGGAAAGTTGTTTATGTTTCCAATTACAGTCTGTACCATGAACCTGCTGCATATTGGAGGGACACACTTGGTTGTGTGATGGCACCTCATCCACCAGAAGCAGAAGAATTGCCAGCAGTTTGCAGGTTTTTGATAATACAACTTTTAGCATTAGTCCTCGGCTCCTTGCACATGCTGGAACTTTAACTTATATAAAAAATTTCTAGTTTCTTAAGATAGTTATGATAGTTTCTAATTGATGATGGTATATATATTTTATACTTCTATTTTGGTTATTTGAATAGAGCAAATCTGTAACTCCTTAATCCTCATGTCATTGCCTTAGTAAGTATAGCTGTTATGTTTATTTTTATTGTAGAAAATCTTCATTAGATTTGGATGTAATGTATTTCATTCCATTTTTTTTTTTCAAATTCACTTATAGTTAACTTTCTAAATTGTAACATCTCTATCTTTGATGAGTTGATAATATACCTGCAGAGATATTGTGGTTGAATACTCGAAGAGAGTAAAGGCATTTGCTTCTATGTTGTTTGAGTTACTGTCAGAAGCTCTAGGCCTAAATCGCTTTCACCTTGAAGAAATGGGTTGTGCTGAAGGGTTTCTTCTTCTATGTCACTATTACCCAGCATGCCCTGAGCCTGAATTAACTATGGGAAATAGCAAGCACACAGACAATGACTTTATAACAATACTTCTACAAGACCAGATAGGTGGTCTTCAAGTTCTTCATGACAATCAATGGGTTGATGTAACTCCCATCCATGGAGCCCTTGTAATAAACATTGGGGATCTTTTGCAGGTAAAATCATCATGCATAAAAATAGCATGTTCATACTACTTCATAAATAATTTTATTGAGGCTTAGCGCAATGTACTCATCATAGTTAACCATGCTTGATTCTAAAGCAACATGAATATGTGTGTCTGTGTTATAAGATGTCTGAAATAGTAAATCCTAGAAACGGTTTGAAATAGCTTGAAGCAGGAATATGGCTGCTGATTATTAGCAAGCCAGAAGGTATTGGTTTTGGAATTTGATTTGTCTTGCCTACCCTCTCTTTAGCATAATTCCTTCTTGGCCACGTGCCCCTTTTCTTTTCCTATAATTTGATAGTTAATTCATCCTAATTGTTAATTTATTTTGAAAAATAATATATAGCTAGAACTTTATTGTTTCAATTTTTGCTAATATGAGTTCATATTGTTATTGGCAAAATATGCTAGTTAATCCATTCTACACATTAGTTATATTATTCTATTCATATTAGTTTAAACCTTAAACAAAAATTCTCACACATTTATATCAAACTTTTGAAACCAAGAGGAATTTGAAGTCCATTGGATTTATTCTTGAATCTAGAGTACTTCAATAAGGACTATGATGTCTTTTTTTATTGTTAGTTTAATGTATCTAAAGTTTTTGAATGGTTGTGTCTATAGGCACCTACTATGCTCAAGCAAGAAGTATAAAGTTTTATTATTTTACATATTTTGTAGACATTTACTAAAGATGTAGCTCGGATTATGCACGTGAAATAAGAATTGGGTTGTGATTATCAGTTTTACTGTATTTTTGTGCAGCTTCTTACTAATGACAAGTTCATTAGCGTTCAGCACAGAGTTCTAACAAAACAAATAGGTCCAAGAATTTCTGTTGCATCGTTGTTTAGAACAGATGATGAGTCACTAGTCTATGGTCCAATCAAGGAACTGTTGTCTGAAGAAAGTCCACCACTATACAGAGACGTCTCTTTGAAAGAGTACTTGACATATTATTATGCAAAGGGCATTGGAACTTCCGCACTATCACACTTCAGATTGTGACTGTGAACAATTGCATGCAATATTTATATTTATGACAATAATCTAGTGAACTTTGGGACGTGTCTTCAATAATGGAAAACCAAAGCATATTGCATGTTTTCTCTAAAAAATTTATCCATTTGGGCTGCAGAAAATGACTCTGTATTATGAAACAGGACTTGAATAGTCTTTAAGATATAATCATATAAATTAAATTGAAGAAAGGTGGCATTGCTACTTTTGGTTACAACATTGTTACCTGTTGCTATCAACTAATTTCCACACCCTCCCTAACCGAATCAAATGACAAAATTCTTAGTTTTTCAGCCACAAGTGAACGGAGGAGATGATATGATGACCCTTCCCTATTTAAGTTATAGGACACGGGGCACTTGGTTAAATCAGACCTACGGATCCAAGTTGCACCATTGCACTCTTTGAGCATATCTTTCCTTCACTCTTACGCGTTGTTTGTTTCAACAGATTTTGAAAAAAAAAAACTATGCGAGAAAGAAGTGTAAGAGATAATGAATTTTTATATTGTTTGAGAAAGGAGAGAAGTGAGAGAAGAAAGAAAAGTTTGTTTGAAAGGACCAATGACCAAAAAAAAAAAAAAAACTCCCCCAATGATGAGATTTTGAGAGAAGTGAAATTTTTTCTGTAAGACTCATTAAAATAATTGAAATGATATATCTATTATTTTGTTTTGCATTATGTAAATATGTTATTAAGGATAAATATATCTTCACAATATTTTTTAACTTTTTTTTTTATTTCTTTTCTACTTTTCTCAATCTAATCCTGTGTTTAAAAGAGGTGTAAAGGAGAAGAAAAAAAGTAGAGAGAAAAGAAAACACGAATAACAATGTATTTTTCTTTGTTAAGTTAGAGAAAAAGTGAAAGAAAAAAGAGAAGAAAAATTGACTTTTAAAAACAAAAATTTAAAACTTTCTTTCCTTTCACTTTTCTTTCAATTTAAATTTCAAACTTTTTTCTCTTCTCTCACTTTCTTTTTTCTTAACCAAACGAAGCCTAAACAATTTTAAAATCTACTCATTTTCTCTTCTCTTCTACTTCTTTCTACTTTACTTCTTTCTTCTCAAAATTTTTCATCATCCAAACAAAGCATTAGAGAGGATTAGCCCACAAATCTTGAAATAATTAGAAATATGTCAAATTTGGGATTTGAACCTAGTCTGCTCTTATACAAAACAATATGACAAAAAATGCTTACCATTATGTCAAAAGCTTGAGATGCTAATAAATGTGCATCTTGACATGTAATACTCTACATCATATGTGATTCCTTTCATATTTAAGCCATTAGACATGGATTACTGGGTTGAACTCGATCTACAAATCTAATATACATTCATGTGATCCTTTTAGCATATTAAGAGAGATGCTAAATATTATAATGAGGGGGAAAATAAAATAAAAAATATATTTCTTTTATTAATTTATTGATTAACATGTAATTGTTTCTTATATTTATAAGAGTTTGAGATAAGTTAAATTTCCTAGTAAGGTCCAAGATTTTTCAGAAGTAATATTATCTTATTTTAATATAATGATATGGTAATATTACTACGAGACAATATACGATTTACTGTTCATAAGTATATTTTAAAGATTTTGTGCCTGGGTATATCTCGATCCACACTTATAATTTAGGCTAACCCAATGCTTTAGGCCGGAGTGACCCACTACAGATTTAGCATCAAGTCTAGTCCAGAACAAATTACCTTAACCAATGTTGCGGGACAGACGTTAAAAAACTGTTTGTACAAAAGCAAACAGTGGATTGTGACTTGTGAGCTTGTGGCACCAATTTAAATTAATATTTGTGCCTATTATGTCAATTCAACTTGATATTACACCATCAAGGCATGTTCTAGGCCCTCCGAGGGAATCAAAATCTTTTTGTCACTTAGAACAAAATTTAATATTACAACTAACAATCATATTTGAAATCGCAAAACACCCAAACCGGTAGGTATCAACCCAGGTTAAATATTCATAACAATAATAAACTATCAAATTCATTTTTGAAAAGTTTGACTACTGACACATATTTTTCGAAAATATAAAAAAAATTGTCCTTTATTCTTAACAATTACAAATCTCACCAGTCATGTTATTTGACTAATATTTAAAAATTAATATGACTAATGTTTATAATTTTTAAAAATCAAAGTAAAATTTCAACATTGTTAACAATGTTTGATAATCTAAATAATTAAGAATTTGATTCCTCTTAAATAATGTTTTAAATTCAAGTTTTATAAATAAAAAGATAAATACTGAGAGAGTTTTATTTTCTTAAATTGAGTCTAATTCATATGCTAAGTTTTTATACCAAACACTTATTCCAATCTGAAAAACCAATATACTTATATTTATTAAAAATGATTTTGAGATATTACTCAAAATATAATTATCTTTTCATTGCTGCAGCAATTATCATGCCAAAATAAGGGACCACTCTACCGTCTTCATGCACTTTACAACTCATGAACATTTTGAAATCTTTTTGTCCTATTTCCACGACGAACAAACTCAGGAAAAACAGTAATTATATTATATATAACGAAAAAATATCTAAAAGATGACACAAAATCCTCGTCATTATCCTAAGTTATGATGATTTTTTTTTCTCTTTCTCTATCATCTTCTTCATCTATCTCTTTTTTATGTGAGATTATGTCACTGTGCAAGAAACACTGAACCAAAAGCACTAACCAATCTCGTCTATATATACGGCCAAGAGCCCAACACGTACCATAAACATAGTGATTAAGACCAATCCCACAGAAGAGTAATTGGTGTTACCTTTTGGGTGGATTCCAGCAATGGCCGCAGTTCATGGCAGTTGGGTCAAGGTTTGTTATCATCTTTATTATTATGTTTCTAAAGATTTGTAGAATTATTCTCACTCTTTCATTAAACTCTATCTTTCACAGTCATATTTGGTTAATATGAAATCATATGTTTAGGATCCCTATTTATTGTACCCTTTTGTCCATCCCTGCAATTTCTTTTCTTTGGTGTTTTCAATTGCAATCTTTTTCTCAAAAGCACAAACCTTTGCAATTATGTGTTTGGTGTAACTTAATTGTAAAAAATGAGTCACATATTTAGATAAGAATGATTTCCTTAACATCCATCATGCATAAAAATCCGGATGAAATTGTTCTCATGGGATGGAGAAGTTGTTGAAAATGAAAATTTGGGGATTTTTAGGACTCCTTTGTGCTTTTCCTCTGTTCAGAGGTCATTGAGGCTCGCAAGTCGTAATAAAGCAAAGATTTGATATCAAAATCAAGTTTTCAGTGAAAAACACTTAAATCATATATGGGCTTCTCTAATACTCATTTCCTTTTTATTTGTTCTTTATATTTTCCCAACTAAATTAGTCTCTAAGAAGTCTCACTGCAGAAATCTCAAATACTTTATCCTAGTTCATGAGAACCGCATATGCTGGTCACCAATCACATTATTCTCTGTAAAAAGACTAACATGACTTATAATTTTTAAGGAATAAAATGAAATTTTTGTATTATAAAAAATAATATATTTGTACCAAATTTCTTCGTTATCAAAATCGACTTGAATCGGTGTTCAATATGTCCGGTCAAAAAATGGGTGATTTAATTAGTTTGAATTAGTTGTTGAATTAGAAATATTATAGTATCATTGTGATTTGATCAAATTTTCAAGTGATTTTGTGACCTGCCCAGTAGTGGCTGGGTAGGTTTCCGAGTAAATCGGTATATTGCAAATTTTTTGAAAATTTTTAAGGAAGTATATGATTTTTTTTTTATGACAGAGACTATACATATTCTCTAACACAACTGCATATTTAGGATTTAAATTTAAGATTATTGATTAAGTTAAAACAATTCCAACTAATTGATTCAGTGACCTAACGTTTTAACCGAATTAATAACAGATTCGAGTTTGATAACGTTGTTTCTTATAAACCAATTTTGAGATTTAATTCCCTTTCAAATCTTGTATCAGCTTGACCAAAGAGGAGCAGGGCAAGGAGCGAGAAGCTCACATGCTATAGCCATAGTAGGACAAAAGGTGTATGCATTTGGCGGCGAATTCGTGCCACGTGTCCCCGTGGATAACAACCTTCACGTGTTCAACCTAGAGACTTTGACGTGGTCCGTGGCCGATGCATCAGGGGATACCCCACCGCCACGTGTCGGTGTCACAATGGCCGCAGCGGGAGAAACCATTTATGTATTTGGTGGAAGAGATAGGGAGCACAAAGAGCTTAATGAACTCTATTCTTTTGACACAAGGACCAACAAATGGGCCTTGATTTCAAGTGGTGATGTTGGGCCTCCTCACCGGAGCTACCACTCCATGACCGTCGATGACAAACACGTGTACATCTTCGGCGGTTGTGGGGTCGCAGGGAGGCTCAATGACTTATGGGCTT
Source organism: Spatholobus suberectus (assembly GCA_004329165.1). NCBI lineage: Eukaryota > Viridiplantae > Streptophyta > Magnoliopsida > Fabales > Fabaceae > Spatholobus > Spatholobus suberectus. The sequence goes on from CM014736.1 coordinate 27,254,536, forward strand.
TTGATGTTGTTGACAACAAGTGGGTGGAGTTTCCTTCTCCGGGTGAGAGTTGTAAGGGGAGAGGTGGGCCGGGCTTGGTAGTGGCCCAAGGGAAAATTTGGGTTGTGTATGGGTTCTCTGGAGAGGAAATGGATGATGTGCATTGCTTTGATCTGGCCCACAAAACCTGGACCCAAGTTGAGACAAGTGGGCAAAAGCCCACGGCCCGTAGTGTGTTTTGCATTTTTGGTAATGGGAAACACTTAATTGTGTATGGTGGGGAAATTGATCCTAGTGACCAAGGTCACTTGGGTGCTGGTCAATTTTCTGGTGAGGTTTATGCATTGGACACGGAAACGCTAGCATGGAAGAGGTTAGAGGATAAGGTGGATTCTGGGGGCCATCCTGGGCCTCGTGGGTGGTGCGCTTTTGCCGGAGCTCGCCGTGGCGGCCATGAGGGGTTGCTGGTGTATGGTGGCAACTCTCCTAGTAATGATAGGCTTGATGACATTTTCTTCCTTGCTCTTTCTCAAGAGTTGGCGAATTAATTGGGGATTGTTGTGCTATGGTTGCATAATGTAGGGTGAATTCTATAAATGTATTAGTGATCCTGGTGAGAGGGCAATGCATGAGAACTTAGGAGTCTTTGGTACTTCATGTACATAGCTTGTGAATGTGCTTGCGTAGTGGAATAAATTAGCAAGTGTGTGGTCATTTCTCAATTGGATGATTGGGTGGCTCAATTATTCTTGACTTTTTGATTTGAGGTTCCTAATTTCTTTTTCAATGGTAGTGTAGGATATTAGGAGAAGAAAATGTTTCTTGAGTCATAATCATCGCTGTAAGTTTTTATTTTTAAAGTTATGTACGTTACATTTTTAAATAATTTACTTTTCAACATGATATAATATTATAAACCCAATTATTTTTAGAAGGTTTATTGGATCAAATTAACTCCATAATCTAAATAAAACTAATTAAACTAATATGAATTACTTTTGTCAATTAGTTAATTTTACTTTAAATTCGAACTAAACAAATTACAGTTAGTTTGATTTATAGATTTACCTTTTTCAATTTGGTCTGATCAACCTTTTTATTTTATTTTTAAACTTTTAAATTTATACATTTTAAGCTTTGGTTTTTAGACTTTTTTTTTTATATATTTTTGTCCTTTTTGTTCATTTATTTTGACTTTCTTATCTAGTATTTTTGCCTTTAGCTATATTTACTATCCAACTTATGAACACCTTTAATATTTTTTTTATTCTAAAAGATATTAAAATAATATTTTTTATAATCATCAACTTTTCAAACCAATGAAATCAAAACTAATTGACTAGTTTGACTACTGATCTAGTCATAGTAATGGGCATGGAGTATGTGAATTGGATTGAACGAGTTATGTTTTGCAAAATATTCAATGCAAATTCTATAGCAATTTGTTTGGTGCATGGAATTAGAGTAGTGGTTTACAATTGTAATTCTAATTCTAATTTTATCAATGGTTCAAAATCATAATTTATATGTTTGGATTACGTAAAATAATTAGAGCATAGAATTATAATTTTAAATTAAATTTCAATTTTATTTTGTACCCCTAACTAATTAGGAACAAATTTAGGTAAGATTATTTTGAGCTTGAGTATTAATTCACATGTGATAACAATGACAATTGTAGATCGAGGTGGTGGTGATAGCGGTAAAGATGGTAGTGGTAGTGGTAAAAGGGTGGTGGTAGACACAATTGATAATGGTGGTAGTAGTGACAATGAAAGTGATAATAACTACAACAATAATGGTGAAATTAGTAGTAGTAGTTGTGACAATGACAATGGAGGTGAAGGAGGTGATAGTCGTGATGGTGGTTATCAATGGTAATAGTAATGGTAATGATGACAATGGTGGTAATGATGGTAAGATCAGTGATGGTGGTGTGAGGAGTGATGATAGATAGTAGTAGCATTAACAATGATTAGTTCTAATTGCTTAACAAACTAATTACAGATTTTAAAATTGATATTTTAAAATTTGAAGTTTTTTGTTTTTGAAAGAAAGCTAAACTAAACTACTCTTAATTATTAGGTTTTGAGTTTAATTCTCACTTAGTGCCTGTTTGGCAAAGAAAATTAGGTGCTTTGGAATTGTAATTATAATGTTTAGAAGTCTTTTTACAACCGGAATTACAATTCTAAGTTCCAATTCCATTGAATTTTGATTTAACTAAAAGTAACATTTCCTAATTGAAAAACGATTTTTTGAATAACTTTTGAAAAAAAATATATAATTATATCTAACTTTCAAATAAAAAATACTTTTATAATTATAACCAAACAAAACATATCTTCTGCTGTTTTATTAAATGTCTAATATTTAAGTTATTTTGTTATACACCCTTAATTAAAATAATTAAAATCACTTTAAAAAAAAAAAACAAATAAACCCTTTAATTGCTAGCAAGTATTAGTCCTATAAAATCTTATAAATTATGGACAACGTAAAAGGAAAACAATTGAGGAATATCTAAGACCTCTCTCACTCCCACCCCACCTTATATTTAATGTAATGGAGATTGATATGTACTAATCAAACAAATGGCCATTATAAAATAATACATTTTGTCACTTTCCATGTGCCACTTGTTAAGGTTTAGACTTTAGAGCAGTATATCTAATACCCACTACCACATGCCACGTAGGTTTTAAATATTGCATCCAATTATACAAAAGGATATGGTTTAATTATGTTTTTAGTCTCTCAAATTTGAGAAATGTATTTTTTTAGTCTTCTAAACTAAAAATTAATCTTTTTGGTCCCTCAAATTTTAAAATTTTCTGTTTTGGTCCTTTTTTCCAAACTCAGTTAATGAATTTGTCACATAAGACCTACCAATAATGTTTCTATCAGTGAAAACATCACATCAAACTCAACTGATGCTGCACAGCTGATTTAATCTATCCTATAAATGATATAGAAAGTGGTCTTAAGGACTAAAATAATATTTTTCAAAATTTGAGGGACTAAAAAGATTAATTTTTAATTTGAGAGACTAAAAAAATACATTTCTTAAATCTGGAAGACTAAAAACATAATTAAGCCATCTATAATTCTTCACTCCATGTGAGTAAGGAGAGAACGGTTTTTAATTTCAGGCTATCTCCCTTGGAACGAGGATCAGATCCTTAAATATTAAAGTTTTTTTCTAATTAAAAATGATTTGATTTATTTTAACTAGTCATTTGGTTAAGAAATCAATTTTTATATTCGTAACTTGTTATAAAAAAAAAAAGGCAAATTAAATTATCACAAAGTAAATTGCATCTTTGGACTTACACCAGGGTATTTCTATATATATTGTTATGCCATACTAAAAAAAAAATCATATGTTTAGGACACAGTAAAAATAAATTAAATTTATATTGTACTATATATTAGTTAATTTACTTTATTCTCCTTACTTAAAATATATCAAATCACTTACGTGAAAATGGGTAAAAATATCAATTTTAAACAAAAAATCAAATTTGTCTTTGAGAAATTTGAGGAGAGGATACATTTTTTAAGAATGTAAAAAGCTCACCTTAGCCCTTAAAAATTGCATAGTGAGCTATATCGGTCCTTTTTAAAGATTACTTTGTCCTATGTTTAAAGACTAACATGATCAACATTTGAAAGCATCGGTTTGAAATTTTTGTAAGAAACAAATATGTCCCACCCTAAATTTCTCAAGGATAAATTTGAAGTTTCACTCTAAAATTAAAATCAAAATGAAATCAATTCTACTTAAGCACAACTAACATATGGGTGTAGATTTTTATTTATACACAACAAAAATATAAAAATTGGAAATGTTAATACAAAGGACTGGTAATATGGCTATTAGTCGTTCACCTCTAATTTTGTATTGTCAGTCATCTTTTGGGTTAATTCTCCCATAATGGATTTTTAAATCAAATCGTATTTTATAACATTTCTTTCAAACGAATGTTTCACTCATATACATGAAATTTATTCTTAAGATATTTGATTTCAAACCTACGATAGTTTTTTATTTAGGTAGACAGTGATATCCTTCAACTAGGTACACATAAAAGAAGCTTATCTAGTCGCCTTATTGAATCTAAGTTGTTTCAATAGTATAATTGTCGTATATGCAAAGCATCCAAGAAAACAAATAAGGATGCATCAAGTTTATTCACCTTGAATGGAAAATTAAAATAAAAACATTATTTCTTCTGCTCCTCTTCAATCGCTTTGAACCCTTTATAGTTGCTTTCATTACGAATTTGTTGCATTGTGTTATGGACCCTTTTGGGCCTAGCTACGTGGTCCGAGGCCCATGATAACTAACTTACCACCTTGTTGCTATATAAGGCATTATATGTCTTCAGGTACAAATCTAAGCCTTATTATTCGCCTCTTATAGACACTGACTTAGGCATCGGAGTGTCTTTGCAGGTGACAACTAGGTGCTGCTACTCACCGGAGTTGTCTAGAACATCCACCCCGTTCGAGGTACCAAAACACTCTCGAACATTGGCACCGTTTGTGGGAACGACGCTCCTTTTCTCTCTTCAAAGTGGACGCTCATAACCACCGCGGATCCACTGCTGTTATCTTCAATGGATGCAGAGCACCTAATTTTTTATTCATTCCTTTGAAGTTTTGCATCTGACTGCACAAATTCAAGCATTCAAGGTTAATCGATGCTCAGTTTTAAGGAACACGTTCAGTCTCGCCTCAGGTTTGGTTCGGTCATTGAATCAGACTTTCGTTGGCGAATCTAGAAGAATGGAAGAAGGAAAAGGAGAATATGTCAAACTGCAAAAGGCACAATCACACTTGCATTCACCAGACTCTTCTCATATCCTGTTGAGGAACACGTTCAAATTATGATTTCAGATCAGTTCAGCGGTTTTTGAGTTTGTTCATCAATTTGATTTACTCTTTTACGCATGCTAAGCTCATTGCATGGATTTTGCTATGCTTTTTTTTGGAAGTTTTTTCTGAAGTTGCATATCTAATTCGCTCCTATGACACTCTACCTTTGCGTCGCATCGCGCTTATTTTCTTGGACAGCTAAAATCCAATCCACAATGAGACATGTTAAAATCGTGCCGACATTGACATTGACCCCAACCGGGTAAAAATAGATGAGACATGCTTAATGCTGTAGAGTCAATTATTGACCTGCCTAATTGACGAGTACCTATATTCAAAAAAGGGACATCATCCATCAAAGCCCGACGTAGGCTTGCCCGACGTTGTCTTTCACCACAGCTTCATAGGGTGTCGATTTAGAGGTCGAAGCACAAACTGTGTCGGCATGTAAGCGTCAAACAACTTACACACGCCCACTGAAGCAAGCTACAATTCGGAGGCATGTCGGCTAACGAAACAACAATAGATACCACGGTCAACACACTTTAAAGCCCATGTTACCTGTATCTCGAATCCACTATAAAGGTTGCACTCCTTTATCAATGTCGGCACCTGACACTTCGAACCCCGGACAAAACCTTTCTCGGCTCCACCTTTGTGTATAAGCCAAGTTTCGACATGCGCTCCTTAAATTGCAAGACCGTTTTCGTGGACGGGGCTAAGCAAGCATTTGAAGCCGGGCAACCATCGTGTAAGAGATCGACAATTAAAAGCCGAGACTAATCTCGACTTGATCACCGACATCACCCGACTTCCGACATCCATTTCAAAGTCGGCTCATAAAGTACCCAAGATTGCATCCCGCCATGGTCAACTATACCCGACGTTAACCTCAACGAAGTGTTACTCGGGATTAAGACAGCTAACGTAGGCCGACGTCAAAGTTGGCATCCGAGATTAAGATGAAACATAACCGAGATCAAGATAGCAAATGCACTGTTAGGATCATATACGTCCCTTGGAAGCACGTCGACATAGACCCTAACAGAGAATAAGACAGCAAGCATAGGCTAGATGTTAATGTCGACAAAGCCTTACCGAGATTAAGGCACCGACATTCCGTGATCAAATTGATCTCCCCACAAGCCGGTCGTGATTTCAAAGCTGCCAACGTTTGCTTGAAGTTAACATTGAATCTCCAAAGCACTCTAAACCGACAATGCTAAGCACAATCTCATCACGCAAGCCTTCATCTTCATCCTTTATGTGAACACTCAAACATCGACATTGCAACCTAACATAGGTGAAGCCAGTTTCGATCTCAAAAACACCGCTCAAATTTTAATGGAGGGACTTATGCATAGTGAGCTCTCATTGGCCTAGTGCAAATGCTCCTTTCGATTCTAATCTCGAAATAAAATCGACTTTATGAGGGTCTTTTAGGGACAAGCATCCGGCTTTTAGGCTCAAAGCTGCCCAACTTTCAACGTTGGCTAGCCATTAGCACTCGACATACTTGAACCAAATTACCCAAGTGGTAAAGATCTAACTAGAAGCTCGATCCGACGTACGAACTTGTGTACAAGCATCCAGTCATAAGTAATTCAATGCCCAATGTCAAGGTCGGCAAGCTTTTGAATCCATTTCTAAGATGAAAGCACCTGTTTACTGTTAATTCTGGGGTATGTGTCACAGCAAGCACCGATATACCAAAGTTACAATCAACCAAGTCTCAACACCACTTCCTCAGCAAGACCACTAGGCCATCCCAACGGGCTTCAATGCCAACGTCTACCTACCTTGGCATTATTGAGTGAGTCTACTAGCAAAGCCGATTTCAACTTAGTCCGATTGTCCACCAATGCTCTGCGCATAATTGACTATCCGTTTTAAGCTCGACATTAAAAGTTTACTAAGACTTTAAAGCTATCACCGAGATGAAAGCATCGACGTTCCAAGGTAGCGATCAATCAAGCTCAACATTATACATTCTCGAACTGGGGTAGCATACGACATAGTCTCAACGCTCAAGCCATCAACGTCATCCTTCATTCAAATGGGGTAGCTAACATCGAGGTGGCATACAAGCCTTCAAAGTAAAAGCTAGTAAGCCTTTTTAATAATAATATATAGGTTGTGATATAGGTTTTGGAAGATGCACCCCGTACAGGTCCTACTTGCGTTAAGGTTTAAAATAAGCCTTGAAATATATGATAAAGTAATAAGCACACACTTGTAAAAGTGATATATGCATTCATTTAATTCAAACACAACCCCCAATGTCAAAGGAAGGATGCCACGAACACTAAATCATATTATTATATTATTACATGTCATTGCAATATGTCATCATAACACATTAAGTTTTATCACCTTGGCAAAACTTACAAAGGCTTAGAAGTATTCAATAATGTAATAAAGAAGTTGCAAACTGGCATATTAAAGACAACAAATGCATGTCTTTTAAGCATAATAAAGGCTCGCATTCAAAGTAAAGCTGGGTTCGCATAGCATTCCTTTTCATATGGCAATTAAATTGTCATTATGTCATATGCAATCATCATGTATATGTGCTACTTCTCTTGGAAAAAGCTTCCTTGCAGGAACTATCAATAACAAGAAATGACTTTATGTAAGCATGGAGTACTGCTCATGCAGTTTAATTTTGTAAAGAGAACTTTCACATAGAAGCAAACGATGGCTAAGTTAATAAACGCTATAGCTTCAATTTTATTTAATTTTACTAACATTATCTATGCCATCATGCAAGCTTGCTCTATGTCTGTCTAAAAGAAATTGTAGGACTGACATATCACCTCCTAAGGCAGATTTAAAGCTGACTCGGGGGCATGCATGGGCAAAATGGTCAAAATCATTTACAATTATTTTGCAGGTCAAAAACAAAAAAAATAAAGAAGAAAGGCCGTGCGAACTACTCCGTGTACGTGGATTCGCTCCAACTGGGGTAGGAAGATCGCTCCAGCCGGGATAGAAAGATATCTACCTCGTCAAATATGCACAAGGCTCATCAGGTACAAAAAAGGAAAAAAGTATATATATAAACAAATATATATATATACGTATATATACATATATATATACGTATATATACATATATATATATATATATATTGAAATTCATTTCAAGTATAAAAGCAAAGCAAAAAACGGTAGCTCAATTGAGAAGTCGGCTAACATCAAAACTTATTTTTCACTTTAAACTAATAGTCTGCAAGAAGAGAGCAAGTGTGGCAGTGAAAGCCTAAGCCACGTGACTCAAAGAACAAGCCGGTGTTCGTGTCAACACAAGCCACCGACTTCGGGGGCTACTGTTCTGGACCCCTTTTGGGCCTAGCCACCTGGCCCGAGGCCTATGGTAACTAACTTACCACCTTGCTGCTATATAAGGCATTATATGCCTTCAAGTACAAATCTAAGCCTTATTATTCACCTTTTACAGACACTGACTTAGGCATCAGAGTGTTTTTGCAGGTGACAACCAGGTGCTACCATTCACCGGAGCTGCTTAGAGCATCCACCCCGTTCGAGGTACCAAAACACTCTCGAACACATTGATAGCCTCAAAATATGGTGGCCACAAGCACAGATGAGTTGGAGGTAGGAACAGTTTCTAGTTATGACAGGAAAAGTGAAATCAAGGCATTTGATGATTCAAGGGTTGGTGTCCAAGGACTGGTAGAAAATAGTGTCACAAAGGTTCCACGTATGTTCTATTGTAGAAGCTCTAATCTCAGTGCCACCAAATCAAATTCAAAGTTCAGTATCCCTTCCATTGACCTCACAAGCATCCAAGGTGATCCCACTTTGAGAGATGATGTTGTGTGTAACGACCCTCTGCCGCTACAGTACTACTCATATTCCTCATCATTTAATCATAAGTTTAGACATTAACAAAATTTGATTATATCCCAATTCATAACTATAAAATTTAAACAAATCCAAAGGTATCATGTATGATTAAGATTACATACAATAACATAACTTCCTATAACTGGTCAACTATATAACAATTTTTACATCAAAACCAAAACAAAAGGAAGGAGCTTCCAAAAGAGCTCTGCCCAAAAAGGTCTTCAAAAGTCTTCATATGAGACCTCCTCCATCAGCTTCTAGAAGCTGGATCTATAGACACCTCTCTTTCTGCTCCCACGCCAAACGATGTGATCATCACAGGCACAAACCACACGTGCAAACAATGCAAGAGTAAGCTTACTTGAAATAATAAAACATATATTTTAAAAGTAAAGTAATAGAAAAATCTCCTCATCCCATACCAATAATCAAACAGAAAAATAGCAAAAATATCAACAACAAAGTATTATCCACACCTTTACTACCACTCTAATCATAACAGTAGCCACGACAATAAACAACCAAAACAACAATGCTACTTTCGCTACCAACACCCATTACAACCACAGGCACAATTATCGAGTAATCATAACAACGACAACACAACCATTACTACTAAAGACATCATTAATTATAGACAAAAACCTCATTTATATATATAAGAATTTAAATAAAATTTCATGATATATAGTCACATTCTTACTTAGTGATATCAATCACAATACTAATGCATTATATTTTCAACCTCTACATATCCAATCCACAAACACAACAGCTTGAGGTCCATTGTCAGCTACCTCAGTACCCACACAACAGCATGAGGTCCATCGTCAGCTACCTCAGTTGTCAATCTACATAATGGCATGAGGTCCATCATTAACTACCTTAGCCGCCAACATATGCATACCAATGCATGTATCGCCACAATAATCACCACAGCATAAGATCCATTATTAGCTACCTTAGCCGTCAACATGTACATAAATGCATGTCTTTCAATACAACATCAACACAATCATAACAAATCAACCACAACAATCATCATCAACCCATGCAGGCCCAATCCAGCCTCTTGCATGGTCAACAAGTAAGGTATCTCACCATCACAACATGTTACGACTAGTGGAGACTCTACTTGAGCAACCTTCCATTCAATTACCATTTTTTCACATTTTATCAAACCAATTCACAACAATAATGAAGAAAACCAACATATAATGTTTAATCCAACATACTCAAATACATTAATCATCTTAATATGGAAACCATATTTATAGAGAAATGGGTTTACAAACATTACAACACAATACATCATGCTATCAACCCTATATATTGATGTATGAATGACACAATTCTCGAGAGATTTTCAACATTCCAGGTGTAGGCACTAGGGTGGAGGCCCATCTAATTTCCTACTCTGGTCACCATATAGGCCCATCTGAGTTCCAACTCTGATCACCTTTCCACTTTACATGCCTACCTACATCACGGCTTGAGGCCCACACAACCTCAGCCTACACATATGCATGATCTATGATAACAACTCAATTACAACAATAAACTCAATCACAATACACCACAACAATAACAAAGTTCATACTTTCATTTCACATCAACACAAACCTCTTAAACCAAGCCCACATGACAAATAGGTCTTTCTTTTAAAGCTAAACATTTTTCCAATATTTCAAAGGATCACACCTAAACATGAAATCCAAGGCAATCAACTATCTTTCACATTTTTTTTTTGAATCCGAGTCTCACTCAACTAAAATAACAAAACTCAAATTTTTGCTCACAACAACTCTGTCACCTGACGACACAATACTGTTGCCCGACGGGAGAAAACTGTCGCTCGACAACATTTTTCCAAAAACCTCCTTGGCTCGGGAAGAACGTCGCCCAGCGGGGTGAAGTTATCGCTTGGCGACACCTGTGACGCAAATAGGGTATATGGGTGCAATTCTTCAATTCCTTGGCTTTTAATTGCTATACAATTATTCCAAATCAATTCTAACCACTTTTAATGCATTTCTAACCGATTATACAACAATTTTTAGCCATAAACAACCTCAAATCTCAAAATCCCTTTTTGAAACCCATTTTATATCAAAGCTTCCATGCTCAAGATTTTCACCAAAATCAATCCATTCCAAGGCAAGAAATCCACATATCAATGACCACAAACATGGAATCAAGCAATAGTAAGCTTCCCTTACCTCAAAAGCTTCCAAACTTGAATTTGGGTTCCTTAAGAGTTTGGTGTCCTGAGCCAAAATCTTCCAAGAATCCACCCTCTTATACACATGAGCAAGGAATCTAGGCCTGATATCTTGCTAAACCCGTGATCACTAAAGAGACTTAGAAAGATTGGGAGAGATGAAGAGAAGAGAGAGAAACTAAAGAGAAAGAAGGAGAATGAGAGAATGAGGGTTCTCCCCCTCCCTCTCCTTTTATATCTGAGCTCCCCGGAACTCTTACACAGACTTTTGGCCAGCTGAGGCCCAAATCTCACCTAACCACTCGTCTCGTCCTAAAACTGATTTAACTCAACTATTTTTCTCTCAAAACCCAAAATTACTCTCACAACATATCTAGATTGATTCAAGCACATATCTCAAATCTCCTAAAATCAAACCTGAATTCAAACAGATAATTCACCCCTTTCACCATATATAACAAACCATACACAACATCAATTCATTTCTTCCTTTTTAATCAACTAGATTACATATCTAAGTTCCTGCTTTTAGTTATTGAAATACTTAATCAAGTATTAGGAGAAACGGGGTGTTATATTGTGGGAAAAGTTAGATATGCATGCGAGAAGTGGGGCTTCTTTCAGGTTATAAATCATAGAATTCCAATTAACGTTTTGGATGAGATGATCAATGGAACTTACAGGTTTCATGAACAAGATGCCAAGGTGAGGAAAGAGTACTACTCCCGTGATATGAGCAGGAAAGTTGTTTATTTTTCCAACTTTGGTCTTTACCAAGATCCATCTGCTGATTGGAGGGACACACTTGCATTTTTCTGGGCGCCTAATCCACCCAAAAACAAAGAGTTGCCTGCAGTTTGTAAGTTTGTGATTATACTATTTTTAACATTGATCTTTGGAGTTTGGACATGTTGTGACTTGAACTTTGACTAATTCCTTTGGATAGTCCCTTATTGGTGATGATATCTACACAATTTTAATTTGGTGATGGGAACATAATAAATAATCTATTACTAGTTAACTCCCAAATCCTCATGTCCTTGCCTTGGTAAGTGTCCTGCTGTTTTGCCCATTATTGCAGAAAATCTTCATTAGATTAGATTTTGTTTGGATAAGCTTTTCAACAAACACTACAGGAGAGGAAAATAAAATATAAAACAAATCAAACTTCTTTTATATGTTAAAATCAACTCATACACGTCAAGTTTTGAAGAAATTAGATGGGAGAGTTTTTATAAAAGCCGAAGTATGTAAGTTGATTTTAATTACCTTTTTTTTTTCTTTTTTATAAGTATTTATTGAGAAATTTATCCAAACAGGGTCTTAGTCTTGCAATGAAAAGTCCTTGTTTACATATTTTAGTTCTCTTTACAATTACTAACTTGAGCAATTCTTACATGAGCACAGTATCTATGGACATAACAAATCAAAAGCTTTAGAAAATACATAAATAGCTTTTACACATATTTCATTATTATTATTTTAATACATCCTAAGTTTTTGATTGATCGTACCTATAGGCTCTCTGCTCACATAATAAATGCTCAACCTGACCCTGTAAACTGAGACTTCTCTGTCCTTGATGAGTTAATAACATACCTGCAGTGATATCGTGACTGAGTACTCAACAAAAGTAATGGCACTTGCTTCTACTTTGTTTGAGTTAGTGTCAGAGGCTCTTGGTCTTGATCGCTTTCACCTTAAAGAAATGGGTTGTGATGAAGGGCTTCTTCTTCTGTGTCACTATTACCCTGCATGCCCTGAGCCAGAATTGACTATGGGCACTAGCAAGCACACAGATGGCAACTTCATGACAATACTTTTGCAAGACCAAATGGGTGCTCTTCAAATTCTGCATGAGAACCAATGGATTGATGTACCTCCAATAGAAGGAGCTCTTGTAGTGAATATTGGGGATCTTCTACAGGTAGGTTGATCATGCATGAAACAGCATTTGCATTCAACATTGTATATAGTTTTCTTTGGCTATGCATAAAGTACAGCATCGAGGTTAACTATGGTGGATTTTAGAGCAAAGAGAATTTGTGTGTGTGTGTGTGTTAGTTTGAAATGGTAACTCCAAGAGATAGAGTTGGAATGATAGAGTTTAGATAGGAGAGGGGGAAAAGTGTGACAAACGGTACTCAATAATACTTTATTATTATACTTTATGCAAAAAATAAATAATACTTTATTATATTGATATAATGTATCTTGATGTAATACAAAATACTAACATATTAGTTCTGATTATACTAATATAAGGACAAGTATTAATATACAAGCATACTAATATAATAGACTAATAACTTTAATTAAATAAGGAAACAAATTAGGAAATAAAAGGAAATTAGGAAATTCATAAATTTACTGTGTTTTAATTTGATGACTAATGATTCAACAATATTTTCTGAAGATATTTCTAAGATAATCTAAAGCTATTCTACCAGCTTGTAAGTTATAACAGAATATGGGTGCAGAAAGGTCACTAGAGATCCAGAAGATATTATTGGTTTTAGAATTTGATTTGCATTTCTACCTCACTGTTCCAGAAAAAGTGGTTATGCTATATACCTGTTTTCTGTTCATTTACTTTGGCCTATTCAGCCTAGTTTTTAAATTTTTGTAACTGTGCTTCCCTAGGTCTTGGGTATCCTTTATGTCTAACTATCAAATCTAAACTCATGAGCATAAAGGTACAAACATATTGGGTTGAAGAATGGTGTCAATGGCAATTACAAGTCGCCATGTTTCAATTGAGTTTCTATATAACTACATATTAAATAAATTTAAAGATTAATTATATTCACCTATTATCATAGTTTTATTATTTAAGTGCATACACAAGTCTAAGAGAAGTATCTGAATATCTTAGATCGTTAGTCTAAAAGTTAATTCGTATATTTTATAGATATATGTAGAAGTTTGAAAGTTCATGGTACTTGACACAAAGTTGAGGCTAGGCCAACTATTTTGTAGAAAACAAAAAAGTTGTTTAAAGTAATTTTTACGTCAAAATCCTTTAAATGATGAGGAGTCTTGAGTCCCCACTAGATTGATTCCTACTTTTTGTTTCACTTCTTTGGAGAGAATGTCTAAAAATATAGCAAGTATTACACATGTCAAATAAGAATTGAGTTGTGATTTCAGTTTCCTTTTTTTGTGCAGCTAGTGAGTAATGACAAATTCATTAGTGTTCAACACAGTTTTAGCAAAACATCTAGGCCCAAGAACATCAATTACATCCTTTTTTAGAATTGGTGATCAGTCACCAGATGGTCTCTCAAAAGTCTTTGGTCCATTTAAGGAACTGCTATCTGAAGACAATCCACCAGTGTACAGAGAAACTTCTTTGAAAGACTACTTGAAGCATCAATACGCAAAGAGCATTGGAGCTTCCTCAATATCATTCTTCAAGTTGTGATTATGATTTATGAACAATTGCATTCAACATTTTATGTTTTCAGAATGAGTCGTGGTTTATTTCATTCTACTAAACTTGGGTACGTGGCTAAGTGGCTGCAAGAACTGAAAACTAAGGTATATTGTATGCTTTCTTTGAAAAATGTAACCGTTTAGATTACAAAAAAATAATTATGCATCTTGGGTTTTATAGTTTAAACTCAAATATCAATATACAACTTGAGAAGCTTTATAGCATGTACTTAAATAGTCTTGAAGATATAAATTGAATAAAAGAATTTTCTTCTACGGTAAGGGATATTCTAATGTGGAAGATTATCCATCATACATTATACATTATAGCGTGTTCTATTGATATGTGTTGAGAGAGCTGCCAAAGCTGTTTTTGGTTGTAGCTCTGTCTCCTGTTCCTCTCCACTGATTTCTACACCTTCGTCAACTATCAAATGTTGGGGATCAGGGAAAGATGTTGCTTAAGAATTACAATTACCTAAGTTTCATGTTTAAAGAATATTTTATTCTCTATTTCTTGTTTTATTTAGCTTCAAGTGAGAATAAGATTAGTAATTTCATGACCACTTAAAAAAGTCATATGTATTTTTTTTAATTTTAATATTTTAAATATGATCTAATAATTTATATTTATAGTTTTCATTTTTCACTATAGAAAGTGTTCTCATTTGATATGTTCCCTTTTGCTTCTAGCATAAAAATGTCTACAAAATAGTTGATAGTAAAATTAAAATATATTGCAAGAAAAGATTTAGAAAAGGAGATTAAATTATAAACAAGTTAAGCAATTCAATTTTAACTTTCATATTTGCAAATAAAGTCCAAACTTTAAAGTTTGCTTTTGCTTTTTTTTTTTTTTCTGTCTTTTTTGGTACAATACACAACAATGAAGAAGTTTGCTTGTTTAAATGAATGAATCATACTTAAACATCATAGATTTCATTTGTAAATCAATCTTAAACTTTAAAGTGTTTGAACTGATATCCCTAGTGTTGGGTGTGGAGTTTCATGCTTGAAAAAGCCCAAATAAAATAACAAAGGCCGAAAGCACTAAGCAAAACATGGAGAAAAAATCTAAAAGGTTAGATGGATCACAGGCTATTTCAGACGGGGGTTGCTATTTTCACCCCAATTTTTGTTAATTTTACTCGTACTTTGTCTAGTTATTTTTTTTTTTCGAGAATACCATTGACGGAAACATGTTTCTGTTATGTATTTTATACAGTTTTCGTTGTGTATGGAAGCCATATCTCTTAACACAACGGAAACATATTTTCATTGTGTGCAATACACAACGAAATGTACCAAAGTTTGATCTACAACAGAAATGTGTTTTCATTGTGTAAATGCTTTTTTGTTGTGTATTGAACATCAATATACAATGGAAATACATTTCCATTGTGTTGATTATAAATTAATTAAAATATTAATTATTATATAATTTACCCTTTTTAATATTATTCAAAACAATTATGATATAAATTACTCTTTTAATTGAAATTAAATTAATTACGAAACAATTTACCATTTTTAATAGTAATCAAAATAATTATGATGCAAATTTTTCTTTTTAACAATAATCAAATTAATTATGATACGATTTTAAAAAATATACGATACAAGTTACCATTTTTAATAATAATTGATGATGTAAATTCCTTTTTTTAATAATAATCGAATTAATTATGATGCAATTTATGATACTATTAAAAACAGTAATTTGTATCATAATTAATTCGATTATTATTAAAAAATAGTAACTTGTATCATATATTTTTTAAAATTATATTATAATTAATTTGATTACTATTAACAAAAAAACTTTGCATCATAATTATTTTGATTATTGTTAAAAAATGATAAATTATATCATAATTAATTTAATTTAAATTAAATTAAAGAGGATAATTTATATCATTATTAATTTGATTAATATTAAAAAAGGGTAAATTATATCATCATTAATATTTCAATTAGTTTTTTTGAAAAAAATAATACAGCGAAAATGTGTTTTCATTGTATATCAAATTTGACACAAAATGGAAACGCTTTTTTGTTGTATATTAAATTTGATACAAAGTGAAAACGGATTTTTGTTCTCTATTGAAGTTCAATACATAACAGAAATACATTTTTGTTATGTATCAAACTTTGATACATAACGAAAATGCTTTTATGTTGTGTATTGTATATAACTAAAATGTGTTTCTGTTGGTAAAATAGGGGTGGGAAGAAGAGAAAGAGAGAGTAAAAGAGAGTGAAGACAAAATGGATATTTACATTTTTTTGTAAAAGTTGAAAGTAAAAAAAGAAAAACAAAATATGGGAATAGCAGAACCCATTCTAGACTGGTGGGTGACTAACCAAATTTGGACCCTCATGGAATTGGGCTGCGAGTTTCACTGCACGACCTTTAATTATATTATTTATTTTCTTTTTTTTTATCTTAAATTTTCTAATATCCTTATTTTTTAAAAATTAAAAGAAAATACAATTTATATCCTGATTAAAACATGACGCTTACCTATGTCAAATGAGATTTTTTTTCCTTTTAGTGTATGATAAGGGTGTTTTATAATCGAAAGACTGAAATTAGTCCCTTTTAAGACTAGATTATGAATATAAATAATTGCTTCCTCAACAAAACATTTTTCTTTGTTTTGCTTTGTTATTTCAGTGCAGCACTTTGATTTTTCACATCCCTCTATCCTGAAAATTTCAATAAAATCGTGAGCAAACAGCATCACATAAAGGATATAATAATTAATAACTGAGGATAAGATACCTCCCCAATTGCCACCTTACGTGTGAAAGCGCTATAGATTGATAAGTGCGTATCAAACTAGAGGCCACTATAAAAAGAAGGCATTTTTGTCACTTGATTGGTTCAAATAAATCACATAACTGGTCTGAAGAAAAATTGGTCAAAGAGCCAAAAAATTAGTCAAAAATCGGTCAAAAATCAACCAAAAACCGGTTCACAGCAGGTCAATGAAAAATATTTAATACAACATTATTTTAATTTTCTTTTAAAAAAATAAAAACCAAACTAAAGTATTTATCATTTTCTTTTTTATTTTAAATATAAACTTGTTTTTATCAATAAATATTGATGTGTATAGTTAAAACTTATACTTAAATATCATCACATATTTGATTTGTACTTTTGTAGGTATTGTAAATGTAAATAACCTAAAAACTTATGTTTTATTTTTAATTTTTAGTATTATAAAGTAATAATATTATGTTTTTTTTAATATTATTTTATGTATTATTTAATTATTATTTTATTTATACCAGTTCGATCACGATTTAACTACAATTGAACCATTGAACATTGAACTAGTGCCTTGACTAATTGAATGGCCGGTCTGATTTTAAAACATTACTTTGGAGCATATACCTAATACCCCATACACATGCAAGGTTTTAAATATTGTATCGATTATACAAAAGATGTATTTATTTCTTAACTCTTATGTGAACAACAAGAGTGGCTTTGAACTCAGGCTATCAGCCTTAGGACCTAGATTAGATCCTTAAATATTATATTTTTGCAGTTAATTAGTAATGATTTGATCGATTCCACCAAAAATTGTTTTAAAAATCAATTTTGTGTTTGTAAATTTGTTATTAAAAAATAAATTAAATGAAATTACTTACAAATCAAATTGCACCTATGGACTTACCACAGATATCTTTACAGGTATTGCTATAAAGCTAATATATTGGACATTTTGAGATAGCATTGAAGTTAATGTAATTAATTAAAAGTTTAAAACAATATTAAAACAACTTTTAACACATGTATCAACACAAATTTTATTATTATTTTAATAAATCTTGGGCTTTTAATTTATTATTATCAAATACACTGTGATCACGTAAAAATGATTGTAAATAGTGTTGCACCTTATTATTAACCATCAGACTCTTCTCCCGATTACCTTTTCTAAGGTTTAAACTTTAATTATGTCATACAAATATAGCTGTTTACCGACACACTCAACCTTTGTTTTCGTTTTTTTTTTGTTTTCTTGGTACATTTTTGTTGGTCACAGAAAAAAACAATAATATTTTTGAAACACACCAAAAAAGAATTAAATTTATTTTGTATTTTTAATTTGCTTTGTCCCCCTTACTTACAACATATTAAATGACTTTTAACTACAGAGGGTACAGTCATCAATTTTAATAATTAAAATTAAAGCAAATCAATTCCACTTAACAATGATTCAATTTATAAATCAAATCAATTCTTAAGATATTTGATTCCAAACATTCTCTAGATTTTTTTTCTTTAAGTAGCTAGATAGTGAGATGCTTCAACTAAATAAAAACAAGAAATGATCCTTATCTAGTCGCTTTATTGAATAGTAATTGTTTCAATAATTTAGTTGTTCTATTTGCAGGGCATCCTGGGAAACAAACAAGGAAAACTCCAATGAAAAGATTCTTCATTCTCTGTTCCATATACTCACTCTTCAATCCTTGTGTTTTGAAAACTTCATACTTACTTTCATTACTCTGATTTAATGCATAGATAGCCTCTAAATATGGTAACCACAAGCACAGATGAGTTGGAGGCAGGAACAGTTTCAAGTTATGACAGGAAAAGTGAACTCATGGCATTTGATGATTCAAAGGCTGGTGTCCAAGGACTGGTAGAAAATGGTGTAACAAAAGTTCCGCATATGTTCTATTGTGAACAGTCTAATCTCAGTGATGGCTTAACCAGTGCATCAAATTCAAAGATCAGCATCCCTATAATTGACCTCACAGGCATCCATGATGATCCTATTTTGAGAGACGATGTTGTGGGAAAAGTTAGATATGCATGTGAGAAGTGGGGCTTTTTTCAGGTTATAAATCATGGAATTCCAACTCATGTTTTGGATGAGATGATCAAAGGAACTTGCAGGTTTCACCAACAAGATGCAAAGGTGAGGAAAGAGTACTACACCAGGGATGCCAGCAGAAAAGTTGCTTATCTTTCCAATTATACTCTTTATGAAGACCCATCTGCTGATTGGAGGGATACACTTGCATTTTCCTTGGCACCTCATCCACCCAAAGCTGAAGAATTTCCAGCAGTTTGTAGGTTTGTGATAATAATAATAATAATACTACTTTTAACATTATTAGCACTTGCACATGCTAGGACTTAATAAAGGTGGGTGACTAATTTCATTGGATACTATCTAATTGATGATGATATGATATCATTGACTTCAATTTTTGTTAAGGGAACATAGTAATCTATTACTTATTTTTCTCCCTAGTCTTCTATGATAGAAAATTTTTATTGGCTTTAGTCTTTTAGATGTGATGTCTTTATTTCCAATTTTTAGTTCTCTTGCAGTAAGACCCTCTAACTTGATACTTCTTTGTGGTTGATGAGTTGACATACTTGCAGAGATATTGTGATTGAATACTCAAAGAAAATAATGGTTCTTGCTTATGCGTTGTTTGAGTTACTGTCGGAGTCTCTTGGCCTTGATCGCTTTTACCTTAAAGAAATGGGTTGTGCTGAAGGGCTACTTCTTCTATGTCACTATTACCCAGCATGTCCTGAGCCTGAATCAACTATGGGAAATAGCAAGCACAGAGATGGTAACATCATGACAATACTTTTGCAAGACCAGATTGGTGGCCTTCAAGTTCTTCATGACAGTCAATGGATTGATGTACCTCCCATGCATGGGGCTCTTGTAGTGAACATTGGGGATCTTCTGCAGGTGGGTTCATCATGCATAAAATAACATTCTCATTCAACTTTGTATATATTTTTCTTTAGCTGAGTGAATATAGCTTGAAATGGTAAATCTGCGAGATAGTTTTGTGTTGGAATTGTGACAACTCTCAATTTCATCCCCAAAGTATTACTCTATCTCTCCTAATTGGTCCTTAAAGTAATAGAATTTTATAAGTAGTCCCTCAAGTATTGGAAATCATAATAAGTAGTCTTCGGAATATTGAAAAATTCATCAAATTGGTCCCTCAATGTTAGTAAAAAAATACTAACTCAAGGACTAAATTCATAAATATTCAATATTTGAAAGATTATTTATATAATTTTATTATCTTAGGAACTATATAGGAGAGAGAATAATACTTGAGAGACTAAATTGATGATTTATTCTGTTGGAATTATATTGTTTTGATAGGAGAAGTGGAAGAGAGTTAAAATCAATAATCAATAATACTTCATATTGATATGATGTTTATTGATGTGATACAAAATATTAAAACAATAGTTTCTAATTATATTAATAATTAGGACATGTATTAATGTAGGACTATTGGTACAACCTCAACAATCTTAATAATATAACAAGTGTTAGAGTCACAAGTGTGCGTAGAAAAGTCACACATTGGATAAAAATAGATAAATTGAGCAAAATGTAAGTGAAAATGACCAATATATTTATTAAGGTTTTGGAGTGGATATAATACCAAGTTCATTTGCGTGGTTTGTTTGTGGGTCATTGTAAATCAACGAGTGAAAATAACACATTCCGTATTGTAGATACAAGTAAAATATCAAATTCTACGGCTGTTGAGACACAGATGAGGCGAGCTGAAATGTTACAAACCTAAGAAGTTGCTTCAAGCAATAGCGTTGCTATTATATGTTACATACCGTGATTTAAACAAAACAAGATTTGGGGTAATTTTACATTAAAATGTTTGAATTGGTAAGGAGTACATAGTCTCCATTGGATTTATTCGTACTAATTGTTTCACTTCTATAGTAGAGAATGTCTAGAAATGTACCAATGGTTATACATAACAAATAAGAATTGAATAGTGATTATCAGTTTCACTGTTTTTCTTTGCAGCTTTTGACTAATGACAAGTTCATTAGTGTTCAACATAGAGTTTTAGCAAAGCGTCAAGGTCCTAGAATTTCAGTTGCATCCTTTTTCAGGACAGGTATATCAAAAGTCTTTGGTCCAATCAAGGAATTGTTATGTGAAGACCATCCACCAGTATACAGAGAAATTTCTTTAAAAGATTACATGGCACATCGTTATGCAAGTGGCAGTGGAATTTCCTCACTATTACACTTCAAGTTGTGATCATGGACAATTGCATGCAATGTGGACCCTTTGAAGACCTGGTTTATGTAAATATTTACAATCCACACTGTTCTGGTTCCGCAATCAGAAATAAGTAACTGGAACCATGGGAAATTAAGTTTGACCAAGAATCATAAAAATGTACCTCTCATAATCAACTTTAGCCTCATGCTTTTTAATTACATCCAGAAATGCAACTTAATTTAACCTCATGTATGTTGACAGGTTTCATAGTTCAAAGCAACACTGTGAATTTTGTTTTTTCCATTCCTTAATTTTTATGCTAGCAAGTATTAGTCCTGCAAATTTTTCTGTACATCGTGGCCAAACAACATCACATGAAAGCAGGATAATTGAGGAATATGATATCCAAGTGACCGGGGCAAGCTCAAAGGCATTTGTAGTCTAAGGTAAAGGTTACGAAAAAATTATTTTTCTTACTTTTGTGATACAAAATTAGTTATTAAATTTGTATAATTACGTTTAGAAATTAATTATTTAGAATTTATAATATAATTAAATTATTTAATCTTTTTTTTTCTGTGGTCTATACAAAAAAAAATAGTAAGAAAGGTAGAGAATCCAGGACTCTAATCTGGCTGTTCACTGTATGGTTGATTTGGAAACATAAAATTCAAAATAATTTTCTTTGCTTACCAAAACAAAAGGATGAGGTAGTGGCGGCTAGAGACGACGATCTCAGATCTAGGACAACTTCCGTTTTAACAGAGAGAGGCAGTTGATGTGGTCCTGTTTGTGTTAGGGAGAAGAATTTAAATTTTAAATAAATGTAATGGGTGGAAATTTAAGAAGTATTTTTATAAATTTGATAGGTATGTTTCAAATTTTTAAGATGTTGTTTGGATACAAATAAATATTATTCTTATCAATTAAATTTAGGACGTTACCAGTTTGAATTTGAGATTAAAATGTTGATAGTATTTAAATTTGTATTACATTTTAGCTTTACATTTGGAGACAAGAAATAAAAATATAATCATGTTTCATCTAAGATCTCTTATACGTATAAGTAATTTGTACTGTGCAAAGAATTTTCCCCAACAATTTAGCAACTAAATATTCCAGACAAAAAGATAAAGATTCCAAACTCATTGTCAACTAAACACAAGCAATTAAACTGAAAAGTATTTCTTGATCTCTCTAATAGAGAGTTGATTGATTGGATGAAAAATGACTTCAAATGAGTGTTTATTGGATTAGATTTATTCGATCAATTCGACAATTCAAATTAAACCACTTAAATTGGTTCGGATTGACCGATAAAAAGTCTTTTTATCATAACCTGAAAAGTGGAAATAAAAAATTAAAAAAATATAATCATTTATTTCTTTTTATCATAACTCGATGATTTGAACCAAACTAACAAGATTTTAATCGGTTTGGTTTGGTTTAAATTGACTGAAGATTTTTTCAAGAACTGAACCAAATCAATCCAATCAAATATAATTGGTTCGAATTTAATTTTACCTAAACCTGAACCAATCCAACCCATGAATATATATTTTTTTCTGTAGGTGGGTTCATCATGCATAAAATAACATTCTCATTCAACTTTGTATATATATTTTTTTAGCTGAGTGAATATAGCTTGAAGTGGTAAATCTGCGAGATAGTTTTGTGTTGGAATTGTGACAACTCTCAATTTCATCCCCAAAGTATTACTCTATCTCTCCTAATTGGCCCTTAAAGTAATAAAATTTTATAAGTAGTCCCTCAAGTATTAGAAATCATAATAAGTAGTCCTCCGAACATTGCAAAATTCATCAAATTGGTCACTTAATGTTAGTAAAAAAATACTAACTCAGGGACTAAATTCATAAATATTCAATACTTGAGAGACTACTTATATAATTTTATTACTTTAGGAACTTTGTAGGAGAGAGAATAATACTTGAGGGACTAAATTGATAATTTATTCTATTGGAATTATATTGTTTTGATAGGAGAAGTGGAAGAGAGTTAAAATCAATAATCGATAATACTTCATTAGATTGATATGATGTTTATTGATGTGATACAAAATATTAAAACAATAGTTTCTAATTATATTAATAATTAGGACATGTATTAATGTAGGACTATTAGTACAACCTCAACAATCTTAATAATATAACAAGTGTTAGAGTCACAAGTGTGGGTAGAAAAGTCACACATTGGATAAAAATAGATAAATCAAGCAAACTATAAGTGAAAATAACCAATATACTTATTAAGGTTTTGGGGTGGATATAATATCAAGTTTGTAAGACTCTTTTAATTTTAAATATAATTCATATTAATTTAGTTATTAAGTTTAAGTAAATAAAAATGCGAGTAAAATTTTTCCAGTTTTAAAAGAAATTCCAAACTTAACAGAATTTGGAAATGGTAATAAAATATGAAAGATATATACATATATTTCATAAAACTGTACATCATGGTTTGAGTAATACATAACAGTCAGAAAACAAAAGTACATCGAAATACATATACTACCTAGCCCACTATATACATCAAAAAGATCCTATACAAAGTAGTATTTATCTACCCTATCCTTTATACAAAAAGAAAATACTATAGATCTTCAGGTCCTCCCCCGTTGAGATGTTCTCTATCTCGTACTTAGCATCACGGAGCGTTAATGTCGTCTTCAATAATCATGATCAATCATACACAAAAGAAAATAATGGAGTGAGGTGTTTTGTTCTAAAACTACTTTTACATGTACGGTAGGAAATCTACCATAAAACAAAGATAAAACACAACTGACAACACAAGGGATCCTAAGGTTCGTTCTAAGTTGTATCCGACTACCCTTGACTAGGTATGAATCCATACTTCTCATTAGTGGGTAATAGTTCTTAATAGAACCTGGGAAGTGACTGGGAGTACATATACCTCTCTCAACACCATCACATGGTACAATCCTCATCATCATTGAGGAACAAAATAACAATTTAGGATATCCATTTATAGAGGTACACTTTCAAACCAATCTTGGAATGCTGAGCAGTTGTCGGGGTTATCGAGTTTGGTCAGGTGAATATCCCGATTCAAGGGCGCTACCCAGGCTATTGGAACCTTCACCACTCGATGCCTACCCCTAAGACCTCCGCAAGTGGGTCCCTACCTTTCATTCCTCAGTGTACCAAACTGTGGTTTCCCTAACAAGGTGCCATACCACTACGTGTCACTTGCTTTACATTACTCACTGATTTATCACTTCCTAATTTCTCAAACAGAGGTTTCCCTGATCTCATTTAATTTGAGCACCAGTATAATCAACATTTCTGCCTTATTTTGCAGAAATTGCACTATACCAAAATTTTAACAAAATAACGATATAACACTTATAGTATAATTACTAAAAGAATAACAACTAAATAAATGCATTTTGATTTTCTAAATTTAAGTAGAGTAACAGCTTAGTAAATGTATTTTTATTTTCTAAATTTGAGCAGAGTAACAATTTAATAATCATGATTTAATAATTTAAATTTGAGCATAATCATGATTTAATAATTTAAATTTGGGCAGAGTAACAACTTAGTAAAAATTAAAGTTTAACTTTAAACAATAATAATAATACTAAAATTTAAGCCTAAACGGGTTTAGGGGAAAACCCTTTCTACCAACATGCAAAGTGACAGTAATTTAGAACCAACCCCACTCCCCCCATTACCTCTAAGATAATTGATGGAGAGGATGAAATTGTTGATGTAGAGCTCCTAGAAAGAGAACTTTACTAGTTGTTGGAAAACTAGTAAAATTTTAACATAAAAACAAAATAAAAGAAAATTTTTTCTAGAGAGAGAAGCTCTCTAAGAATTTGGTAGTTTGAGAGAGAGAGGTGCTGAAAATGGTCCAAGACCATGGGTATTTATAGAGGGGAAGAAGGGGGTTAGGTGTCCCTTGGATGATGTAAGCAACGATGCAATAAAACTTATTTTTAATTTCTTTTTAATTAATTTTAGGGACACATACCCCAAATAGGTGGTGAATCACCTATTTTAGGGTTGGGGACGTGCTCCACCAGCTGTCCCAAGCCTCCATGTGTCAAATTTTATCTGTAGGTGAATTAACCGGTATCGATAAAAACGCCTAAACTTGAAAAATTAGCTTTTAATATCAAAATAATGCATTTTAATGAAAAACTGGACAAATACATTGTTTTTTATCAAAAATAAATTTCTAATAATAAATTTTAATTTTTATTAATTATTTCAAATTATATGTATTTATTTTGTATTTTTAAGCTAGAAAATTCATAGAAAATCCATTTTAATTCAATAAATACCAAAATTTTTATCAAAATTATAAAATTAAATATTTTACCCATAATTAACCTAAAATTACCATTTTCACCCTTTTTGAATGTCAAACCAGTACTGGTTGGCTTATTAGACACGTAAGGGCATTTTGGTCATTTTACACAGAAATTCTAGAAAATTCCAAAAATTATATTTTAATATATATAACATAATTCCAAGCTCAAATTGACATTTTAATGTCAATTGAATCTTTTTCTCATATCAGTTCTTAATGTTGAGAAATAGGGACAAAATTGTCATTTTCTAATTTCTCCGGGCTCCGGCTCGGAAAAATTATTAAAAATCACGATTAAATAGCTCTTGAAATTTTGAGCAAAATGGTGAGAGTCAGAATTTCAAAATTTCTTTCCGATTTTTCAAAATTGTATTGCCAAATATTATAAAAAAACAGTGGAAGAATTGAAATAGGATTATTATAATTTTCACTATTTTTTTTCAAAATAAATTTTTTATAATGAGAGATACTTAATATAAAATTTTCAAAATATTTTGAGGTCAAAAAGTCTCTGGTTGGTTCCCATAGTCAACCAGGGGTATTTTTGTCATTTTACAAAAATTATCTCAATAAATTCTAGAAAAATTTCTAAAATTATTATTAATTGTTCTAAATACATTGATAACTTAAAAATAATTTTTAAACATACAGAATAATTTAATATATAAAAGTAGGGGTGTTACAAAGTTCATTTGTATGATTTGCTTGTGGTCCATTGCAAATAAACGAGTGAAAATAACACACTCTGTATTGTAGATACAGGTAAAGTATCAAATTCTACGGCTGTTGAGACACAGATGAGGCGAGCCGAAATGTTACAAACCTAAGACGTTGCTTCAAGCAATAGCGTTGCTATTATATGTTACATACCGTGATTTAAACAAAACAAGATTTGGGGTAATTTTACATTAAAATGTTTGAATTGGTAAGGAGTACATAGTCTCCATTGGATTTATTCGTACTAATTGTTTCACTTCTATAGTAGAGAATGTCTAGAAATGTACCAATGGTTATACATAACAAATAAGAATTGAATAGTGATTATCAGTTTCACTGTTTTTCTTTGCAGCTTTTGACTAATGACAAGTTCATTAGTGTTCAACATAGAGTTTTAGCAAAGCGTCAAGGTCCTAGAATTTCAGTTGCATCCTTTTTCAGGACAGGTATATCAAAAGTCTTTGGTCCAATCAAGGAATTGTTACGTGAAGACCATCCACCAGTATACAGAGAAATTTCTTTAAAAGATTACATGGCACATCGTTATGCAAGTGGCAGTGGAACTTCCTCACTATTACACTTCAAGTTGTGATCATGGACAATTGCATGCAATGTGGACCCTTTGAAGACCTGGTTTATGTAAATATTTACAATCCACACTGTTCTGGTTCTGCAATCAGAAATAAGTAGCTGGAACCATGGGAAATTAAGTTTGACCAAGAATCACAAAAATGTACCTCTCATAATCAACTTTAACCTCATGCTTTTTAATTACATCCAGAAATGCAACTTAATTTAACCTCATGTATGTTGACAGGTTTCATAGTTCAAAGCAACACTGTGATCTTTTTTTTTCCATTCCTTAATTTTTATGCTAGCAAGTATTAGTCCTGCAAATTTTTCTGTACATCGTGGCCAAACAACATCACATGAAAGCAGGATAATTGAGGAATATGATATCCAAGTGACCGGGGCAAGCTCAAAGGGATTTGTAGTCTAAGGTAAAGGTTACGAAAAAATTATTTTTCTTACTTTTGTGATACAAAATTAGTTATTAAATTTGTATAATTAAGTTTAGAAATTAATTATTTAGAATTTATAATATAATTAAATTATTTAATCTTTTTTTTTTCTGTGATCTATACAAAAAAAAAAAAAAATAGTAAGAAAGGTAGAGAATCCAGGACTCTAATCTGGCTGTTCACTGTATGGTTGATTTGGAAACATAAAATTCAAAATAATTTTCTTTGCTTACCAAAACAAAAGGATGAGGTAGTGGCGGCTAGAGACGACGATCTCAGATCTAGGACAACTTCAGTTTTAACAGAGAGAGGCAGTTGATGTGGTCCTGTTTGTGTTAGGGAGAAGAATTTAAATTTTAAATAAATGTAATGGGTGGAAATTTAAGAAGTGTTTTTATAAATTTGATAGTTATGTTTCAAATTTTTAAGATGTTGTTTGGATAAAAATAAATATTATTCTTATCAATTAAATTTAGGACGTTACCAGTTTGAATTTGAGATTAAAATGTTGATAGTATTTAAATTTGTATTACATTTTAGCTTTACATTTGGAGACAAGAAATAAAAATATAATCATGGTTCATCTAAGATCTCTTATACGTATAAGTAATTTTGTACTGTGCAAAGAATTTTCCCCAACAATTTAGCAACTAAATATTCCAGACAAAAAGATAAAGATTCCAAACTCATTGTCAACTAAACACAAGCAATTAAACTGAAAAGTATTTCTTGATCTCTCTAATAGAGAGTTGATTGATTGGATGAAAAATGACTTTGAATATGAGTGTTTATTGGATCAGATTTATTCGATCAATTTGACAATTCAAATTAAACCAATTAAATTGGTTCGGATTGACCGATAAAAAGTCTTTTTATTATAACCTGAAAAGTGGAAATAAAAACTTAAAAAAATATAATCATTTATTTCTTTTATCATAACTCAATGATTCGAACCAAACTAACCAAATTTTAATCGGTTTGGTTTGGTTTGAATTGACCAAATTTTTTTGCAAAAACTGAACCAAATTAATCCAATCTAATATAATTGATTCGAATTTAATTTTACCTAAACCTGAACCAATCCAACCCATGAACACCCCTAACTTTGAAACTGATAGCTCATTTACTTTCTAACTTCTTGCAAAATCTAATGTCACATTGTGTTGACACGGTCGTCTAGATCTAGTGGTCACGTAATTACGAGTAAGTCAAGTCATTCGAGAGAGACTTATGATCTAGTTTACACTAAGCCCAGGTTAAGTAAGTCTCTTTTAAAAAATAAACTAGGTTAAGGCTTTTTTAAAAAGTTTTAGTTAAAAAAAAATTAGGCTTTATCCATTCAAAAAGTACTTTAAGTATAACAAGTTAATCAATTTAAGTCAATATAAATAATAATTTTTTAGTATTATTATTATATTAATTTTTAATAATGTATTAAAATCATATATTTATTTACCTTTTTAAATATTAAACAAGTTGATTTACATAAAAAATAAGTCTATAAGTTTAATATTGAAAGATAAATTTACGTCCTATTTGGACACCTTATTGTAAAATATACTTTCAAGTAAGTTATCATGAATGTTAGATTAGACTTTAAAAATAAGCTTATATATATCATATAAATAAGTTAGATTCGACTAGGGATGGCAAAAATATCAAGCATATGTGGATATTTGTGGATAAAACTTGCAATGAGTAGAAGATGGATAGTTAAATGGGTATCCGCGAATAATTTAAATGAATATATCTGTATCTGTTAATAAACCAGGGCGGGGCAGGTATCAAGGTATCCACCTTACGGGTACCCGTTATAGTAAAATTACTTAAGTGTCATTGTTTAAATACATAATACCACATAACATTTGCTTAGAATATTTGAATAATTTTAGTTTTCTAGCCATTAAACTATTTTTTAAAAAAAATTGTCAAAATAATTAAAAATTATGGTTAAAGTATTTTTTATTTTTTAGTAAATATTCACAAATACTTGTGGATACCCGTGGATTTTGAAAAAATTCACAGGTATGGGGGCGAGCATGAGGTGGATATTTATCTGTCAAGACAGATAACGGGGGGCTACTACCCGTGCTCACCCCGTCCCATCCCGTTGTCATCTCTAGATTCGACCCTTATGAAGCTTACTTACCTATTCCTACTACCCCTTGTCATATGCCTTGAGTAGTAGTGATTTTAATTTTTATAGTTTATTTTACAAAACTTTTTTCACATTGACCTTTTAGCCATTAGTTTATTTAGGGATATGTCAGGCCAGTTTTACTATAAAATAGATTTTTAAATAATCGAACAAATCATGCTATACTGTCAAAAAGTCATGTCGTGAGCCTAAAGAAAACTATAATTAACAAATAATAAGTCTGACTTGGAATTTAATTTTTTTAAACAGGTCAAACACCTATTTAAGCGGATCCTAATCACGAGGCCTTCAAATTATTTGTGATCTGATTTGTCTGCTTTGTTGTGATCTAATCCACTGTGATTAGTGTCATTTGACATTGCAACCAAGAATCACCCTGCAGGAACCATTAAGGTTGGTTGTTTTTATTAACAATTCACACTTCATACTTGGAACCACTAATTTAAAAAAAAATAAAAATTATCTATATTAGAAGTTTTTTGATTGAACTACTAATGTAGATTCCTTATGTTAGCGATTTGAATTGCTAGTGTAACATTACATACATAGCAGTTGTAAACTGTAATTGCTACTATAAGGCTGTTTGAACTGCTAAGATGAAAATCCTTTTCTATAGTAGTGATATGTATAAAAACAGTATCGGGCAGTCTTAAACCATGATTTGGTATAAAAGTTAGTCCATGATTCTTTTTTAAGAAGGTGAGTTTAATTATTCATGTTAAAGTTAATAGCTTATATTAAGTTTAGAGTTAAAAAAAACCTATTTCTATCTCCCTAATGATGAGTATATAAATTACAATTGTAATCCTCTCCCTTTCTCTTTATTGTTTAATAAAGAGATAGTTGTTGATCTTTTATACTTTATTTATTTTATTGGCTTTGAGATATAGTTGATCTAATGCTAGGCTTAATTGCAAGAGAGAAATATTTGAGATAATATTAAATATATACAGTTTCTTCATAGATAATTTTATGATTTTTTTTTTTGTCCTTTTCTATAGCAGTGATATATAAAATAAAGTAATAGGCAATTTTAAACCATGATTTGAGATAAAGTTAGTCCATTAATCTTTTTTAAGAAGGAGAGTTTCATCCCATTTATAATTCATGTTAAAGCTAATAGCTTATGTTTTGTTTTTGGTCAGCAAATAAAGATGTATTAGATAGGGGATACAAGGGGAACTCTAACACATTTACAAAATATGTTGTAAATCCTGTTGTTAAACTTGTATTCCTACTATAGCATTTAGTTTCCAATAGCACCTACTATTGTTCATATCACTCACAACTGTTTAGTCTTCTCTCCTATAATCCTTTTAGGCATCTTGTAGGATTCATAGACCAATCGTAAAAAGAAAAGGAAAAGTTCTTCATCCTACTAGATAATTAAGTCCAAGATCTAAATTTAATCAAGTCATATATACTTTTAAGATTTGGGACTTCATTTTTGAAAACAATGTTATTTCTATGCAATCATAAAGACCATACAATGACAAACGAAGCAAACCACCATGTCATACTAATTTTATTTCCAAATAACCACACAAATGTTATAGAAAATGACTTTTAGGCTCCATGGGTAGCACCAATTTGACTCCTAACCACCTATAACAGTGTTTCCATACTATGGTTGAAAACCTACAAGAAAACATGAGATGGCTAGTTGTTTCTTCATCCATATTGCAGAGCGGGCAATGTAAGTCTGGGTTTTGTAACCATATGTTTCTCTTCCCCAAGTTGACCTTGGTTTGGATCCTATCAAGTATTAATTTCCAACCCAAACTAGCAACATTAAAGGGTACATTTATACTCCAAAAGCAGTGAAACAATGGTATGTCATCCTAATCATATGGTTGTTGCAAAAACACATAGGTAGATTTCACAGAATACACTCTTGTATTGTCCTGTTTCCAAACATATTTGTCTTCATAACCTTCTTTAGGTTGTGTAGTAGTAATGAGTTGTATGAAACCTTCCACCAACATTTTTTCTCACTCAAACCACTTTCTCCTCCATCTAAAGTCCTACTCCCACCTACCTTTAACCCATCTTCCCATATGTCCAACACAACATTTTTTTTTATTTGAATTCTGAAGCAATCTGTTGTATTTTTTTTTTCAAAGAAACGCATCTCCTATCTATTTTTCATGCTAAACCTCACCATATGGCCATCCTTGAATTTCCAAGATAAATTATTTTTAAGCAAGCTCACATCATTACTCCTTCCCTATGTCTTCCCAATGTCCCTCCTCCACACCGACCCTTTATTATACACCTCTTCCCAAATTTGGATTTTAGCACTTTGCACCATATGCTATTATTTTCATTAATTCAATGCCTTTCACCTCCACTTTCCTAAGAGTGTCGTATTGAATTTTTCTATGTTCTTAATTAATACCAAGACCCTTCATCCTTTGGGCAATAAAATTTTTCCCATTGAACCTATGCCAACCTCCTCCCTCCCTCCTCCCCTCCCCACAAAAAGTTCCTTTGGATGTTTTTGAGTTTCATAGCCACACACTTAGGCATTTTATAAAAAAAATAAAAAATAAAGGCAAAGAAGGCAAAATAGATTTAATGAGGCAAATATGACCACCAAAAGACAACTGCTTCATTTCTAAAAGGACAAGTTGTTGCTTATCTTGCTAATGACCAGTTCCTAAGTAGCCTTCTTCATAGGATTTTCCCCCACTGGAATTCTTAGGTACATAAATGGGATGTCCATTAAACTATACTTTAGCAATTAGCCATATCCCTATCTCATACTCACTTGTATCCCCACCAATTTGCTTTTGTAGAAATTGATCTTTAGCCCCAAAACTAACAAAAAACACCTTAATATACTCTTCAAAACAACCACATTTTGCATCGAATACTCCACAAAAAATAGTGTGTCATCTACAAACTACAATAAAGAAATGGGCATATTTTCCTTTCCCATTTTAAATCCTAAAAATATATTATGCCTAACAGCTTGTCTCATCAAACCTGTTATACATGTTGCAACTATCACAAATAGAAATAGGGCAATTGGGTCCCCCCGTCTCAATGTTTTCTATGTCCTAAATTCTTCTGTTGGACTCCTGTTAACTAGCACAGATACAATTTCTATTTGAAGGCATCCCTTTATCCATTCTAACCATATATTGCAAAATCCTAACCGATTCAACATGTAGTACAAAAAATCCCAACACATCAAGTTATGTCTTCTCATAATCAACCTTAAATATCAGACATGGTTTTTTCTTACTTTTGACTGTATCCACTACCTTATTAACAATAAGTACCCCATCCAAAAGATTCCTTCCCCTTAATAAATGCACATTGTCTCTCATCAATGACCTTCTCTTATGCCAACCTTAGCTTCCTTGACAACAGTTTAGCAATGATTTCATACATGCACCCCAATGAGGGATATTGGTCTATATTCCCCTAAACTTTGTGGGTTTTCCTTTTTTGGGATTAAAGTGATATATGAGGAGTTTTCACCTTTGGATAGCACCTTACTGGCATGAAACTCATCCAAAATTTTGACAATGTCATCCTTTACAATATGCTAGAACGATTTGATGAATTTGAAATTATATCCATTCGACCCAGGGCTTTTACTCCCATCATATTCCCAAATTACTTATTCAATTCTTGCCTCATTAAAAGTTGTTGTAAGCTTTTTATTGTCCTCCTCTCCAATCATTCTAAAGGGTACACCATCTAATATCGATCTCTTCAAAAGGATTTCTCAAACTCTATTTTGGAAAAATTGTTTCACTCCCTCCTTGACTTTTCGTGGCTCCTCCTCCCAACTACCATTCAACAACAAACCTCGTACTGCATTTGTACATCATCTTCAATTTACAATTAAGTGGAAGAACTTGGTATTACAATCTCCTTCCTTGATCCACTTGTTTCTAGCTTTAACGACTCATACTTTGTAGATACCTTGCATAATTTGGCAATCAAATCTCTCCTCTTTTGCACTTCTTCTTCACTCAACCTTCCTTCCTCATCCTTCAAGTCCATCTCTTTTACCTGACCAATCAATTCCATTCAAATTTTTTCCAAGTTCCTAAAACATTCTTTACTCCATTGATTCAATTTTCCTTTTAGAATTAATAGCTTATGTTAAGTTTAGAAGGAAAAAAAAAACTTATTTTTATCTCCCTAATGAGTATATAAATTGTTAGGATCATAAATAACACTAGTTATTTGACAGTTTTTCTGTTTTCTACTATATAACTATATATAACTTAGTCTATTAGAGGTGATTACTGGTTTTACCTCCTTATATAAGTTGTAATCTTTCATCTGTTGAATGGAAATTCATTTTTCTTCGAAATCTCAATATGGCATTAGGACGGAAAATTCTTGCTTAGCTATTGTAAGAGCGTTCTCTCTAAAATTTAGGGTTTATTGCTCTTTTTTCATCGATTCTTATGCTTTTCTTTCTTTTATTTAATTATTTTCATTGATAATCATGGGTATTTCCGATTTGAATGTTCAAGAAGATGAATGTCTCTATTAATGAATTGCAAAAACCTTCAAGCCCTTACTACCTTCATCCTGAAGAGAATCCAGGCATGGTGCTTATTATGCCATCGTTAAATGGGGAGAACTACCACTCATGGAGCTAAGCCATGAGAAGAGCTCTACTTTTGAAGAATAAGTTGAAGTTTATAAATGGCACAATCGTTGTTCCAGATCAAGAAAGTGTAATCTACGATGCACGGGAGAGATGCACCATGATTATGATTTTCTGGATAATAAGAACCCTTGTTCCTCAAATTGCATAGAGTATTGTGTATATAGATGATGCGAAGGTGCTCTAAGATGACCTAAAAGAGAGATTCTAAAGGAGACCATTTCAAAATCTTAGATCTGCTCCAAGAAATTCACTTCATCAAGCAAGGAGAAAGACCCGTTTCATAATTTTTCATTGAATTGAAGACCTTATAGAATGAGTTAGAGGTATTGAAACCTACTTCGAATTGCACTTGCTTGGTTAAATGCACCTGTGACTTGATTAATATTGTAAAGTGGCACAAAGATTCAATGTAAGTGATGTGTTTCCCAAAAAGACTAAGTGAAATTTATGGAACTGTGAGAACTCAGATTTTATTGATGGAACCTTTGCCATCCATTAACAAAATCTAGTCATTAGTCTTACAACAAGATAGACAATTAACTAGAGGGAAGCTTTATGACTTAAAGGTGCTTTTAACTGATTCTGAGAATCAAAGTGGCTAGAAAAATCAAGGAAAAGGAAATGGAAGAGGGCAACGAAAGTCCTATCAAGGTTAAGGTAGCAATTGCTCTACCAAGCGGTGTACTTACTGTAACAATCTTGGTCACGCAATTGATCATTATTATCACAAACATGGATTTCCTCATGGTTACAAATCTAAAGGCAATCATATTGTTAACAATTTTTCTATTGATGAGAAGAGAATCAACCTGAAACTAAAAAGGCTTTGCCTGTAGTAACTCAAAAGGATCCTACACCACAATTCACACCTGAGCAAGTTCAACAGCTGTTAATATGCTACCATATTCTAAGAACCAACCTAATCAAGTCAATGCTTCTTTTGTTAGTGAGTCATCAACTTAATAACAAGGTTCCAATAATAAGCAAGGTAAATCTACTCTCAATTTGAGTACATGCATCTTACATACCAGTGTCACAGATCATGTAAGTCATAATTCATCCTATTTCTCAAACTTCCATAGTATAAAATCCATACATGTTACTTTTCCTAATGGAACCACTATGATTGCAAAATACTCTGGCACTATTTGTTTCTTTGAAAAATTTCAATTGTTTAATGTGCTATACATACCTAAATTTACCTTCAACATTGTATCTATTCAAAAAATCATATCTACATTAAATTGCAAACTAACTTTTTCTCAAACATCTTGTCATATTCAGGATGCATATTCCTTGAAGATGATGGGCATGCTGAGTTGCATGGTGGCCTTTACCATTTGATACAACCAGGGGCTCTATTAATTCCTTTTCCAAATGTTATTGTAAATAATGTTCATATAAATTTATCTCATTCCAATGTAGATCTTTGGCACACGTGACTTGGTCATCCTTCTAATAAAGTCCTTGACCAAATTTGTAACAACTTTCCTTATGTTCAATTCAATAAAGACAAAGTTTGTGACTTTTTTCATTATGCAAAACAACATCAATTACCTTTTATGTCAAGCACTACTGTTACTCACAATCCATTTGAACTTGTATATATGGATATATGGGGTCCTCTAGCTATCCCTTCTTTACATAGACATAGGTACTTTTTCACAGTGGTTGATGATCATGCACATCACACATGGTTGTTTTTAATGAAACTTAAATCCAAAACTAGACCCTTAATGCTCAATTTTTGTCACATTTGTTCAAACTCAATTCAATTCTAATATCAAAATAATTCGAACTGACTATGGTAGTGAGTTTTATTTTCTAGAATTCTTTACTAAATTTGCTATCATTCATCAGGCTTCATCTGTTGCTATTCCATAACCAAATTCTGTTGTGGAGAAAAAGCATAGCATATCTTAAATGTGGCACGCAATCTACTTTTCCAAGCATGTTTGCCCAAGGCCTTTTGGTCTTATGTTATTACATATGTTGTGCATTTCATAAACAGACTTCCTTATACTATTCTAAAACAACGTTCTCCTTTTGAACTCACATATCACACTCTTCCCACACTTCTCAATCTTAAGGTGTTTAGCTCATTATGTTTTGCATCTACGCTAGACAATCAGAGATCTAAACTTGATTCTCGATCACCTAAATGTATATTCATTTGTTTTAAGTTTGGTATTAAAGGATATATTGTCTTTGACATCCATTCTAGAGAAATTTTGGTTTCTCGTAATGTTTTCGATGAACACTTGTTTCCTTACTCTGAAATAGAACCTCATTTATCTTCCCCTCTACAAAATGATTCTCAAATGTTTGATTTTCTTCTTGAGTCATTACTTAACAACATTTCTACACCACACATTCAATTCACTCAACCTACATTCCCTACTAAAACTCTTAATTAATCTTCTTCACAAAATGCACTAGCTCTTATTCTTCGTAGGTCTTATAGGAATCACAAAGCCACTAACTACTTAAAGAATTTTTATTGCCACATGTACAACTCAGTAGAACCCCTTCCATCCTCAATGCAAAGTAATACAACACATTTTTATCTTTTGTTTTGTCTTACAATTCCTTTTCTTCATCTTAGCTTGCTTATACACTTGCTCTTTCTAATTCCATTAAATCTAAACACTATCACTAAGCAGTTAAACATGAAGAATGTATTCATGTTATGAAGGATGAATTACAGGCTCTTAAAGCCAATAACACTTGGTATCTATCTGACTTGCCACAAGGAAAAGTCACTTATTAGTTATAGGTCGGTTTATCGCATTAAACACAAAGTTAATGGTACGGTTGAACATTACAAGGCTCGACTTGTAACCAAAGGCTACACTTAACAAGAAGGGGTTGACTTTCTTGACACTTTTTTTCCCCGTAGCTAAGCTTACGACAGTGCTTTTACTGCTTGATGTTACAACTATTTAGGGATGGATTCTACAGCAGTTAGACATTGATAATGCTTTTCTACACAGTAAGTTTACATTGAGCTACCTCTTAGCCTTGTTTCTAGCAAGCCCAACCAAGTTTTTTGTCTTACTAAATCATTGTATGACCTACAAGCCAGCCGTCAGTGGTTTGCCAAGTTATATGCATCCTTAATCTCTCTTAAGTTTCACTCATTCATAGTTTGATCACTCTCTGTTCATCAAGAAAGAAGGATCCACATTTACAGCCCTCTTAGTCTATGTTGATGATATCATTCTTACTGGAAAATTTGCATCTAAAATTGGCTCGGTCAAGTGGTTTTTACACTCTACATTTTAGATTAAAGACCTTGGGGATCTCAAGTATTTTCTTGGTCTTGAAATCTCTTGATCCCACAATGGAATCCGTCTATGCCAGCGCAATTATGCCCTAGATATCTTTTTAGATTCTGGTTTCTTAGTTGATAAGCCTTGTATTACCCCCATGATTAAAGGCAACAGTTGTTGTATGACATTGATGCTCCTTCACACGATCTAGCTAAGTATCGTAGGCTTATAGGTCGTTTTTTCTACCTCACTACCACATGGCCAGATATTAGTTTTACTGTGTAACAACAACTCAGTCAATTTTTACAATCTCTTACTGTTCATCATTTTGAAGCTGCTACTCAAATCCTCAAATACATCAAAGCCTCTCTAGAGCAGGGATTATTCTTCCCTACAGATTCTGAGCTTTAATTAAAGGCCTTCAATCACTTTGATTAGGCCACTTGCCCTACTACATGCAAATCTATTACTAGATTTTGTATATTTCTTAAGTCCTCCTTACGGATAGAAATAGGCTAGGTTACTCGATAGGAGCATATGGCCTAGCCTACATTAGGCCTAGGCCAGGCCAAGGTTTTTTAGAAAATAGACTAGGCCAAGGCTTTTATTAAAGCCTATTTAGTTAAAAAGGCTAGGCCTAGGCCATTCAAAAAGTCTTTTAAGCCTAACAAGCTAGCCTATTTAAATAAATATGAATAAATATGTGTTTTTAATATTATTATTGTTATTCTATTAAATTTGTTATAATGTATTAAAATTATACATTTATTTATCTTTTTAAATGTTAAGCTTGTTGACTTACATAAAGAGTCAAGCTTATAAGTTTGTTGAAAGATAAATTTATATCCTATTTAGAGGTCTTATTGCAAAATATGTTTTTAAATCATCGTATCTCTATCATGGTGTTATATTATCACAAAGCAGGTCTTTAAATAGGCTTGTAAGCCAGGTCAGGCTTTTATGTAGGTCAGGCCAGGCCTTTAAAAAGAACTTATGACAGGTAAATAGACTAGGCTCAGGCTATATATTTTTAATCAAGACTAGGCTCAAGCCCAACAAAGCCTAGCTTGGCCTAGCCTAATTCCACCCCTAGTCCCCCTTAGTCTCATGGTGGTATAAGAAACAAGATACTGTGTCTAGATCATCCATTGAGGCCAAATACTGAGCATTAGCATCCATTACCTATGAAATTCAGTGGCTAACATCTTTGATGCATAACCTCTCTATACCTCTTAGAACTCTAGCTTCACTCTACTGTGATAGTCAATCTGTTTGATACATTGCCACTAATTCAAGCTTCCACGAGTGCACAAAGCATATTGAGATTGACTTCCATGTTGTTAAGGAAAAGCTCTAAGCAAACCTTCTTCATTTAATTCCAATTTCTTCATCCAATCAGTTGACTGATTTTTTTAATAAGCCACTTGAGTTGACTAATTTTCAGAACTTTATTTCCAAGCTAGGAGTGTTGTCTATCCACTCTCCAACTTGAAGAGGATTGTTAGGATCACAAATAACACTAGTTATTCGACAATTTTTTTGCTTTCTACTATACAACTATATGTAACTTAGTCTATTAGAGGTGGTTACTAGTTTTACCTCCCTGTATAAGTTGTAATCTTTCATCTGTTAAATGGAATATTCATTTTTCTCCAAAATTCCAATATAAGAGATAGTTGTTGATCTCTTATGCTTTATTTATTTTATTGGTTTTGAGATATAGTTGGTCTAACGCTAAACTTAATTACAAGAGAAAAATATTTATGATAATATTAGATATTATATATAGTTTTTGAAAGAACGAGGAACGCACAAGAAGGGGGGGTTGAATTATGTGTTTCTAAAAGAAACTTTTTAACCAATTTAAAAACGAGTTAAAAGAATAAATAATTTAGGCGTATATATGGATAAGAGAAGAAAAGCACACAAAAGATTTTATATTGGTTCATTCAACTTGAGCTACGTCCAGTTCCTTCGTCCTGAAGGTTTTCAACTAACCAACTTTTGGTTACAAGCAAGTATTGTTCTCTGCCTCTTCAGGCTTTACAAAGCAACCTACCAAGATCACTTAACCACCCAAGTATTCTTTAATCACTAAGCCTCTTCAGGCTTTCACAACATGAAACAATTGTTAAGACAAATTAACTCACAATGTGAGGATATGGAAATTTAAGAGAAGTATAGGAATTTTTCTACAAAGAGTTTGAAGGTTTTTTAGAGTTGTCCAGTAAACACAAGGCTTGTCGTAGTTCTCTATCTCTTTTTTTTTTTATATGCTGATATATATAGCCTTTAGAAGATAGCCGTTTAGTTTTCCAGCTTCAGTCTTCAAGAAAGGAATATGTGTGCGCATATATCGAGTTTACAAAAAAGTAACTTTTGTTCTTGTACTAAAATGGAAGGTGCAGTACTG
Source organism: Spatholobus suberectus (assembly GCA_004329165.1). NCBI lineage: Eukaryota > Viridiplantae > Streptophyta > Magnoliopsida > Fabales > Fabaceae > Spatholobus > Spatholobus suberectus. Next base: position 27,294,557 of record CM014736.1, read on the forward strand.
TGTTAGAGCGCTGCTTTTCTGAACATTCTTTATTCAGTTTGTCAACTTGATAGGTTGATTTCCTTTTTCTACAACAGTGCGCTTATACACAGACATATATCTGATTTTCATTTAATGCTCAGACATTTAAACGTTAGATCATTCTAAGAGGTAAAGCACTAGTCTTAATGTATTTGTAAATACGCAGAGTTAAAGCAAGTTTAAAACTTAGTCGTTAAAAAAAAACTTACATCTGGACGATCATCATATAAGAATCTAATGGATGCTTGCTATAAACTGGCGTGTTGGACGCCTGATATTAAAAACGTGTTGGACACTTAAAGAGCCTTTTTACAACTAAAACTTAAAACTTAATAAGTTATTGTTATCTTCAAAACTTGAGGGACTAGACATTTCATACGTCTTTGGTTCCAACAATCTCCCCTTTTTTGATGATGACAAACCTTATTAATTTTTAAGTTTTATGAGTATATATATAAAGAACGCATAAGATGAGATTAGGTAGACTTATAGTTATACTCCCCCTGAATCTAATACTTCAAGTAGATCGACATATATCCAAAACACATAGAGTATATATTTGTAATATTCAGAGTATATTAAAGGTGTGCATGAATTTCATATGACAAGCATAAATGCAAAGTAAAAACAAGCTATAAAAAAACTTTACAGAGAACTAAAAAAATGAAGAAGTAGAAATAAAAAAAAACTTTATATCCTTCTAAATATTCTCCCCCTTTTGACATCAGCAAAAAGTGGGAAAAAAACATCATAGTCACTATGGCACAGAGGGGGGGGGGGGTGCAGGTGGAGGTGGAGAAGGAGATGGGTGAGGTGTTTGGAGGATTTCTTGTTGGTTTTGAAGAATTTGGTGAAGGAGGGTCATATTGGGTTGAAGTTGAGCAGGTACATAGGTTTGGATGGCGGGGTCAACAAGAGGGAGTGGAGGAGGGGCAAGGAATGTAGTAGGGAGGTTGGCAGAGGCTTGGGAACCAGGTGTTGTTGGAGGAGGTGGAGGTGTTGGTGAGGTGGTGTTGGAGGTCGAACTTCAGATGGTGAAGGTGGAGCTTCCAAAAACTTAAGACTTGGAGTGTTGAGTTGATGTGGATGTGGATGGTGGTAGTGAAGAAAAGCAAACTCCCAGGGGTAGGGTGGCCTGATGAATTGTGGATTGGTCAAGGCAGCCAAAATGGCATAGAGACTGGAGGTTTTAAGGTCTATCAATGGATACACATCAGCTGGATGTACAAAGGCTACAAAAGTGTCAAAAAAGTGAAAGACACGTGCTGGATGCTACGTGCACTTACTATTTCGCAAAGTGGGAGTTTCAGCCTTGTCATCTGTAGATAGTCCACTACTGGACGCTTATTGTTCACAAGTCCACGTATGCTGATGCTAGAAGCGTTCAACATCGTCCACATCCATCTCTTGCATCAGTCATTGAGACATGTACCATTCTAGAGTGATGTGGTTGTTGTGTTGAAACTTAACTCTAGATGGCAGTGGCAAAGAAGGGGGCTTTGTCAACAACTTCATCTTTTTCTTGTTGACATCCAAGGTAGGCAACCTCGAGCAGATCAGATCCGGTTGAATGCGAACAACTATTTTATATGAGACATATTGTGATGGGGGAATAAACAATTGATATTTCAGATCCGCAAAGCTTTTGATGGATGCATAAAACATTTGCTCATGTGATGTTGGAAAGAATCCAGCTTCAACAGGGTCTAAGGGCCTGAATTTCAAATCAGGAAGCCTGAGTTGAACTGTTCTTTCTGGCATACCTTTCTGTTTCTGCTTCTTTGCATGTTCAAGATTCTCAATTAGAGGTACTTTGTGTTAAAATACTCTAGGAGGGTATGTGTTGAAGCGCCATGCATTGAAGATCTTGGGATACCTCCTTCTGATGAAGTGTTTCAAAGGTAGACTTTCAATGGCACCAGGAGGCAGAGCCAAGTATTCTTGAGATGGTTGGTGGGTGTAGTCGTCTAGATGTGGCTCAAAAAAGACTGGAGAATAATCGAACCCATATTTTGGCTCCCAGTAGGGATCTAGACGCAAAATGATGGCGTTGTTGTCCACCAGATTCTGCTTGTTTCTCTTTTCAAAAAGTAATCTCCATTTCTTCTTCCCTTGAGCCCAGTTTTAAGCTCGTCCATCAAAGGCGGAAGATACTTCTAGATTCATACTAGTCTTTGAAGACTTGTCCTGCTTGGGTGGCTTAACAGATAGATACAGTTTTATTATGCTAGTGGTTGGAATAGTGCACACATAACCTTCATTACCAGGCAACAACATGTTTGGTTCAGGTGTGGTGTAGGTGGGTTTGTACCATGATGGGTAATCAGATGGTAAAGGTTTGTGGGTAATGGGGTTGCCTGAACTATCCATCAGTTGGTTTCCAGTAGAGTCAAGGACTAGTGTACCTTGAACAATAATTTTGGATACATGGTGAGGAATAATTTGGGTTTGTGTTTGGTCAGATGGGGGATCAGCAGTTTCAATAATGATAGAATCAACAAACTCTTGTTCAGACAAAGTTGCAATATCTGGAGCACAACACTTACTTTATTTGCTCATATCAAGTGTTGCCTCGAATTGAGATGCCTGTTTGCGAGGAGCAGTAGTGTGGACTGGAAAAGTTTCCTACTCAAGTGCAGAAATTACGACAATGGCATTTTTTGTTTCTTCAACAAGACTATGATAGATTCATCATCCTCATCATCAGAGTCTTGTTGCAGTCTAAGTTTCCTCTTGGCAGGTGCTGCAAGTGGAAGGGCAGTAATAGAAGGAGCAACTTTTGACGTTGGTACTTGTTGTGTCGTAGATCTTATCATCCTAAACGTAGAGGGTTGTTTGGACGAGTGACCCTTGGACAATTGTCGCTTGGAGATGACTGGTCTAGACATAAAAACAAGATGGACGAACAGAGCTTCTTCGTCTACTTTTTTTCCTGTTGTGCAACTTGTTCCTCTGTAGGTTGTGGTAGCTCTTCTGTAGGTTTTTCCTTTACTTCCTGAGTCTTGGAAGCTTTTTCGATGGGTTTTAGAACAAACCGAGCCTTCATTTGGTTGATATTGTTTCATTCGAACATTAATTGAGTGAACCTCGAACCACTACCCAGCCTTTTAATTTTAACTTGCTCATTAGCGGACAGAATGAAGAACTCATGATATACATGTTGTAGCCAGGAGATCCTGTTCAACAAGGTCGAATATGTGATTTGATCAAGTTCATCTCTTCCTTTCATAGTTTTGAAAATGTTGCTCAGAATGAGGAGGGGAATATTGAACTGTTGTCTGGTTACCATGTGGAAGAGGGCAAAGCAATGTAGGAAGGTTACATTATCCTTGGATCCAGCCTTATGAAGGATGCCTTTGTTTAGAAACTGTTGAAAGACTTTGCCTTCCTTCGTCAGTTTGCTATATTCTACACTGCCTTTAGCCTCGAGTCCCATCAGAGCAGCATCTACAGTCTCATGGCTGCCATAGTTGTTTGCCCACCCTTTTTTGATACAAGAGCCAATGCATTCACATCCAATGGCTTGCGCGATGCTCCCCAAGCTTATAGTGACCTTTACTCCTAGAACAGTGCTGACAACATTGTTGTTTACAAATTCTACAGTCCTCCAGAAGCGTCTAATAAGTTTTGGGTAAATAATCTCATTCAGATGGAAGTAGTTCAGAATTCCAAAACGAATGAGGTTATCTTTCACTTTTACCCCCATCTCGTTTAGAGCATCAATATCAAATCTGCTCTCAATTAGAATGATGGCTTCATTCTGGCTTTCCACTCTAGCTATTGCTTTCATGTTGTTGTCTACCTTTTCGGTCACCATTGTTGATATAAGGAAGGTTAGGGTTTGAGAGGTTTTGCAAAGTTGAGAGAGAGAGAGAGCGCGACATCTAAGCGAAAGTAAGAGTGCTTAGTTCAGATACTTGCACAAAATGCTTGAATGTATAGAAAGTAACCAAGCAGTTTTTGAGTTTTGGCAGTATTTGAATTTTTGAAGAGAGAAATAGTGCGCATTTAATGTTGGTTCAGGTGTGCGCATTTTTCGATGTCAGTTTATGGCGCAGTCGTGACTCAAACAAAGAATAAAGTAGTTATTTCAAATTATTGTCAGTGAAAACATAATGGTGCATAGATGAAGATATTTATGTGTTTAAATATGAATTGTTACACTATCATAATAATAATGGACGCATGCACAATGGACGATGATATGATAATGGACGCTACTTGTCATTGAACGGTCAAGGCACATGAAAGAAATCTATTCCTTTATAAATTCCATATCAAGATGATCTCGAATATGGACGAGTTTATCTTCAAGAAGCGGTTTTGTAAATAAGTTTGCTAGATGATTTTCAGTACTAATAAACTAAATATCAATAACCCCTTTCTGAACATAATCTCTTATAAAGTGATGTTTAATTTCAATGTGATTTGCTCTAGAATGTAATATAGGGTTTTAGAGAGATTTATGGCAGTAGTATTATCACAGAGGATAGGAATTTTACTCTCATAGATACTATAGTCTTTTAATTAATGCTTGATCCATAGAAGTTGTGAGCAACATGACGCTGCTGATATATATTCTGCTTCTGCTGTGGATAAGGCAATTGTTCCTTACCTTTTGCTCGTCCAAGAAATAAGACTGTCAACAACGAAGTGATATCCTCCGTTGGTGCTCTTTCATTTTATTCTGTCTCTAGCATAATTAGCATCACAGAATCCAACTAACCTGTACTCTTTATCAAACTTAAAACACAGACCAAGGTTAGTGGTTCCTTTCAAATATCTAAATATTCTTTTAATAGCTGTGAGATGAATTTCTCTAGGATCAGATTGAAAACGAGCACAGAGATATACATTGAACATAATATCTGGTCTGGACGCTGTAAGATATAGTAGAGATCCAATCATACCTCGTATGTGGTTTCGTCTACCTTTTTAGATGTGTCGTCCAGTCCAAGCACTGAAGATGGATGCATTGGTGTGCTCAGTTCTTTAGTATCGTTCATCTTGTATTTTTTGAGTAGTTCTTTCACATACTTCGTTTGACGTATGTATATGCCACTGCTTGCTTGTTTTATTTGTAATCCCAAGTAAGAGCTAGAGTATCCTACATCTTTTTTGTACTTTTTAAGCTATGCATTTTCTCATACTCAGATTCAAATAAAGCACACATAATAGCAGTTCGAGCTTTAAAGTTTAGCAGATACCTTTGTTTATGCGTTTCTGTCCACTAACCTCTCGGCAGCTCTGTTCGGTTTTGATCTACAAGTAGATAGTCACCTGTCTCCACAAGATCTCACATAGCAATGTAACATGCATCGAAGAAGACTATCATCCTTTGTTTCCAATAGTCATAATTTTGACATTTGAAAGGAGGTGGTCTGTTGATAGCTTGTCCTTCGTTATCCATGTATGCTAAGGATCTTTTTACCCCTACACTATTAGGTGCTCTAATGCCAATTGAAAGAACAAGGAACGCATAAGAAGGGGGGTTGAATTGTGTGTTTCTAAAAAAAATAAATTTTTAACCAATTTAAAAACAAGTTAAAAGAACAAATAATTTAGGCGTATATATAGATAAGAGAAGAAAAGCATCCAAAAGATTTTATACTAGTTCACTCAACTTGAGCTACTTCCAGTTCTTTCATCCTAAAAGTTTTCAACTAACCAACCTTTGATTACAAGCAAGTATTATTCTCTACCTCTTTAGGTTTACAAAGTAACCTGCACAGATCACTTAACCACCCAAGTATTCTTTAATCACTAAGTCTCTCCAGGCTTTCACAACATGAAACAGTTGTTAAGACAAATTAACTCACAATATGAGGATATGGAAATTTACGAGTAGTACATGAATTTTTCTACAAAGAGTTTGAAGGTTTTTCAAAGTCGTCCAGTAAACACAAGGCTTGTCTTAGTTCTCTATCTTTCTTTTCTTCTGTGCTGATATATATAGCCTTCAGAAAATAGTCATTAAGTTTTCCAGTTTCAGTCTTCAAGAAAGGAATGTGTGCACGTATATCGAGTTTACAAAAAAGTAACTTTTGTTCTTGTACTAAAATGGAAGGTGCAATACTGTGTATAGAACTACTTTTCTGAACATTCTTTATTCGGTTTGTCAGCTTAATAGGTTGACTTCTTTTTTTTTGCAACATTGCACTTATACACAAACATATATCTAATTTTCATTTAATGCTCAGATATTTGAACGTTAGATCATTTTAAGAGTTAAAGCACTAGTCTCAATGTATTTGTGAATACTTAGAGTTAAAGCAAGTTTTAAAACTTAGTCGTTAAAGAAAACTTACACTTGGACGATCATTATAAAAGAGTCTAATGGACGTTTGCTATAAACTGGCGCATTGGACGCCTGATATTAAAAACACGTTGGACGTTTAAAGAGTCTTTCCACAACAAAAACTTAAAATTTAATAAGTTATTGTTATCTTCAAAACTTGAGGGTGTAACACCCCAAATTTCAAGTATTAGAAATAAACCACGAGGTAGCTCTTAGTAGAACTCTTCTCATATGTTATTAGACAAAAGATGTCTTAAGAATTATTGTTATTATATTTCCTATTATTATTATTATTATTGTTATTATTGTGTTGTGTTGTTGTTATTATATTTATTGTTATTATTATTATTGTTGTTGTTATTATTATTCTTATTCTTATTATTCTTATTAATACCTTAGTATTATAAATTAGTAGAAATATTATCATACAACCCAAAAGAGCATCTAGGGCCCAATAGAGGATTAAAGCCCACTAAGCCACATACCCACCCACTTGTTATAAGAAGAGAATAGAGAAGAAGAATTAGGTTTAGCCGTCACAAATAAAAGAAGAAAGAAGGTAGAGAGAATGAGGAGAAAAGAAAGAAGAAGAAGAGGAAAAGAAAGAGGAGGAATAGAAACCAGAGAATTCAAGCCCTAGAACTTAGCTTTGTATGTCCATAAAGGTGAGTGCTCTCCCCCGTGTCCTTCCTTGTTCTTATTCATCTATTCATCTTTTCCCTCCTTATACCTGAATTTAGGGATTTGATGGGTTTTGAGGGAATTGTGAGGGAGTAAGGAAATTATGGATTAGATGACCAATTATCAATGTAGAAGAGTGATTAAGAATCTAAGTATTTATCTTGAAGCATTTAGAACCCAAAGACAATAGGAAAAATAAATTAAAATTAGTACCTCAGATCCGCCCGGCGGGATTAGATAGCCGCTGCGCGACTTTTCTTCAAAAACTGGATTCCGCTTTTACGCTAGGTACGCGGACCCGCTGGACGGGGTGAAATACCCACTGGGCGGGTTGGGTTCCGACGCGGACCCACCGTGCGGGTTCGCTGGACCGTCGGGCGAGACTTCCGTCCTATTAGGCGGATACGACTTTTACTATTCCGTTCTTTGTGTTTTTGAACTCCTTTTTGCAGTTTTTAACTCATTGTTGTTTGTTTTCTAATGCCTTGTTGAGTTTATATTGTATGATTATTATTTACCTTGAAAGAAACTGAGTGTGATTTGAAATTGTGTCAATGTTTCATGATAAAAGTCTATAAAAAGTTGTAAGCATTATTTGTGACCATGCATCATAACATTTGAGTTATGTGATGAGGAAAGTATGTAGGAATCTGGCTGGTAGAGGCCGTGATGGGTTGTCTAACCTTAGCCTCGGGGGTCATCCGGTTGGGAAAACTCCAATGGTCCATGCTGATCCCATAGAGCCGGGGCGTACTGACAAAACTGGGTAACCCTGACTAGTCACTGGGGGATATCATGCTAGTTGAGGGTGCAAAAGCCGAAGGCATCGGTACCGATGATGCTTCTTATGGCCTGCATTTACTCCTAGTCTACTTTCCAAAAAGTTTAGGTTGGTACCACATGTGCATGAGTAGTGGTTTAGGAACATAGCACGCATATGTATCTTGTTATAGTGTGATATGTTAGAGTGTGCTATGTTGTAATTATGTGAATTCTATGTGACCCTATTTATGTGAATTCTATGCAAGAATGTAATTGTGCCTTGTGATGAAATGTTAAAGTTGTGTACATGTGATCATATCTTGCACGAGTGTTGTTCCTGTTTGATAAAACAAAACGAGGTATATGTCTAGTTACTAGACAAAGAATGTGAAACAATTATATGCTTGTAATTAGAATTGTGTTTGCTACCTTAAGGATAAGTGAGAGGCTAGACCTTAGGATAGTGTTATGAGGGTTTTAGTTGGATAATAATAGTTGTGAATAAGATAGAGAAAGGGTGAATTCCCTCATGGCGTAATAGAAAGGTATAAGACAAGTAAGAGAGAATGAAATAAGAGTATTTTAGGATGTCTGTAACCTTAGACTTGACCCTAGGGGACAGCTTTGAATATTAAAAGGAAGAAGAGTAAATTCTAAAGAGGGTTTTTGGGTAAGAAAGTATAAATAATGAGGATGAGTTCTTAGGTTAAGAATGAGATAGTAAACCAATATAATAGTTGTGAGAATGAGAAAGCAATCAACAGGGAGTATTGACTGTTGAAAGGTGTAGACTCGACCATAGGTATGGATAATTATGAGAGACCCAATGAGGCTAAAGCCATGAGAGATAAGTAATGAAGGTTGTCCAAGTAGAAGAGTTTGACCTAGCCGTAGAACCCTTAAAGCACTCACTGAGACATTATGTCTCACTCCTTTAAGTTTTTCCTTTTTCAGGATACAAGTGAAGACATGTGCAGATGAAGCTTGGACTCACGTGCATAAAGTCGTAGCCTAGTTTACGTTATTTATTTTTTGTATTCTTTATATTTTATATGACACCTTTGAGTGATATGTGAGTTGTATTAGGCATGTATTTTAATTACTGTATGGTTTGTATATAATATCTAATTACATTTATGAGTAGTATTTACATGTTGTGTCTACCTTTCAAGTTTGTTTTTCTTTTTATTCTTAGAAATATAGACCTAGTTACGGTAATGCCCCTTAGGGTGTTACAGAGGGACTAGACGCTCCATACGTCTATAGTTCCAACAGTTTCTTCATAGATAATTTTATGATTATTTTTGTCCTTTTCTTTTATATAGATTTAGAATTTCTAGAAGCATGAGATAACATACTTTGGAGATCGCCCAAAGAGTAATTTTTTGCACATTTAAATGGTGTGCAAGGTCTTTTTGGACAAGTTCTAGCGTGCATCATAATGATAGGTGGTTTATGGTGCACCATTTTTATTCACCATCAGATTCATCCAATCTTACCACTCTTATCCTACATCTTCTACACTAGATTCCTCTTTCCTCCTAGATCTGCTCCATTAGCTGCTACTGGAGGCGATTTCAGGTAGCGACATTTCTCTCTCTGACACATACAACTTAAAATAGGAACATTTATACCAAAAAAAAAAAGAATCCTTATCGAAGATAGTTAATCAAAGAGCCACCAGACAAGCAAAATAGTGAAAGCCCCTCTAGTAGAAGTGAATTTATTAGAGAGATCAGCGACGTATTTGGCCAAAGACACTGTAGGATCCTCCTTCTCGTAGACCTTGACGGTCATGTTGTTGGTCTTCGCCATTAATGGAACAAGCCTCTTGGGTTCGACAATGCTAACCCCTTTGAATCTGAAAGGGCAAAAGAAATTGAGGTGTGTGTAGGGTGGATGGAGGTTGTGGTTCAGGAAGGAAGCAGAATCTAGAGGAAGCAAAACAATCACCCTTCATCGCCACCCTGGAAGAGGACTTACGCCTCGTCTAGATCTAATTTATGTAGATATGAAACGAGGGTTTTCATCAAAGTTGGGATTGAGGCTGTGCCAGAGATGGGGAGATATACGGCGACGACGGAGTATTTTCTGATAGACCAAGTGATAAATCTACAACTTATGTAGATTTATAAAGCTAATTCACTAGTTTAAACAAAATATAAGTGAAAATAACCCAGTGATATGAAATGTCATGTAATTTGTGTTCTTGAGATTTTTTACTAAAAACTATATGATTTTACTTAGTTATTTGGGTTTATTAATGTAGGAAAATTGAGCAAAGAAAATGGATAATGTCAGGATATACAGAAAGCTAATTTCAATAATAAAAGTGCAAGAAGAAGCAAGTCAGCTTTGGCACCCAACAGAGCAGCGCCCAACCCCAACACAATGGCAGGAATCTAAAGAGTGGATGCCTAGTGGATGGGGTGCCCTGTGCCAGCATGCTGATGAACATCCAAAGACATGAGCGCCCAGCGCCAACACATTTTTAGCTTTTCTGAACTTTCTTTTTAATTGGGCCTGACATGTTTTTGTGGTCCAGAAAGCCCAAATGCATTATAAAAAGGCTAGAACTACACATTTGGGAGTATTCTTGGATTGATCTAAGGACCAAAAGCAAGGAAGAGCTCAAAGATTCATCTTTAGCTTTGAATCTTGAAGAATTGTGGTTTGATTCTCAAGATTCATGGCTTCCTTTCTATCTTCTTTTTATTTTCTTTGTGTCTTTAGTTTATCTATGAGTTTCTAAACCTCTTTTAGGTTAGGTTAGAATGAACTGTGATTGGAATCCTTTCTAATTTGTTTTTCCTTCTGAACCTTTTGATTATTAATGCAATTCAGTTGTTAATTTTATGCTTAATGCTTTTTTTATGCATGACACCCATTAGGAATTGATTTGTAATTCAAACCTTGTAATTGGAAAATTGGGGTTTGAATCGTTCCATTTTAGCAACCATATAATTCTTGAACCTAAGGATAGGAAGAGAGGTTGTATGCCTTTGTGTTAATTTCTTGCTCCTAATGCTTGTGACTAAATTTGCTTACCTAAGGGATTAAGGTGTAAAATTAGGAACAAAGGGTTTATTGCCTAAGGAATTAGGGTTGAACTAATTTAAAGAAATTGAAGGTAAATTGCCTAATAGGAATAGGTTTAGAAGGGAAAGAAATTACAATGGGGAAATATCACCGGGGATTTCGAAACTTAACCGTTTTATTCATTAATTGTCTAAATATCTTTAAATTGCATTCTTTTTTATTTATTTTTATTAATCCAAATAAAATTCAAAAATCTCTAATTCTTTCTTTAATTCTTAAATTCGTAAGTAATTACTTGATTGCATTGGTATTAAACCACAATCTCTGTAGAGATGATAACTTATACTTTCACATTATTACTTGTACGACTGGTACACTTGCGGTGATCTTAACACCAAGCAACGACGGCGTCACCGGAGTAGACAATGGTGACGATGAAGGAAGGAGGGGAAGTTGGAGAGTGGAGGAGAAGTGAAGCACTATGCCAAAAATGCTGTTATACGGCACTTTTTTGCATATAGATGGCACTTTTGAAGTGTCATATTTAGATGTTATATATTTACAGATGGCGCTTTTCAAAAAGCACAGTATATGTCTTTACAAAAAGACGACGCTTATTCAGGAAAGTGCTGTATATTTGGTTGTAAATGGATGGCGCTTATTTAAGAAAGTGCTGTATTTTTTGTATAAAATAGAAGACGCTTTTTCAAAAAAACGTTGTATATCTGTGTGAATAAATATCGCTTTTTTAAAAAAGCGAGTATATTAGACGTGAAATAGATGGTGCTTTTTTCAAAAAGTGCAATCTACTTCCTTTTTTTTTTACTTGTTTAATTCATTCTCATTTTTTTCAAAACCTATACAAAAAGAAACCGTCCAAGAACTATACAAATTGAATCCACCAAAATGCATTAAATGATCTTGCCAAATGTGATTCTATTATATAACAAATACAAAATATATACTTGAACTATTTACAATCTAAACATGACATTAGCTACTTGAACTATGTACAGTTAAATTAACTACTAAATTTAGCTGCTCTACAAAAGGCTAGTTGAACTATTTACAATCTAAACATTGCAAACAATCTAAGCACGACATTAGCTACTTGAATTATTTTCAATTAGCACAACTAATAAGTTTAGCTACTATAGAGCTATTGTTGCGTACTGCCTACAATGCAAGACAAAAAAAATGATACTTTAGAGCTATTGCTACATATTCCTGCAGTGCAAGGCAAAAAGTAACCAATAAGTTTAACACTCAAATGCATAAAAATAATACTTTGGAAATTATTCTGTTATCAAAGAAATAGAAACAGGACAACAAGCTTATAATGCTACTAAATATAGGGTTCGCAAAGTGGGCCGACCCGCCCCGCTTTGGCCTGCCCTGCCGCCAGCCTGCCAAAAACGGGCCAAGGTAGGCTGGCTCGCCTATTGATGGTGGGCTGAGTTTTATGACTTGCCCCTCCTAGAGGTAGGTTGGCCCGCCAAAAAATAAAATAAAAAAGAGAATCCAAAAAAAATAAAAAATAAAAAACTAATATACTATTAATCCTTCAATAACACAAAATTACAAAATACCAAATTATTAATAATTCTTCGACCATAAAAAATACTAATAGTCTTAGTCTTTCAAGAATCAAGACAAAGTCCTTCATGATTCATTAACAACAATCAATAAAAAATAATAATAGTCTAGTTCTTTAACAATAAAAAGCCACAAATTACCAATTGTCATTCAACAATACAAAATACTAATAATCATTCAAAACAAAACTACAATTAAATAACATAAAAAAAAAAAAGGATGGCTCGGCAGGCCAACCCGCCCTGCCAATGGCTCACTGGGTTAGGGGGGGGGGTGTTGGGCGAGCTGGTGGGTTGAAATCTGTAACCCACCTCGCCATTTTTGTGGTGGGCTGGGGGGCCGACCTGCTGGGCCCAACCCGTTTTGCCACCCCTAACTAAATATGCCCTTTTGTGACTATTTACATCCAAATTTTTCCGAATTTCCTATATTGTCTTTAATGTTTGGATATCCATTGTTAAATTATTAAACATGATTTAAGCATAAAAACAGTGTCATTTATGCAAGAACAGAGGGCTGTCCTACAACCCGAAATGACTGTTCATATGGTAAGTTCAAGTGGCATAACTCACTCAAATGGTGTCCAAAGCTTACCAAATTTTGTAGGGATCATATACAAACAATAATGCATCAATTAAACAAATTTTCACTCAATAAAAACATGATTTTACAGTCCTAAAATGTTGCTGGTCTGGACTGCAGAATTATGCAAAAAAATGTACTCAATTCATGTCAAATTCATATAGTTATGCATGGTTTGACTCCATACAAGTAGGGTAATGATTTGGCAACTTTTATATCATTAAACTACAGTCAAAAGCAAGTTAATTTCATAAATTTATGCATGATTGCAAGTCTAAAATAGTCACCACGAAATTGATAGAGCCATGGTTCTTAAATTACCAAATTCAAACAATTACAGTACCCTAATGCACAAACAAGTTAGGGCTTTCATTGTTCATCATTTAAGGCATAAAATAGGAGTAATTTAAGATCATGAATCAATTTCAATTCACAAAAATAAGGGGTGTAATCACTTATTTGATTCAGCAAAGGGTTTTCATAGCAAAAAGAACATAATATGCATAAATATGGCTTTCATACACTTCCAAATTCAAACAGACCAAGGGAGTCTCTACACACATGCATTCTAAAAGCAATAAAATAGCTTCATTAACTATGTGTATTAGACATCGTGAATCAAAGGCTCACCTATAAGCATTTTTGGATGACCTACTGACACTAATCTTCCCTAACTTCAGTGATTTGTTTATCAAGATATTGCTTCCTGCTGCAACTAGGGAAGCACTACAAAAATAAAAAATGAAATTAAAACCAAGTGAGAATATACTTAAAAGGAATGAGATATGAGACCAATATCACATACGTCTTCTGAGATTGTCTCCCCTTCACAGTGGGTGATGATTTCCATCATATATCGGCAAACATAATACCCACAATCATTATTGTTAGGTTGCTTTGGGCACTATAGAAGCAAAAGCACAAACATCAGTATAACTAATTAAAGATTAACACGATCAATTGATTTTCACAAAAAAATTGTAAACTACCTTAATTATTATCCACTTAATGTTGCTTGACTTAGTCTTTGAAACCTTAGCTCATATTTGAGCCCAATAAGTTTGTAAAACCCTAATTAATAAAGACAAACAATGCATATATAAGTAAAAATTGTACATCAACACATACACACATAATGTCATGGCGCTTATATTCTTATGTGTCAAACAACTTCTTCAAATCTTGCCTCCTACTAAGGTCCTTCTATAATGGGCCTAGATAATATATTATCTCCATCTTAAGATTGATTTCAACCAAGACCCAATGATTTCTAAAAAAATGACAAGTGAGTCAACAAATGTAAATTGCATCTAACATACTAAATTACCAATAAAGTTAGGTAAAAAAGTCTTACTCTATATTGATACGTGCAAGAATAAACTTGTCAATCACCTTTTTATTGACAAAAATATTAACAATTTTTTGCACTCGTTCTTTCATACTTAATTGGTGTGCTGTTATTTGGGGGGATAAAAAGAAGAACGCCTTATGATTTGGTTTTAGAAATGTGTCATATAAGTAGTTTGTGGTACAAAATATAAGAGTGAATTAGTAAATAGCATAAATGAGTTATTCAACAAAGTTAAAAAGTTAATGAGACAAAGTTAATTAATGTACCCGATATATATGGAAATAGAGCTGAGCCAGGCCATTCATGTCCGATAACTTCTCCAATAACCTCTGCATCAACTATTTCCTTATGTTTAGGTATCCCAAATACGTCTTCCTCCATTTCTATTGGGGCAAGTGAGTCCTTTGGCTTCAGTTTTAGGTGTGTTTGAAGATAGTTACAACATTCAGGAACAGGGGCATGTTGAAGCACTTCATTTCCCTGACTCTTTCCTCTTGGTGCAACAGACTCATTTGTATTCTGGGTCTTTTTCTTGATGGAGATAGAGGAAACCTAAAAATTATCAATTAAATTAGGTAACTAGTGGATAAAATATTATGATAAATAATTATCAATTAATATGGTTGTTTAGGTGTAACACTCCTTTAATTATAATTCATATTAATTTAATTATTACTTTAAGTTGATGAAAATGTGAGTAAATTTTTTATTTTTTTTATACTAGCAGAACAGAATTTAGAAATAGAAGTGAAATGATAAAAATTGCTTATGTATATATATATATCCAACTGTACATCATGGTTTGGGTAGTACATAACAGTCATAAGTACATCAAAAGACATATACTACCTAACCTAATATATACATCCAAAAAGTTCCTATACAGAGCAGTACCGTCTACCCTATCCCTTACTAAATACTAAAGTCTCTAATGGTCCTCATCTGAAGGGGTCTCCTCTGATGCGTCCTCTGCTGCATGGTATGCCTGTCCATTAGGTACCTCATGTGGTACCCCAAGTCCAGAAGAAGATGATGAAGAGGTATGCCACCCATTGGCTATACCCACTTGGTACTCAATATCAGGGGAGGCCACAGGTGACTCAGCAAGTACTACCTCCATAGGAGATCCATCATCGGCAGGTATGGGTGCTGGCTTGTCTACAGCTGGAGCGTCCACAATAGGTAACTCAGGAGGAAGCGGAGGGGCATCCAAATAAGGAGCTATCACAGGGATGTTCGGATCTACTGGTGGTGGCGGCGGTGGTGGAACGTGAGGAGCATAAATAAAATCTGGGGGGAGAGCAGTCGTATAGGAAATAGGTATCATATATGTCAGTGGAAACATCTCAGCCCCAGGAATAGGGGATAGAAAAGTCACAGACATCAGACCTGTGTAGGTTAAGATGTTTGTGTCCTGATCATAATCCCATACTCCTCCATCTGGATATGATATATGTAGATTAAACAGAACCGGCGTCCCTATCTTCAAAAATCACGATTGAACATGCATAGCAAAAAATAATGGAGTGAGGTGATTTGTTCTAAATCACTTTTACATGTATGGTAGGAATTTAAATACAATTAATGAAGGGAACCTAGGGTTTATTCTAAGTTATACTACACTACCCTTGACTTGGTATGGATCCATACTTCCCATCAGTGAGTAATAGTTCTTAACAGAACCTGGGAAGTGATTGGGAGTACATATACTTCATCAACATCATCACATGGTACAGTCCTCATCATCAATGAGGAACAAATATCAGTCAGGACGTCCATTTATAGAGGTATACTCTCAAACCAATCCCAGAATGCTGAGCAGTTGTCGGGGTTATCGAGCTTGGTCAGGTGAATATCCCAGCTCACGGGCGCTACCCTGGCTATTAGGACTTTCACCACTCGATGCCTACCCCCGAGACCTCCCAAATGGGTCCCTGCCTTTCATTCCTCAGCGTACCAAACTGTAGCTTCCCTAACAGGGTGTCATGCCACTGCATGTCCCTTGCTTTACATTACTCACTAATATATTAATTTCTAAAGGTTCATTCTGTTCTCAAGTATTTGAGCACCAGTATAATTTCTACTAATATCTCTGTCTTATATTACAGAGATTTGATCCATACATATCATTCACATAAGTCATAATTCAATTTAAAGCACATAAGCAATAATTCAATAAAAATAAAGATATACAAATTAAAATAAAGACTGATAATTAAGAAATAAATCATAGAATGGTCAAAAAATTCCATAAAAATAATTTTTAAACTTAGAAAAATAATTAGAATTTTATCATGAATTTTTAGAATTTTTTCAAAAATTTTTGAAATTTAGTATTTCTAAGAAAAATGTGTCTATAGGCACTTATAGAGCATAATTAGAAGTACTAAATAAGCTTTAAAATTTATGAAATTTTTACAGATGGTCTATTAGTGTGTCTAGACCTTACCTAAACGATAAGAACTTAAACTGAAATTTCGATAGTAGTTTTCTAAAAATAAATTCATAAATAGCTCATAAAATAATTTCTATCTTTAGTTTCATATTATGAGATTTATGGTTTATTTCTTCTACTATTTTTGCTAAACTAATTGAGTATTACTAAAATTTGATAATTTAATAATTTAATTATTTATCATAATAGCTAAAAATATTTTTTCTAAATTTAGGCAGTATAACAGCTTAGTAATTCTATTGTAATTGTTTAAATTTGAGCAGTATAACAACTTAATAATTATACTATGGTTGTCTAAATTTGAGCAGCATAACTACTTAATAAGAGTATTTTAATTATCTAAAATTGAGCAGAGTAACATCTTAGTAAATGCATTTTAATTTTCTAAAAATGAGCAGAGTAACAGCTTAGCAAGTGCATTTTAATTTTCTAAAATTGAGCAGAGTAACAGCTTGGTATAATTTAATAATTTAAATTTGAGCAAAATAATAACTTAGCAAAATTTAAAGTTTAGCATCAAATAATATAACAATAATATTAATAGTAAAACTAAAGCCTAAACGGGTTTAGGGGAAAACCCTTCCTACCAACATACAAAGTAATTGAAAATTAGAACCAACCCCACTCCCCCCATTACCTCAAAGAGCTGGTGAAGTTGTTGGTGCAGAGCTCCTAGGAAGAGGATTTTTACTAGTTATTGGAAAACTAGTAGAATTTTAGCATAGAACAAAGTAAAGAAATTTTTTTCTAAAGGGAGAGGAATTCTCTATTAAGGCTCATGGTGATTTTAGGAGAAGAGGAATGAGAAATTCATTTCAAGTTCATAGCTATTTATAGAAAAAAAATTGGCTTAGGTGTCCATGGAGTTATGTCACCCATGATGTCAAAATTTCAATTTTTATTTTTTTTTATTAGGGACACATATTCATATAGGGGATGAATCACCCCTTGCTAGAGCTGGTACGTGGGATAGCAGCTGTCCCAAAGATTTACAGTATAAATTTTGACTGTTAATTAATTAGCCGGTACTGATAAAATCGTCTAAACTTGAAAAAATTAACTTTTAATACCAAAATAATTAATTTATATATAAATCTGAACAAATGTAATATTTTTCATCAAAAATAATTTCTAAAAATAAATTTTAATTTTTTTCGAATTATAAATATATATATTATATATTTTAAGCTTAGAAAGTTCATATTAAATTCATTTTAATTCAATAAATGCTCAAATTTTTATGAAAATTCTAAAATTACATATTTTACCTAGAAATGTATTAAAAATATCATTTTCATCATTTTTGGATGTCAAACCAATATGAGTTGGTTATTTGACAACTAGGGGTATTTTGGTCATGTTGTACAGGAATTTCAGAAAATTCCCAAAAATTTCCCAAAATTATATTTTAATACATATGACATGATTTTAAACTCAATTTGACATTTTAATATCAATTGAATCTTTTTTTCATGTCAGTCCTTAATATTGACAAATAAGGACAAAATCGTCATTTTTGAATTTCTCCGGGCTTCAACTTGGAAAAATTATTGAAAATCACGATTAGATAGTTTTCAATATTCTAAGTTTAACCGTGGGGATCAGAATTTTTAGATTCCTTCCCGATTTTTCAGAATTAAATATAGAATAAATAAATAAATAAAACAATTAATAAAAGTGAGGGTGTTACATTAGGCATACCACAGCAGTGACCTGTAATAGGTTGATTGACCATGCCACAAATGTACCTTTTGCTTGTTCTATGGTCATTATCTCAACATCATGATTAGGACATGGCAATTAGGCATTTGGTTCTATAGCAACATCAACAGTAACTTTTACATGACCATTAGGTGAAGAATGCCCGTGTAGCAAATCACTCGGATGGTTATGCATTTTTCCGTGGACAACCAATCGAAGTAACAGTGATGATAGAAACAATTTACAGGAAGAAACCCCCTACATGGTAAAAACATAATGTTATTATACAAATATTTGAACTAAGCAAATTAATACGACTACCATTTAAGCTAAAATAGACAAAATCAATTACCTCAAGAAAGCTATTAGTTGGGATAGTGCAACTCCCTTTGCCACTTCGGATCCCAACATTAGGTTGTTGCATGGGGTCCGATGTATCCTTCGATTGGAACGACACAACTAGACTTTCCATCCACTTTAGTCTCTCTTTTATCTCTCTCACTTCAATAGACAATAAATCATGCTTCTGTTGTATGTGTTGCTTTTGAGGTGGGAAATAATATTTATGTGTGACCCCAAATCCCGCTACCCTAACACGGCTCGAATACTCTGGGACACATAAAGCCCAAGAAAGAATGTCCAAACGAGGGTCTTGTTCCTCTATAGGTAAAGACTATGATAGCACCTCATGAAACATATAAAAATCAAACATACTTGAACCCAAACTTGTTGTACTTTATATAAGAAACAAAAGGTTAAGGTAATTATTGTACTCATACATTGATTCCAAACTTGTTGAACATTTTTGTTTTCAATCTCCTTAGTATTGTTCACACGAACACACCTCCACAATTACTGACGGGCAACACTCTTAACATTCGATCCCAATTCCTTTATCTATTTATTGAGAAAACAATCATACCAATTAGAGTTCATTATTGGCAAGTTGTATATTATATATGTGTGTGCGCATTTATACACTTACCATTTCTTGCTCAAGGCGTGCATACCCCTTGCGTGAGGCCCTATATGGGTACTTAGGCTGTGATGCTCTTTCCTTGTTCTTTTTGCTTTGTTCCTATGTGGTAAACATATTAGGTAATGGACAATAAGTACATATTATGAATCAAAGGCTAACAATAATATATATAAATTATGAATTACCTGAAAAGTTGGATCTGCACGTTTTGCCATAAATTCTTTCCAAACATCCTCGTGGATTATGGACGCATACTGCGCAAGAGGATGTGCAGGAGGATTATCTAAATAATTCCCGTCCTTCTCTTTTAGAAAATGAGTGGTTATGCTAGCTCTAAAGTGCCTATGCAACCTTCCCGCCTCTTTAAGTACAAACTTCTTGTGAGATTCATCAACATCAAAAGTCGACGGTCAAAAGAATGTTAGCGCAAAAATGTTAAGTTGGTTAAAGTAACAATAATTTGAACAAATGGATAGAATTAGCATATACCTGTATATCCAGCCAAATGTTATTCTTATATATCTTCGTATCTGGATTTAACCAATTATCACATGTAATGGGAATATTAGACCGGACAATGGACCCGAAATAACTGATAAACTTTACACTGCCAAGTTCAATAGGTTGACCATGACTATTAAATGTCACCTAATAAAATGAACAAGTATATATTAGTTTTTAAAAATGAAACATACTTAAGATTCCAAAGCAAACAATGAATACATTACCAGTAATCTCTTCCCATCACTTCTAGCTCGAATGACACTCTTCATAACAACTAGTCTTTTCTTCCCTTTACCTTCCTTGGGAGAAAGACTACCATCATGACCAGGAAATGCCATTTACCTGCAAGAAAAGGGACAAAATAAATGTTAGCATTGACATAAAAGAAAGATATACAAATAAATTAAATTATAAATATAACATAAAAAACACGTCTAAGCTAACCTTTTCCTCTTCCTAGTTAGATTTAAACTTTTATGTCTTTTATTGACATGAAATGATGGATTAATCCAAATTCCTTCATCATGATTGTCTCTTCTATACATGACATCATCTGTGGTTGGATCACTATGAAGCGAGTACGATATCTCATAAAAAGGATCATCCTTAGTGTATGTATCTTCATCTCCTATAACTTGATTATGACCATCATTTATTTTATTGGTCAATAACACAATAGACCAATTGACAACAACAGGATCAGTGACATAGAACACTTGTTGAGTTTGTGATGCTAAGATAAATGGTTCGTCTTTGTATCCCACCCTATTCAGGTTCACTTGCATGAACCCTGCCCCATCTAGGCAAACTCCATTGTTGTTATCAACCCACTTGCAACCAAATATGGTGACCCAAAATGTTATGTAATCCAACTCCCATATATGTTCAATTACCCAAAATATGACATATGCACATATGTGGGCATTTTAGCTTTGGCACTTGAGATATGCATAGATTTAGCCACTAGAGTGACACTGCTATTTTGCATAGTACTCTAATCATCCTGTTCTTTTGTATAAAATGTGTACCCATTAATCATATAACCGGTGTAAGAAAAGACATGTAAAGTTAGGCAATTTGCTAACCATCTCAATCTTTTAGAAATTGAAAAGGAATTTGCTTCCAACTCTACAAAAATGTGATTTTTTAGCCATTGTGTAAAAGTGGCATTATGTTCTCTTGTTATCCAATTGTCATTCCTAGTTGGATTCGACCTCTTGAGCATGTCTTTATGTCTCTAAACATATGGTTGTACCTTATCATCATTGTGTAGGACATATAACTGTGCCTGCTCCCATTCTGTCCTTGCTATGGTCAATATTGCATTTCTAATAATCCCTCCCCCTTCCGTTCTCCCTGAGTTTTGTGACTTTGGAAGTCCTATTGATTCAACTTTATACAAATATTCAGAACTAAATTCAACAGCTTCTTTGAGTATGTATCTTCTACAATACATCCCTCTAGTCGACTTCGGTTCTTGACATACCCCTTTAATATCTTCATATAACGCTCAACCGGGTACATCCATCTCATATAAGTCAGCCCACAATATTGTGTCTCTTTAACTAGGTGAAAGTAAGATGAACCATTATGTCAAAGAAAGAAGGTGGAAAATACATCTCTAGCTAACACAAAGTGACAATAATTTCTCTTTCCAGGGTTGGTAATTTCCCAAGCTCAATCACCTTGCTACAAATGGCTCTGAAGAAGTAACATAGTTTAGTTATGATCCATCGCAATTTTTCTGGTAAAATAAAGCGTATACCTATTGGTAGTAAATGCTCCATGAGTACATGACAATCATGAGACTTTAACCCCTTTAATTTTAGGTCCTTCATAGATATTAGGTTCTTGATGTTTGAAGAGTACCCCTTTGGAACTTTAACATCATGTAGAAACTTACAAAACAAAATTTTCTCCTTTCTAGATAAAGCATGAGCTACTAGAGGTAGATACTAACATTTACCCTTTTTCATTGGACCCAATTCCGTTCTAATTCTCATACTGAGTAAGTCCAACCTTGCATTGATGCCATCCTTAGATTTTCCTGCCACATTTAGCAGTGTATCAACAACACTATCACAAACATTTTTTTTGATATGTATCACATCAAGGAAATGTCTTATATACATGGACTTCCAATATGGCAATTAAAAAAAATGACCTTTTTTTCCACCCACTTGTAACTAGCTCTCCCGTAAAAGGTTTACCAAATTTATTGGTTATATCCTTTGCCTTTTCAAATACCTTGTCACCAAACAACAATTCTAGAGCTCTGCCTTCTTCTGGTCTCCCATTAAACACTTTTCTCCACCCTCGATAACGATGTTTTGAAGGTAAAAATCTACAGTGGCCGAGAAAGACATTTTTCTTCCCGTGTTCCAACCGCATCCAATCTGTATTATCTTCACGTATAGGGCATGCACACTATCCTTTGATAATATATCCTAATAGATTACCATACGCTAAAAAATCATTAATCGTGCCAAACAACATTGACCTCAGCTTGAAACTTTCTTCCATATACCCATCATATACCTCTACACCTATGTCCCACATATACTTCAAGTCTTCAATCAAAGGAGCCAAGTATATGTCTATGTCATTCCCTGGTTGTTTAGGACCCAAAATTAACATGGACAACATCATGAACTTTCTCTTCATGCATGGCCATGGAGGCAGGTTGTATATAATCATAACCACTGGCCATGTGCTATGGGAGTTACTCTGCATACCGTGTGGATTCATTCCATCAATAGACAATGCAAGACGAAGGTTTCTTGGTTCTTTCCCAAAATTAGGGTAATCATGGTCAATTTTCACCCATTGAGGAGAATCTATAAGGTGTCGAAGCTTTCCATCCCTGACCTTTCCTTCTGCATGCCACCTTAAGTTCTTCACATCTTCCGCACTACGATACATGCGCCTAAATCTTGGTATTATAGGAAAGTACCATACCACCTTCAATGGTGCTGAATTTTTCTTTCTATAACGCAAGGCATTACATTTAGGACATTTATCCAACAATGCATATTCATTTTGAAAAAGAATGTAATCGTTAGGACAAGCTTGTATCTTCTCGTAACTCATGCCAATAGAGCTTAACATTTGTTTAGCATCATACATTCGACTAGGAAGCACATTATCCTCTGGCAGCATATCTTTTAAAAAGGCTAGTAGTTCCATGAAGCTTTTATCGTACCATCCATTTCTCGCTTTCAAATTGTATAACTTCGACACCGCAAACAGTCTTGTGAAGTTAGTACAACCATCATACAGTGGTATCTCTGCACCACTTACCAATATGTCAAACATCTCAGGACAATCTTAAAGATCTTCTTCAACAACATTTGTAATCTTTTCAACTCAGTCCCATTCATATGTTATGTCGGGCTCACTTAGTGCAAAACTAACACTATCTCGCTGATCATTATGAACCTCATTGTGTCTCTTTTCACCATGTCATGTCCAACATGTATAGCTTTTGTCAATTCCATTACACATTGAATGCTCTTCCAACTACTCCGCATTCACTACCCTTGAATAACAACAATCCAAGCAAGGACAAATGATTCTAGTAGGGTTTTCTGCATGCTCAACTGCAAACCTACAAAACTCTTTCACTCCATCCTCATATTCTTTTGACAATTGACTAGCAGACATCCATTTTCGATCCATATTTTCTTGATTTATAAGAGTAGTCATTAACAACAATTACATTGACGTAAGATGCAATGACTACATGCATGTATGATTTCTATTCCATCCTATACAAGGTGAGGATCCTATCCGATCCATAATTGTCAAATTCACATTATATTATTGTATGACTCTTATTCTTGATCTAATAAAATTTCGGCAGCATTTCTCATTGGTTCTGCAAGCACACGACTTAATTCAAGTGTTATAAACACTCGAACAAAGTATATACCTAGAGAACTATGGGAAATACAAACCAAAATAATTATTAGATCAAGAATAGAGAAATACAATAAATTCCTATATGCAAATTTGCAATCCTAGATTGTCCACAAGGACAATTCAAGAACTACTTGTATACTATGTCCTTAAACACAATATAAAAGTTGGTCTTGAACAGGAAACTAAGGTAAATGCATATGCTTACCTGCATGAGTTAACCCAACAATGAAAAATAATTTCAGTTGAAAGCCCTCAAATTAACAGCACTAACAACAATAAAGAACAAGTGCATTTAACCTACCTCAACTCCAGCGAAACTGCGATTTAAGTAGAATGAAAGCCTACAATTGAACACTGAAAAAAGAAATGAAACACAGTAGGTATTATTAAACATAGTAAGTATTACTTCTTTTTATCACATACAACAGGTAGAGCCACATGGTAACCACTTGAAGCTTAAATCACCATATAAAACTCATTTAAGACATGGTTAAAGTCTACAAAATAAAACTTGATTAAATATTCGACTTGCGTCATTTTTTAACCGCTTGAGATTTTTGAGTGAAACCAACTCACTTAAGTCATATTTTAACCCTATAAAATATATTTTGATGTCCCATAGGGTTTGGAGACTTGTAGCTCAAATTACATAGAAAACTGACTTCTAAAACTATGGTTTTTACCTAAACTATTGACTTGCGCCATTTTCAAACTACTTGAGACTTTTGAGTGAAACCAACTCACACAAGTCACATTTTAACCCTATAAATATTTTTTTTAAGTCCCATAGGATTTGGAGACTTGTAACTCAAATTGCGTAGAAAATCGACTCTTAAAACTATGATTTTTACCTAAACTTTCGACTTGCGCCATTTTCAAACTGCTTGAGATTTTTGAGTGAAACCAACTCACACAAGTCACATTTTAACCCTATGAGATTTGTAGCTCAAATTACTTAGAAAACCGACCCCTAAAACTATGGCTTTTACTTAAAATTTCAACTTGCGCCATTTTCAAACTGCTTGAGATTTTTGAGTGAAACCAACTCACTCAAGTCACATTTTAATCCTATAAAATATATTTTGATTTCCCATAGGGTTTGGAAACTTGTAGCTCAAATTGCATAGAAAACTGACTCCTAAAACTACGATTTTACCTAAACTTTCGACTTGCGTCATTTTCAAACCGGTTGAGACTTTTGAGTGAAACCAACTCACACAAGTCACATTTTAACCCTATAAAATCTTTTTTTAAGTCCCATAGGATTTGGAGACTTGTAACTCAAATTGCGTACAAAACCGACTCCTAAAACTATGATTTTTACCTAAACTTTCAACTTGTGCCATTTTCAAATTGCTTGAGATTTTTGAGTAAAACAAACACACAAGTCACATTTTAACCCTATAAAATATTTTTTTAATTCTCACAGGGTTTGGGGACTTGCAACTCAAATTGCGTAGAAAATCGACTCTTAAAACTATGGTTTTTACCTAAACTTTCGACTTGCGCCATTTTCAAACCACTTGAGATTTTTGAGTAAAACCAACTCACACAAGTTACATTTTAACCCTATAAATCTGTTTTTAATTGTCATAGGATTTGGGGACTTGTAGCTCAAATTGCATAGAAAACTGACTTCTAAAACTATGGTTTTTACCTAAACTTTTTGACTTGTGCCATTTTCAAACCACTTGAGATTTTTAAGTAAAACCAACTCACATAAGTCACATTTTTACCCTATAAAATCTTTTTTTAAGTCCCATAGGGTTTGGAGACTTGTAGCTCAAATTGCGTAGAAAACCGACTTCTAAAACTACGGTTTTTACCTAAATTTTCAACTTGCGCCATCTTTAAAACAGCTTGAGATTTTTGAATGAAACCAACTCACACAAGTCACATTTTAACCCTATAAAATATTTTTTTAAGTCCCATAGGATTTGGAGACTTGTAGCTCAAATTGCATAAAAAACCAACCCCTGCAAACCATAGTTTTTGCCTAAACTTTCGACTTGAGCCATTTTCAAACCGCTTGAGATTTTTGAGTGAAACCAACTCATATAAGTCACATTTTAACCCTATAAAATATATTTTAATGTCCCATAGGGTTTGGAGACTTGTAGCTCAAATTGCATAGAAAACCGACTCCTAAAACTATGGTTTTTACCTAAACTTTTGACTTGCTCCATTTTCAAACCACTTGAGATTTTTGGGTGAAACCAACTCATACAATTCACATTTTAACCATATAAAATCTGTTTTTATGTCTCATAGGGTTTGGAGACTTGCAGCTCAAATTGGGTAGAAAATCGACTCCTAAAACTATGATCTTTGCCTAAACTTTCGACTTGCGCCATTTTCAAACTGCTTGAGATTTTTCAGTGAAATTAACTCACTCAAGTCACATTTTATCCTTATAAAATCTGTTTTGATATCCCATAGGGTTTGGAGACTTGTAGCTCAAATTACGTAGAAAACCAACTCCTAAAACTATAGTTTTGCCTAAACTTTCAACTTGCGCCATTTTTAAACTGCTTGAGATTTTTTAGTGAAACCAACTCACTCAAGTCACATTTTATGCTTATAAAATCTATTTTGATATTCCATATGGTTTGGAGACTTGTACTTCAAATTGGGTACTAAACCGATTCCTAAAACTATGGTCTTTAGGTAAACTTTTGACTCACGTTATTTTCAAATAGTTTGACATTCTTGAAGGAAACTAACTCACTCAAGTCACTTTTTATCCCTAGAATCTTTTTTCAAGACTGATTGGGTTTGGAGACTTGTAACTCAATATTTCCAATTCAAGGCAAAAAGATTTGGTAGTTTTCACAGATCAAGCAAGCATACACATGATTCTTATTTGGTGGCTACACTAAATGGCCAATGGCAACATATGAATTGAAGTGGCAATCCCAAGTATGTTTTAGGTGACATTTAAGAGCTATAAGCTCTGCATTAAGTATATGTTGTAGTTGTAGAAATGAAGCTAAAAAAGCTTATAATTTATTCTCCCAACGACTTTTCGAATTAGGCAATGAAAACTACCTCTTCTAGGATTCCTAAGAACTAATCCACTAGTATTGGGGTTGATATAGGGAGTAATGGTGTTTTCTATCCAACTTATTAAATGACTAGTCCTACCAAAATGCATGTTTTCTCTAATTGCATGAGAGATGTGTACGACCATTAATTGGATTCTTCTCTAATCACATGAAAGATGCCTCCATTCCTCTCCTTTTTGCATCTTCTCTTATTTTCTCTCCATCAATCTCACATATAATTTTTATACGCAAATCCCCTGAATCTCACAAAACAGAACAACAATGGCTAACATGATTCACATGGCTACATCCAGATTATATTTTATACATGTATGGAAAAAAAATTTATGACCACAAACAATATCTAAACATATTTCTAACAAAATGTTAAATAAATTACCACAAATTAAATGTGGTCCGTAACTTGCTTAATGTGCCTTGAATTGCTTCCTAGAATAGATTCGGGGGAAAAGGTAAAAGATTAATGAAGTGGGAAGATTCAAGGAAACCACATACAAGAATAAGAGAAGGAAAGTGTAGGAAATATACCCAAATGAGGATTCTCGAGAAAGCCTCCACAAAGAATAGAGACGTTCTTCCACCAAGCACAACAAAAGTGAGAGACGTTCTTCCACGAAGAGCAGAGACATTCCCACGAAGCTCAACAATGACTTGTTTTGTCCCATAGGTAAATAGTGACACGTTCTTCCACTTCTCCAAAGTTGAACACTTCCACGACGGAACAGTAACAATGATGAGAATAGAGCACGAAAACGGTGACGAAATAGGGAGCACGAGAATGGTAACAGTGACGAGAACAAAGCATGAGAACTGTGACGAGATGGGGAGCACGAGAATAATACCAGTGAGGACAACAGAGCACGCAAACAGTGACGAAATGGAGAGCACGAGAACAATGCGTGAACAGTGATAAAGGAGCCCAACAACAGCAAGAACGATGAGAAAGGTGCGCGACGCCAACCACAGCACTGACAATGACGAACCTCACTCCAGACAACGTCAACGACAGCGCACAGGGGAACAAGCAACGATAAAGACGTAAGGAAAAATGAGCACAAGTTCTAAGCCCCTGAGAATAGTGAATGAGTGAGTATAGGGCGTGAATGGGGAGAAATTTTAATCAAATGGATGGCGTTTATCACAATAAGTGCTATCTATTTCATTAAAAAAAAGCGCTATATACGGCGCTTTTTCAAATAAGTGCCGAATATAGTATTAAATAGAGTGCGCTTATTTGAAAAAGTATCGTATATTTGCTCCGTGTTCTATATAGTGCGCTTTTATTTGGAAGCGCTGTATAAACAATGTTGTATATACAAATTTTTGGCGTAGTGAAGAGAAAGTATTAGGGAGGAATTTGGTATGATGGATGTAGAATATGAATATTAAGATCAGATGAATCTAATGGTGGATAAATGTGGTCCACCATAAATCACATGTAAGGGTAGTCCACCCTATCCCTCGTCGTCTTTTTTTATTGTTGTAAAAGTTTAATTTCTTTTTTATTCACAAAGAAAGAAATTTTATATAAGAGGTATTCAACCCTTCAATATAAAATCACCCTATTCAAGAACAACATATGCAAATAAAAAAACAAACTAATTAATAAATTATACTGACTACATGACCAGATAACTTAGAAATTATACTTTACCTTGCATTGAGAACTACAAACAATTAACAGGGTTAGTGCATCGACTAGAAAAAGGTATTGTTGTTTCTAACTTTTACGAGAATCATGATAAGATCTAATTTTTATGAAATCGATTACCCTAACAACATCTACTTTTTGCTGCTTAAACACCATCTCATTTCTGTGTAACCAAATAGATCAAAGATTAAGAACAAATCAGAAAAGCATCCAAACCTTTTCATTTTTCTACATTTCAACATAGCTATAGGTTGAAAGGGAGCAATGTAATCTGAAGAAGGAATAATGTCAAAAGTCAACGATGCATACACATATGAAGTACGCCATATTTGAGTGGATGCAAGGGAAAATGAGGAACTTCGTTGATTCCTAAAAGGAACAAAGCAATAAATACGTACGGGTCAAATATCACTTTTCTCCTTGACAAATTCAACCTTTTTGGGATCTTGTTGCTGAGTTTAAATATAAACTTTGTTGTAAAAGTTTAATTAAAAAATTTAATAAAAAAATTGGATTTGTTTGATTTTAAAAAATACTTTTCTTGTCTATTTCATTGTCTTTAAAATATTTAAAAATAAAAAGTAAATTAAAAATAAGATAATGATTTGTATAATCATTTATAAAATAAACATATTCTCGAGCCCTTAACTCCTTTGTCTGAAAATTAACATTTAAAAAAATTATATTATTTATACAACATTTTTTAATATTTTTTCCTTTCTATCTTTTTCTATTTTATCATCTATCTAGTCACATTTTTCTTTTTCTCCTACGTCACTCATTTTTATATAAAACGTTATACAAATATATTGTACACATAACATTTTTCTTTAAAAAAATTGACAAGTGTTGAGAAAACAAACTCCTTCACATACAAAGCCACAAATAGAAAATAGCACAAGGATACCAATTTAATGTGGTTTAACATCTTTTGCCTATGTCCATAGAAACATCCCAATAATATTCTCTCAAATAACATTATATTTCATTACAAGCTTTCTAAACAAGCTTTAACCCTGCTTCACGTGACCCCCTTCTTCAGGCTGGAATGACCCCCTCTACAAGTTAGGTGGTTCTTCTCATATCAAGAACACCTATTTATTGACCTAGCATCCAAATATTTAAAGAGGAAACAAATCTCTAAAATAAAAATAATATTTTTAAATTTAAACAATACCCTAGAGATTTAAAATTTAAATTCCTTCCTCAATTAAAATTTTCATACTTTGTACTCAACTCCCACCGTCGTGGACGTTCATCTCAATCTTCTCCAATCACACTTCCACTCCACAAACTTTGGTGTTTTTCCCACCTCCACTCCGTGAATATTAGATGGTGACACTTCTTGTACATGTATTGCCGTTAGCTACCAAGACATGCCACTTGACTTTCCATTGCCAAAAAGACTTTCGACACAATAATCTCACATGAATCCACCATCAGCTTAATCAAGTTTCAATACTCATCTCATAAGTCACTAGGCCGCACAACCATTAGCTTTGATACCACTGTTGGGAAAATAAAACCTCTACACACAATAATAAGGGGACAGTCACAACACCACAAAATATAAATAGCAAAATAATAGAACTTAATGTAGTTTAACACCTCTTGCCTACATCTTGGAAACATCCTAATAATATTCATTTTCTCAAATAACATTACATCTCATTACACGTTTTCTAAACAAACTTAAAAAACCTCCCTTTACATTACCCTTTCTCTAGGCTGGGGTGACCCTCTCTATAGGTCAGGTGGTTCAAGAACATCCATTTATTGACGTAGCATCCAAATATTTAAAGAGAAAATAAATTCCTACAATAAAAATAAAATCTTTTAAATTTAAACAGTATCCTAGTCCTAGAGATTTAAAATTTAAAATTTGAATTGTCTCCCAATAACAAGATATATCTTGTTGGAAATATACAAACATTAGTTGTATAACTACATTATTAATTTTCGTATCTGCAATATATATAAGTTGACGACTTTCCTTTTCTTCTAGAAATCAAGATTTCTAAATGAGTTGAATACCGAAGAGCTACTTTGAATCAACTATTTTGATAGAATACTTCAAATGAATTAAAATTTATCATTAATTAAAGGGAGGCCAAATATACTACTACTTACTAATTAATTGATTAATGAAGGTCATAAGATCGAAAGGGATATTTAATTAGAAAGATTAGAAAGCAATATATTTAATTAACGTACGTGTGTGTTATTGATAAACTAATTAATTAAGGACCCGTTTGGGGTGATTTTTGGTTGAGTTTTGAAATTTTCAAAAACTACAACCAGTTTTTAGTTTTTAAAAATTAGTTTTAGTTTTTTTTTCTAATTTTTGGTTTCAAAATAAACTCATTTTAAAATTTCTTATTCTATTAAAATTAGTTTAAAAGTATGTTTGTGTGGTGACGACAGTAGTGGTGGTGACGGCAACAATGATGGTAGTGGTAATGTTGATGGTGACGGTTGTAGCGACGCCGACGGCGGTGATTATGGTGGTACCGATGGTGATCATGGCAGTGTCGGTGGTGATGGTGGTGGTGGAGTCGGTGGTGGTGGTGATGGTGCCTGTGATGGTGGTAGCAATGCTGGTGGTCGTGGTCGTGGTCGTGGTGGTGGCGGTGACGGTGGTAGTGGTGATGAAGCTTGTGGTGGTGGAGGCGATATCAGTGATTGTGGTAGTTGTGGCAGCGGTGATGATGGTGGCGGTGCTAGTGGTCATGGTTGTGGTGACGGCGGCTATGAAAATGGTGGTAGCAATAGTAGTGGCGGTGACAATGGCGGTGGTTGTAGTGGTGGTGGCGGTGAGAAAGGCTATTGTCAAATATAATGATATGTATCTTTTTTAAAAAACCAAAAACCAAATTTATAAATCCTTTTTTCTTGGTTTGGAAAATGAATGTAAAAGTGTTTTGAAATTGAGTTAAAAACCATTTCAACTCTATTTTAGCCAAACCGGTTTTGTTTTAAAAATTGTATTTGAAAACCAAAAACCAAAAACTAGCAACCACCCCAAACGGCCTAACTAACCGAACTAGATGAATGAGTATACTGCATCTGACATTTCAATGGTCTGAACATTGAGCTTCCATTGTAATTATTTAGGATAAATACGCACGTCAAATCAAAAAAGAGTTAAAAAAAAAAAGTTAACCTTTAAAACACAACTAGTAAATTATAAATTAATAGAGACTAAAAGATAATTCATCCTTGAATCAATTTTATTTTATGGTAACATCCTTGAATCAATTTAAATTAAGTAGAATCAACATTTTTACAAAGTAAAAACTTAAAAAGATGTTTAGATGGATTAGTAAGAAACAACATATTCATATTACGTCAACAAGTCTGCTACTAAAAGTCACGATCAACAGCATCAACAATCTCTAATACATGCAAACGCACTCTTATGATATATATTTCGTTCTAATCTCTAACTACGATCAACTGATCAACTTGAACCACATCTTTATCTACATGCTATTAGGCGAATCAACAGCAAACTTCACTACAGATCCAAGCTCATCCCAGTTATCAAACGTGAAGAAGTCGTTCCCAACAGGATTAATCCAAATGTTAGAAGATGGTGCAGTTAATTGAGGTTGCTGTGCCACTGGAGAACACAATTGACTCACATGAAACTGATTCCTTTGATCACTGTTTGTGTAGTTAATGGCGGGTTTCTGCTCATTGTGATGGTGGCCACCAAAGTTGATATATGCTTCCTGATTAGTGTTAAACTCTACACTGCTCATCCTGGAGCTCTTATCATGAATGGTATGGCGCTTAGCAGCTAATTGTTTCAAGTCTGGCGTGTGCTTCCTGTGTGTTACATTTCTTTTGAAAATTCGACATAATGTCCAAATTTCCTGTACATTATAAGAAAACAGTTAATTAGTTTCTGCCAAGGTTAAGCGAGAAATAACGTATGAAAAGTTATAAAAGAAAGTTGTGAACATTGGAAAATTTTTATAATTTGCTTATACTAAGGTTAAGTGGTCAACAATAATGTGTTGAAACAATTACCCTTATATAAATTTCTTAATTCCCATACTATAAAGTTTGGTTTTGAATTTTACAAGTTTTTCTTGTTAAGGAATTAGTTCCTACCCTCATAACATGCATTTTGGCTTTGAATCTTATATATACTAGAAATCAATTCCTTAAAGAAAAAGAAAACACAAGGACTCAAAATCAAAATTTAAAGTATACAAACTAAAATACAATTTGAGAAAAATTATAGTAACTAAAAATGGTTTTAACCCTACAATTTTATGTATGCTAAGGTTAAGTGAGAAATAATGTATTAAAACAAGTTTAATAATATATAAATTTCTTACAGCTTCTTGGGGAATATCTACATAATTCTTGGAGTTGGGAAGATTTGTGTTGGTGTCTGTGTTAGAAGGAAGGCGAAACTCGTGCATCATCCAATCAGTTTTGGTGCCTTTGCCTGCACTGCCACGGTAGTACACTAGTGTTTTTTTGAGTCCAATGCACTCATTGCCTTCTCCTCCGTGTGAGTACACTGGCTTGTCTATGCCAGTTGCTTTCCAGAACCCAGAGCCAGTGACTCTGTTAGGTCTTATGCTATTCCTATACTTCCTCCCTCTTTTGCAAAAGAAGTACCCCTCTTTTTGATCTCCTCCAGTGGCGCTGGTTTCTGCATACACAAACGGTTGCAACATGAAGCTAATTAACATTTAGTTGCCAATAATGAAAAAGAAAAATAAGGGTAGAGGAAAGAAAAAAAAAAAAAACAAATTAAGTTACACTAAGCAGAGAAGTAAGTTAATTCATTAGAATATTTGAAGTTTTGAGGTATTATTGCGATTCACAAAATATTGTGTAAGTCCTAGATTGAGTGTATCAAGCTTTTTTTTTTTTTTTTGTGTATGTACAATGATAGCAAGAAGGTTTGAACCTAATATATATCAAGCTATGTTGTTACTGTATATGACTTTTCTCACAGAAAATGCTAAATGGTAATGATAATAATTTTGGCTTACGACTGGCATACCTAGGAGGAGATTCAGAAGAAACTCTTCAGGTGTGTGTATTGGTTTGAAAGGAAAGTCTCACAGTTTATAAATCGAACAAGTGACTGCGTGGGACCTTGTCAATAAACAGAATCCAAGAGCGTTGGAGATGTTACAAATGATATATATTCCCATGCAAACAAAGGACTCGTGCAGGTGCGATTTCATTTACCCCCAAATTAATCAAAGTTGATCCTCTCCATAGTGAGGCTTGATTAAAAGAGTACATATGTTTATGTTTGCCCATCTTAAATCAAACTGTATACTTATAGTAGTTTTGGAGATCATGATATCCAAAGAGGGAAGTAACGTAATTGTGGTCATAATTTTTTCTCGGTGGAGTGTGTCAGATGAAAACCCTACTCTTGTTTCTTTGATATTAATTTCATTTTGTAAGAAACCCTACTAGAATTTTGAAGTTTAAGAGAAATAGAAGAAGATCAAGAAAGTTAAAAAAAAAAAAAAGACTATAATTTAGAGTGAAACCATACTTGGAAGATCCCAAGGATCGTATTTGTAAATATCAATCTGTTTGATGAGCTCGATGCTGATGGGTTTCTTGTCAAGCTTCCTTCGAAGATAGAAACTAACAAGTTCTTCGTCTGTGGGGTGGAATCGAAATCCCGGAAGTGGAACTTCATCATCATCCACATACTCATGATCATCCTTGTTGAAATCTTGGTTCACACCCATCTTCTCTCTCTCTCTCTCTATTTCTCTTTGTGTGTGTGTGTCTGTGTTTGCCTTAATTGCTTTTCGCTGAATATAAGGGAGAAGGGAAAAAAGTCGTGAAACAATTTCAATGAAGTGGAGAACCTTCTTTCCATTATTATAGTGTGAAGAGAGTCCAAGCACATACCGATGAGTTTTTGATCATCAAGGTCAAGTCATGAGCTCTGACTTGTGCCCTCATGATGTTTTGGTGATGGACTAGTTCTATTGTTTTATTTAAAGTCACCATTTAGGACTTACATAATTATATTCTTTAATTCTAAATTATTTAATGAATAGAATGGATCTCTTCCGTTCAAATACTTTTCTTCTGTGTTATAGAAGCTGCCAATAATTGCTCCTAATTCATGGGTTGAATCATAAATGACATAGACCTGTACTGTCATTTGGTATTGTAAGGACCATTCCACGTTCAACACAAAAAAATGAGTGAAAATAAAAACACATATTAATTTCCTTTTATAATATCCATCGTTACAGGACTCGTGCATATATGTAAGTGTTTAGAATATGATTTTTGAAATTTCTTTATATTGGCAAAAAAAACAAAATAAAAAAAGTCCATTAATTGTTGCCAAGATGGAACAAGCCCATTTCAGTCTGATTTCATTTTCATCTAATATTCCATCGGAGAACTTTCTCTCTGCACTTGAACTTGTAATCCCATCATCATTTGCACAGTTGAATTATTCTTTATGCGTGAGCTCCTATATGATTAATCTCAAAAGATGACAAGGGAAATACTAAAAGTATAATTATTCATATATTCACAACTTATAATTTGGGTGGTATTTGGTCTAACTTTTTTAGAGTTTAAAAGGTACTCTTTTTATATAAAAATTTAAAAGCTACTTCAAAATTAAAAATAAGAGTAGTTTTAAATTTAAATTTAAAGACGATTGACAATTTTATAATTTTTTATGTTTAAAAGTTATTTTAAATTATTTTATTATTATAACGTGCTCTTGAATCTTGATATTTGAAATAAAGAGGGAAAGGAGAAACTAAAAGATAAAGGCTCTTAAAACTAACTTTTTAAAAGTTTCTTTTTTATCAAATTGAAAAAGACAATTTTCTTAAAGCTCATTTTCTTAAAATTTAGTTTGTCCTTCTCTTTTATGTTTAATTTATTTGGATTAGAAGTGAAATAGAAAGGAAAAAAATAAGAAGGTAGAAGTAAAAGAGAAATAAATTATACAAAAAATGTTGTTTGGATGGAAAAAAATAAAAAGGAAAGGAGTGAAGAAATATTCATCTACTTATTTGGATAACTGGAAGAGTAAGTAAAAATAAATAAATAAATTATGTATAAAAAAACTTTTATACTAATTAAAAATTAAATTTAACTAAAAAATTAAACTTTTTATTATATATTATGTTTTCTTAACATAAAATTATTTACTTTTTTATATGTTAAAAAATATTTATTTATTTTTCAAAAAAGTAAAAAAAAAAAAAAATACAATACACATTTCTTCCTATTTCAAGGCACTTTTGGGTTATAAGTGAGTCCCATAAAAAGAAGAAGAAGAAGCTCCTTTCCTTTCCATTTTTTTACTTAAATAAATAGTAAAAATTTGATAGTTTCATCTTATATCTCTTCTCTCCATTTCTTTTCTTTTTATCCACTCTCAAACAAACATAAAATTAAGGAGAAGTCAAAAATAAACTAAGTCAAACACTATTTTAGTTAATATCTCTAAAGTAGTTTTCATTAAATATTCAGCACTTTTTCCAAAAGAAAAAATTATTGTAATCACAAAATAATCATTTGATACCCATTAGGGTGTATACGTCCCAAGTGGAAAATGAGAAATAAGAAAGGAAAAAGAAAAAATGATACATAAAATAGAGAATGCTATGAGAAAAAAAAAACTAAGTAAACGTAATAATTAGAATATAAAAGAGAAGAAAACTTAAATACAATTTCATAAGTGTTTTTAGTATTGTATTCTAATTAAAATTGAACTTTCATTTAAGTAATTTTTGTAAAAAAGATTAACATAAATTATTGTGGTGAAATTTTTATTTTAATTAAAGAACAATATTAAATATCTAAGATTTGTTCTATTAAAAAAATCGTTGTTACTCGATCAAACAAAGCCACACCTACGACCGTTGACAAACTAAAAGCAGAAATTAATTACAGATGTTGATAAATTCTAGGTACAACTAAAAAATTTCAATAGGTTTGGACTTTCAGAAGTGTCGTAGCACTCCCAAACTACAAATGTTGAAAATTCCTTTGTTTCTTTTTTTTTTTTTTTAATTAAGAAAAGTTTAAGGGAGTTAGATCTCGAGAGTTTATCAGGCCAAGATAAACCTCAAGACTCACAAAACATTAATAAAGTTACTTACAGATTACTCAATAACAAATTCCTCACATAAACAGTAAAATTTAAACTCACATCTTTGTAAAATATGAATACGATTCTTACCAACAGGACCAATATTTGTTGGCAAATTCCTTTGTTTCTATCTGCCAATTTACGTATTCAATTCATGCGCACATTTACCCAAAACGAACAAGAGCGTAGAAGGAAGTCCCAGTGGGGAAGGAATAGGAGCCATGTTTTTAATTTCAGTGGGACCTGTGTGTTGTTCCACTTGCACCACAATCTCTTTCAATGCCTCAGTTCCGTCGTTGTCCCCATTCATCGAAGAGAGAGAGAGAGAAAGAGTTGAATTTTTCATTTTCGTTTCATTATTATTTTAAAATGTTGCGTTTAATTAAGATAATATTTTTAATAATTTTTAGAAATAGATAAAACATGTTTTAAAATAACTTTTGATATTATTATATGCTATTACTATTATTTGAGTATTTTTTTTCTTGTCAACATTTTATACCTTATGTGTTTAATGATATTATTAATTCTTGTTAATAATAAGAACAACAACAACAACATAGATATAAATATTCTACATACATCACATTTACTGTTAAAGAGAACATTATGGGAATCGCTAACTTCCTCATGACTTTCATATTTCTGTTTCGGGCAAAAAAAATATTATTTCAACATTTTTTAGTAATTTAAAATGAGTTTAATTTAATTTCTATGCCCTAATGGTATAAAAAGTTTTTACATTATCAATCAATTAGAAATTATGATAAGTATGACTTTTAAGTAGTTTTTGTAAAAGTTAATAAACTTATCATACATGATAATTTCTGACTCGATCATAATGTACAAAATCTTTACACTGTGAGTACATAGATTATTTTCTCATTTAAAATTATTAAATTTAAATAAAAGAACTAACAAAAAAATTAATGGAAGATAATTTGTCTCTTTTTGTTAAATAAAATTAAACATAAAACATAAAAATAAGATCGAATACATTATTTTATAAAAATGAAGATTATACAATTACATAGTTTTTAATTTATAATTTAAGCTTGCCAAATGATATGTATTTCTAACTCCAATGGGTTTGTCAAGTAAAATAAGACAGGATCTCGCATTTAAGTGTTTTTTAAATCTAAAGGCTTTTCTTTTCTTGCCTTGAACTGAAATACTATCTCCTCTCCTAAATTTTCTGTAATAATAAAAAGAAAAAATGATATGCGTTTCTAAGTCAACAAGCATAAAGGGTTTGGTCAAGTGGTACGTCCTCTCCTCTTGAAATTAAGAGTCAGAGACTCCGGCTGCTGCTGGTACATGTCAAAAATGGTTTATACTTTATACATTTGTTTTCCTTTACGATTAATTAAAGTATATTTTAAAATATCTTTTTCTGACCTAATTAAAGAAGGGAATCCATTCACCTATATTGTTATTTCAATGTGACTCTTTAGGCTTAATAACCTAACATAGTTCAAAACAGTAACACGTAGGAAATATGACTCAAATTACTATTACTATATATTACTTATTCTTCAAATTAATTTTAGACAAACCCTCAATTTAGTCATCCAACGTTTTTTTTTAGGAGTAGTAAACCAAAGTTAATTATATATGTATTTATATTATTAGTTTTTCAAAAATTATTATTATTAAATTAATTTTTTAAAGATTTTATCTTTTACCAAATTAGTCTCTCAAAAATCTAAAATGTGACCGTATTTAATTTTTATGGAGGATTAAAGTGACGGGAAAAATTAATAGTCTAATTTAATAACATATTATATGTTTAAGAGAAAAATCTAAAATTTTATCATGTTATTGGTCCTTAAGGAGTATCAAAGGTGATAACAAGAAAAATTAATTAAGATATTATAATTTGATGATAACTTAAATTTTTGAAGAACTAATTTGGTAATAAAATTTTTGGAAGACTAAATTAATGATGACAAAAAGAATCCTTATAAGATTAATTTGGTGGTCAAAATTTTTAAAATAACTAATATGAAGATAATAATTTTGGAGGATTAAACTGATTATTTTCTCTTAATTTTATTAAAGTAGAATATATTTGTATTTTCTCTTTTATTTATATTATGACTTTGCATTTAGTTTGTGGAATGATTTTTTATATGGGTGGAATGAAATCTTTTTTATGAATATTACCAAATGTGTTTGATTGGTTAAAATTATATTTTGGGGTGATAATTTTTTTTTTATCTCTCTTGAAGTTAGTGGTAGTTATAACATTTATACTCTTTTTAATTAATTAATTAATTAATTAATATATATATATATATATATATATATATAACATATAAAATAAGAGAAGTGTAATTTTTAATTAAAAAATAAATGTAATTAGTGTTAAAAAAAAGGCAGTGTATTTATCAGTAATATTGTATTATACAGTGTGAAAACCTCATGATTGTTACGCTCGTCTCTTTTGGTTTACTCATTTGTCTTGATGTCTTACAAATATTAGATACTTTTATAAAGTATCCTAGTCATCTTAGGAAAAAATAAATAAATTAGCACTTGCAAATTATCATGAAATCGTGCAACATAAACAATAATATCTTGAGAGCACGAAATGATAAAATGGTGGCAGCGATAACGACTGTCAAGCTGTTCATGGTAGCGTAATATTGTGCTGCTCCAGTAATGCTACAACATTTTTTATCAACTAGTATTTTAATAAATATTTGTTTTATATAACTTAAATTTATAATAAATAAATACTTCTGAATATATAAATTATATTATAATTAAAATTTATAATAAATAAATATTTTTGAACATATAGATTATATTTTAAATTTATAATAAACAATTATTGTAATAAAATGTTAATTTTTAATTATTGATATTTTTTTTAAAAATATTAAAATTTAATTTAGAACTAAAGATATTAAAAATGATAAATTGAAAGAGATAAGAGGTTAAAAAATTTCTAAAAACGCTTTTATTAAAGAATGACAGCTAAAAACGCTCTCGTTGAAAAATAACAGCTAAAAATATTCTCGTTCAAGATAGTTGTTCTTATTTAATATATAGGGTAGATGATATCAATAAAAAATATTGTCAAAAGTTAAAAACCGTGGTTAAAACTATGAACAACGTTTTGAAAATGACTTTTTAAGTGTATTTTAAGTATGAAAAAATAGATTATGCACTGATAGTGTAAAACAATTTTACACTATCATTCAATCACAATCTACTATATATGGTAAGTTTATTAACTTTTATAATAATTACCTTAAAAATCATATCAACAATGATTTCTGATTGATTAACAGTATAAAATGTTTTATACTGACAATGCATGGTCATTAAACTTTTTGAGTATTTATTATTAGTTTGTAGGCAGTAATTTAAAGCCCAATGGTTTAATCATAATTGAACCATAGTTGAATAAGTAATAATTAAATAATACTATTTTAATTTTTAATATAATATACTAAGTAATATTAAACAAAAATAACATAATATTCATAATTTCATAATATTAAAAATTAAACTTCACATATAAATGTCATAACATATAATATTTAAAATTAAATATGAAACTAAATCAAATGTGTCATAACATTTAAATTCAATAACACAATAATATATATTAGCAATTACAAGAAACTAAATAAATATAATTG
Organism: Spatholobus suberectus; assembly: GCA_004329165.1. Classification (NCBI taxonomy): domain Eukaryota; kingdom Viridiplantae; phylum Streptophyta; class Magnoliopsida; order Fabales; family Fabaceae; genus Spatholobus; species Spatholobus suberectus. The sequence continues at coordinate 27,334,944 of CM014736.1, forward strand.
ATATAATTTTCTATCATCATAATATTAGATTAAAATTATAACAATTATCATAATATTGAGTTTTTAATTAAAAAAAAGAAAAAAAAATCCCAAACAAACCTGTTCAAACCGATTTTTAGTCAATTTTGAACTAGTTCAATTGATTTTATATCAATTATTTGTGAAAATGGCTTTTAAGGTTAAATGAATCAATATGGTCACCGATTCTCTATTCAATTAATCTAACCGACCGGTTTAGGTCAGTTTTTGACAACACTAATTTTAGGAATGATTTTACAATCATTATTTATTTTATATTTTAGGAACAATTTACAAATGTTAGAATGAAAATGTTTCAGAAACGATTTTACAATCATTAACAATAAAAATGTCAACAATAGACAATAAAAAAAACCTAAAAGGATGGAATGAATAAACTTAAATACATTCTCTTTCAATATATATATTTTTAATGGATATTTTTTTAATTATAAAAACTTCAAGTCATTCTATTTTATAAGAAATTTATTTAATAAGAAAAAATATGTTAAAAATAAGTAAAAAAATTGTATTTCTTTTAATATTATCTTTATCCCACTCTTTGAACCTAAATTATTTTATATAACATATAAACAATTTAGAATTTGGTTTTAAAAAACTGTTAATGTATAACTTTTATACACCGACGTATAATTAAGTCTCAGAACCTCATATCTTTTTTGTCACATTATATTTATTGATTAAACTGAATAATTTATTTTAATTTTAAAAAAGTAATCTTTATTTTCTTGTCTATCTCTCCACCCTATGCCATCATCGGAGTTGTTCTTGCCTTTGGCTGGAAACGGTTTTTGATTAAGACATTACAGTAACTCTCCATTTCTTCTTCCCGTGCAATTTCAGCAACCACAAAAATCGTGACACGGCAAGTAAATGACTAGCCTTAACTTGAATGTCCAAACATTGCACTTGGGCTTCACGCTCAATTTGCATGAGTAAGGTTACTTTAAATTATAGCCTAAATTGTAGGGTTTGATCACATTAGCGTTGAGATGTAAGATTTCTAAGATGCACTTGTGAATATGGTGCTTCAGCTCAGAGTAAAGTTACTCTGTTATTGTACTAATTAGATGGAGTAATATTTCTATTGGGAAGCCATAGGTCTAAGGAATTCAACCCAACTTAGACACCTATAAATATAACCAATGTTATTGCAGTGGGTAAATATTTAATATATCTTGTTACTTTAGTAAAAAAACTAACTCGAGCGTCAGAGTACCTTTTGCAAATACCATACTCTTACTCACATTGTCTCAATCATACTAGAGAGTTCCATTTCCATCAAGAGATTTCGAACCTTGGACCATGTGTAGCATACTTCGATAAACATCAACCAAAGTTCAGTCAAAAGTCAATAGTTTCATCTCAAATGCATCATCGGTGCCATTTGTTGGAATTGAACACACAACCAAATGGTTAAAAGACCACGATCAAAGAAGCAGCTTTTCAATGAATTGAAGGGTATTAATTAGCTAATCTACCAACTTTAATCTGACTTGATCCAGGAGAAAGATTAGTAGTATACTTGACATTGAGTGATGAGGTAGTGAGTTTGACCTTAATCAAGGAAGGAGTAGAGGATCAAGTCTCTAATTAACATGATTGATGATAATTATAAGTGAAAATATAATCTAATTCATAAAATTTAATTAAATGAGTTTTCTATGAATTTTTGTAAGTTTTAGCGAATAATTTAACCAAAACTTAGACTATGCTATGAAATAAACAATAAAAGATACTACTATTTTTTGTGAGCAGATAGTCAAATATTTCATAAAAATTAATATGATTAGTCAATATTAATTATAATTAAACTTCTGTGAAATTTTGAATTAATTCTGACACTTGCGAATAAAATAATATTATTTTATTTGATATCAAATGCATGCTTTGTGAGCTTTTCTATAGTAGGAAAAATACTTAGGATTAACTCCCACACATGTTTAATGACTAATTAGCCTTTCTGTATCAATAACATACTAATTAGGCCATCGGAAACATTAATCTAAATTAATTAAAGAATTTACACCAAAATAAAAACTTACTTTTGTATCCATTTCATACACCTACACAATCACCATTTTAGCAACATTTTAAAACCAAGCTTCCTATTGGTCCATCAACATGGCCAAGGATCACAAGGAGAGTAGAGGGAGGATTTCAAACCCTCTCCAAGCTAGATTTAATCATTTTTGAGGTCTAAAGCCCTAAAACCCTATTTTGGTGTCCTTTCACTTCATTTTCCAAATTTCCCACTCAAGAGACTCTCTCATTAATTCTCTCCTCTCTTCTAGCCAAACAGTCTCCACTCTCTCCCTCAGCCATTATCTTTGTTTCTCCTCTTTTGGAGACTTAAGTTCTCAAGCTCTCAAGCCTTCTCCACTTGTAAGATTAAAGTTTCTTCCATTCTCCACCATCATTTAAGATAGTGGTAAGCTTCTCCTCACCCCTTTTTCTTCTCCTTTTATGCAAACCCTTTCTCTCTCTTTCTCATCTTCTTATTCTATTTTGCATTTTCTTTTTGGTCCAAGAAAAGCTTTTGGTTGGTGGGTTTGGTCACAAGGAGCTTTTTGTTGGTGATTTAATTTATAAGTCATCTTCAAGTTTTTCTTCATCTTTTTCAAGAGATCTTCAAGGGTAAGGGAATCTTACCCTAAACCCCCTTTCATTTCATGTTTGCTGCCTAGGCTGTGATTGGTTGTGTTCTTGTGTTAAAAATGTGTTCTTAGTGATTTCTAAGCTTGAAACTATGTATATCTCCATATATGTTCATCCTAACACACGTTTTCATCTTTTATTCTTATTTTGCAAGCTATTGTACAAATCTCGTGCTAAATATTTTAGGGTCATATTGATTATGTTCAAACTATTTTTCCTTGATTTACTATGCGTTCTTGGTGATTTTAAGTTTTGGTATGATTTAAAGGTGATTTAAGTATAAAAAGGTTAATACTTTGAGAAAATCTCATAAGAGATCAATACAAAAATTTAATCTTGGACCTTAGGCACTTTGGCATTCTATGGACTGTGTGGTTTGAGCCATATTTGCTGCTAGACAAAATTGAAAATTTTTCTCATGAACCCTAATTAAAGATTAAGTGGGTTAATTAAGTGAAAATTTAAGCTTTAAAACCTAAGAAAAATGATACATTTGCTTAAAACAGTGGATAAAACAAAACTTTCTACCTTAATATAGTAGTATTAACTTAGGATTAAAAGGTAAAAGTGTTAGTTTGAAGTTGGTAGATTTAGGAAAAAGATTGTACAAAAAAGAGTCTAATCTAGACTAGTTTTAGTTAATTAATGGCTAATTATATTAACTAAGACAAAATGGTAATTTTTCTCATATAAAATTAATATTATGATTAAATAATTTAATTTCATGATAATATAAATTATTAAGTTAGATTTAAAGATTTAATATTTTTTTTAATTTATTAATTTAAATTAACTAGGAGTGTTATAATGAAAGCAAATTAAAGAATGGTAAAGCTCTAATTTTTCCCATTTTAAATTAATTTTATAGTTAAAATAATTTATTTTATTCATAAATAATTCACCTAAGTCAAACTTGAAAGAAATTATAAATTTCAACTTAAATTGAATAAGTTGTAAATATTCTAGTTAATTAAATTAAATTTGGGGCCAAAATTATCTTCTCATATAAAATGATTTTAGAAAATTTCACAAAAACTATCCCTGAATAATGATGAATATATATTACTCTAAAAACAATCTCAAGTCAAAATGACTTAGGAATCTCTAGAACTAAAATTTTAAAATTTAATGAATTATATTGAATGTAAGGGTATTTTAGGAATTTCAAAATTTTAAATAAAATTATTTTGGAATAGTAACATACTAATATAGACCTAGACTTAATTGGATTTACTAAAATTTATTTTTAAGACCTCCAAGTGGAACCATAAGAGATACTTCATAAAATTGAATAACGCGTATTTATGCATAAATGATGATTAATTGCGTAGAGTTTAAAACTTGCAAAAAAGTTACAAAAGTATAATGAATCTGCCTAAAACCTATTCAAGGTGTTTGTGTATACTTAGAACCTTGTGGAGGGATACACATGATGTAGTGGTGATGTTGGGACCCTTGGTGGTCAACCTTTGGTTATCGCTTGATGTTTTATGACTCAAGTGCAGTGTTATTGTTTCTTTCTCCACGCTAAGGTCTAAGGTGATCTTGGAATGTTTATGTTGTAACGATATATGTATGTTGTTGATTGTCATGCATTCATAGGCATGAGTTGTTTTGAGTAGGGGTGGCATAGTGGGCTAGGCCCGCCAGCTCGCCAAGAAAATGGCAGGGCGGGTTAAACAGGTCAGCCCACCAACCTACCTCTAGCCCACCAACTCGATGGGGTAAAGCTGGTTGGCTGCCAGGCCAGTTTTTTATTTATTTAAATATATGTTGCTTTTAGTTTTAGGTTTTTAATTGTAACTTTCTATTGTTTGTATTGCTATTCCGTTCACTGCACATACGCATACACTATTGCTTGTGGATTTTAGTTGTATTATTCATTAATTAGTTGTAGCATATACGAATAAAAAAGAATTATTTTTTTATTTTAGCATTTTGAAGAAAGATAGAGTATTAAAATTATCCATCGAGAGTTCTCAACCTGGCTTGGATTTATCATAATTAAACTAAAGTTTTTATTTCTTTTGATGTTTTTACTTCATGAAAGCATTAATGAGTTTTTTTCATTTTTTTTTAATTTCTGGAGGGCTAGCCCCCTAGTCCACCCCTAAAACGAGGCGGGTCAAAAGACTCAATCGGCCGTCAATAAGTGGGCCAGCCTGCCCCGACCTGTTTTTGGCGAGCTGGCTAAGGGGCGAGCTAAAACGGGGCAGGTCGGCTCACTTTGCCACCCCTAGTTTTAAGCAAACTCTTTGTCTTGGATATGCTTTAGGAAGGCTAATAGAGGTACAACTTGTATCCTTGAAGGTATACAGATGTGTGAATCTACAAAGGGCCAAAGCCTTTACAAACCCAGTGTCGTGGTGGTGACTATCCCCATATGGATATTTGATAAAGCCATAGTCCATCCATGATCAGATCTAGTTCTTCATCGAATGGTTTTTAGCGCGTGATGTTTTGACCTAATGGTTAATGTTGAAAATACTACAAATTGATTACTCGATGATAGAAATTAAATCTCCACGGAGTCGAGTCTATCACATGCATTGTTGTTAGACATATTGCATTGTTTACATGCATATGTTATTTGATTGTTAATATGCTATGTTGTTTCCTCTTGTTTGAATTACTTCTTGGCTGACTACTATTATTATTGTTGTTATTTCTTGGAATCATTTTGTTTGTTTAAAGTACATCATTGCACCTGTACTTTATATATCTTTGTTTTCATAAGCTTACCTTCTTTTTTTTTATGTGTGTGTGTGATAATTATGATGTTCGCGTCCACAGGAGCAGGTGGCATGGGCTTAACATCATTTAGGAACTCTTTACATTGAGTTTGAGGAAACATATGTAGGGAGAAATGGGGCATGACATGTTGATTTTAATAGTCAACAAGTTCGTTATATAGGCAACGTCACATTCACATATATTCTTGTTGGTGTTCACACCATCTTGTTCTTACTCAACCTACTTGTGGAATTGTGGCTATCAATATAGGAAATGTGGAGGCCTCCATACTATACACCTCGAAACCATTTTGTTTCTTCATCTATTCGTTGAAAACCCAAACATTGCTTTACCATAAACATCACTAGCTTAGAGGAGGAAGACCCGTCAGAAGCCTCCTAGTAGTAGTACATAAGGTTAGATGTATATGGTCAGTGTAGGAGAATTTTTGTTGTAGTTAAACCATGCCTCCTCCCCCTATATGATATATTTTGGTCTCTTTCTGGCATGCCACCATGTTGATGTAGCAGACCATCTAACAAAATCGAATAGCCACCACACCCAAATGCTACACCCAAACCTACTCCTTAACCAACATTTTAACGAGACCCACGAACCACACTTAGTCATCACCAACTTGAACCACAGAACTCTGACCAAACCATCCATATGCCCAATCACACACCAAAACTAGCATTGAGACCAGACGAACCCAAATGTGCACTGTGGATCAACTGTCTCCCCTACCACCATGCCTTATCGCACCAAAGCCACCTCTATTCAACCTAACCAAGCACCCCACCAATTGAACCAAACAAAAGCGAAGAGAAGGGAATCAAGGAAAGCGAGGAGATAAAGTGTGTTGAAAGTGAAAAAAGGAGAAAGAAAGGGAGAGGAAGGGAGTGTAGGTGACTACAAGTTTTAGAGATTTAAAGTATTGGCGGGAGTGAAAGTTTGAAAGGGATAAAAGGATTTAATTAAAAGTTTTGGACTTATCTATAAATTTTTCCCATTTACCCATGGATTTTGTTATCCATGGACAAATCTGTGGGTAATTTAAAAATGATTTTATTTTTATTTTTTGGCATGTCTACTATTAACTATGAATTTTCCCACGTTACCCACATATTTTGTTACCCACGAAAGAATTCGTAGGTAAATTACCTTAGAATTGTTCCCGTTAAAAGGTACCAAATTTTTCAATGAATGTTTATGGTCATGCTCTTTCACTATTACCTATTATATTTTTTACTGATAGATTTATCTGTCGGTGATTTTGAATTACCAAGGGATTTGAATCTATGGATAAATATTTGTCGGTAAATAAGTGTTTTCTTGTAGTTGCACACCTTTTTCCATGGCATGTTATAAGTCTTTTTGAAATACATTGATATTTGGTACTGCTATTTGTATGATGATGGGATGTAGCATCTTATAATGCGATATAATATTTATTTTTGTTATGCAAGATTATATTAAGTAATCTTGGTTGCTGGTATTTATTTTCATTTATATAAATTGATCGTGTATTACATTTCATTATTTTCGCATAGTAAAAAAATTGTTCATATTTTCATAACCAAATTAATTAACTTTTATTAAAATTGAATATTTTCGTGTTTATTGATAATTAGTCTTGTTTAACATCAACTAGGCATTACAAGAGGAAAGAAATTGGCCCATGAGAATTTGGTTGCAAATTGAGAAGGACCTTATGGATTAGTTCAAGCTACTAGAACAGAGGCATACCAATTAGAGATGTTAAAAGGAAAAGTTATACCTCAGACATGGAAATCCTAAATTTAAGGAAATATTTCAGTTGGAATATATTCAATTCTCAATTATAATATAAATCTAGCTTTGTGCACAATTATTTTTGTATTTTCTTTATAAGAAGACATGTAGGACCAACTTGCTAAGGGTAATAGGGACTAAAATCCATTAAGATGTGTAGGATTCATTGTCAAAGAAGTGTTGAGACCGAAGTCTATAAAGAATTGAAGACCTAAGGCTAAATGTGTAAGGACCAATGTCTATTTAGATGAGTAGGACTTGTGGTTAAACACCATGGGGACCAAAGTCTAAATCGAGGTCTACTTAGATGAGTGGGAATTATGGTTAAAGTTAAACAATATGGGGATCAAAGTCTAAATTGAAGTCTACTTAGATGCGTAGTACTTGTGGTTAAACGTCATGGGGATCGAAGTCTAAATTAAAATATACTTAGATGTGCAGGACTTATGGTCAAAAACCATGGGGACCAAAGTTTAAGCTAAGGAATACATGACGCATAGGACTTGTGATTAAATGCCATGTGGATCGAAGTCTAGATCAAAATTTATATAGATGTGTAGGACTTGTGGTTAAACACCATGGGGTCCAAAGTCTAAGTCGAAGACTATATAAGATAAGTAGGATCTATGGTCAAAAGCCATATATGATAAATGATAATAATAAATCATTATACACAAGAAATTGAGGATAATTTATCTTTTGAATTTGGAGATGAGGGGGGCAAGATAGTTTAAATCTAGTAAATGGTAAATTGATTTAAATCAATATTCAAGTTAAAAGAGATAAGGATAATTTATCCCTAAAAAAATAGAGTAAATCCCTATGAAATCGGATATGAGAAACACAAATTAGTTTAAGGCAAGAGGTAAAGAAATTAAGAAAGAAATAAAGGTACCAGGAAAGAGATGAAGGAATTAAAATGAGGTGATAAGAGTGGAAGAAGAGAATCTTAGAAGTTTTTGAGAACGAAGAATATTTGCACAAGGAAAAGTATAGTTCACCTTTACTTGAGGTAAGAGAATTTAAACGAAATCGAATGAGAGAGAGTAAGAGGAGTGAAGTCTTTATAAGTCTTTTTTTTTGGTACAAAAAAGTTTAAGTGAGTTAGGTCTTAGGGGCTTAGCATGTAGGTCAAAGTAGACCTCAAGACTCAAAGAACGCTTACAGAGATACTTATAAATTATCCACTAACAAAGTTTTTATATCGGCAGGGGGATTTGAATTCACATCTTTGCCAGATATGAGTTAGATCTTTATTAGTTGGACCAACCTTTGTTGACATGAAGTCTTTATAAGTGAAATAATTACTCTAATTTATAGATATAAGAGAATAATCTTGAGTAGACATGCCTCACTGCGTCAACATTTTTATCTCGTTGATTTTTTAGTGAAGCTAGCAATATCACTTTTATTGAATTTTTCTCACTCATTTTCCGCTCTTTTTTATTTTTGGAAATGCTTGTTTAAATATCAATGTGATCGAGAGTACGGGTAAATTTACTGATCTAATATAAAGTAAATTTTTAATGTTAAAATATAAAAATCAACAGATATGGTCTGTCATTACAGGTTACATTAAGGTTCATGTTTATTAATAAAAGGAGCACACCACTTGATGGAAATTCTTGCAAGGAACCTAGCGAAGCGAAGCGAAGCCATGGTCTTGCAAGGGGAGCTATTGTTTTTTCGTCAGACATTCCATTCCTTTTAAATGAAAAACGTTTGATGCACAAAAAAATAAAGCACAGATATTTCACATTTGGAACCGAAAACAATTATAAACGAGTATCACTTGTGAGATCCGCCTAGCCTATTTGTCCATGTAGATAGAAGCTCTGTTTGCCGGCATTATCTTATATTTTCAAATTATAAAGTATAGGGTTTTTCATTTTTAAAAATGGAACGATTAACCATTTTCTATTTTTTTTAACACATTATTTAACCCTGATTTGACATTTTTTTAAAAAAATCTTAAATTATTAATTACTTTTTTTATTATGTTACTTTTTTAATTTTTATCCAAATTTCACGTACTTCTTTTAAATTAATTCTTTTTAATTTTCTTCTTTTGCATTACGTTTTGTTCTTTTTCTTCTAAATCTCAACTACTTTCCCCTTATATATATATATATATATATATATATATATATGGGTAGGGATCAAGTTACTTTAAAAGTAAATCTTAATGGAGTTACTTTACTCAATAACTTTTAATATATATTGAATTTTAACGATCTAACCATTGAATATTTTGATATTATGTCAACGATCATACACACCAAACTTTAGGTAAATTGGACATTTGTAACTGGTTAATCTTATATGCAACATTTACTTATAATTTAGAAAAATATATTATAGATTAATTTGAATGTATCTCATTAAGTATCAAATAGTTTTCAAATTTTATAAAAATTTATGTACTTGATCTACTCAATAAAATCTTTTAATTTAATCGTTGGATCATTAAAATTTAAAATATATTAAGAGTTATTGGGCGGAGTAACTCTACCAAGAATTACTCTTAGAGTAACTTGATTCCTTCCCTGTATATATATATATAATTAGGATAGATTATATTGAGAGTGACTTAATTTTTTATTTCATTGTCTTTTAAAAATAACACAAGTCATTATTAACTTATCTTGTTTTAATTTTTTTTTAATTACTGATGAATATTTGTTCCATAATTTTAATTTAATTATACATATTATATTATAATTAAATAATTAATATTGATTTTTTTAAAATTTTACATATCTTTATGATTTAATTTATATTTTTAAATATTACTTAAATTCAATATATTCATGCAATGCATGGCTATTTGTGCTAATTTTGGTCAAATTTGTATGGTAAAGTTTATGTTTTTGGTCACTGTATTTTCAGCCAAACTTAGTATTGGTCCCTGTATTTTCAAATTGATGAATTAAGTCCTTCTTTTTTTTTTTGAAAACATGTAAATTTAGTGCTTTTTCACTAACTCTATTAGTGACCATCCTGACATGGCAAACGATTTGCTAACGTTTGTGAATTGTGATAGTCTAAAATATAGTTTTTGGCAGTTTAAAACTCCCAAAACTTGCATTGGTAATATGTTTAAATTTAGCATTTACTAGTAGTTTTTGACCACCACAAAGTGTACCTCAAAGCTCACTTACAAGTCGTAGTCAGTGCTTGAAGTCCTTCATCACATATTGAATCAAGGATCTACACAACACCAAGACACTTCAATTCCTAATTCAATTCATACAACAAACACAATGATTTAGCCTTAGCTTCCTCAATGAGGGAGACTAAGTCACCACCTGCTACGCCCCATTGCCTCTATTGTTAACATGGGCTCTGTCACTGTCGTCTTCTCCCTCTATTGTCAATGTTTTTAATCAAGTCCCCACCCCAACATCCACCTATAAAACTCCATCATCAAAGCCCAAGCCCTAACAACTCCTACCCTTCCTCCCTCTTCGCCATTTTCTTTGACATGTAGAAAAAAAAAAGTCTTCCTCGATAATTTCATGTACCTTTTTGCACTAGCCTAGTAGTGCTTCCTTGCTTCCCTTGGTTTGAATGATCCATGCCTATGTCAAAAAATTTGACTTTTATGTTGATATCTTTGTGTCCCATTCGCTGATTAATTTGTACTTTGGTGTTGGAGTGTTGGGCTTGATGGAGCAATGAACTTGTTTTTGGCCATGGAGGAGCGAGATGTTGTGACTTGGAACTCCATGATGTGTTGGGTTGGTTAAAGCTGGTGAGTTAGAGGTGCTTGCAGGCTATTTGATGAAATGCTTTAAAAGGATATGGTTAGTTGGAACACAATATTGGATTGGTTTGAACTATTTGAGAGAATGTCTGGAAATTATGGCATTCCATGAAATCCTATCTCCATTAGGCTTTTTATCAAACACCAACACAATAGTATTGACATCCCCACATCTTATAACATGCACTTGAATCTCTCTACCCCTCATTAAGTTAGGCATACCACAAAAAATCCTCAAAACACAAGGGAAAGTGTAAACATCAAGCCTTACACCAACCCACAACATCCTTCACAAGAGTCTAATCAAAAAGCCTTACAACACTCTCCATTTCCTTATGCTTTGTGTGCCCCATGATCATCACATTCCACAACAGCAAATCTGTCCTTGGCATTTCATTAAACAGTTTCTGTACAATACTCAAATCCCTTCTTTTGGCATACCCAACAATGAGTGGAGACCAAGCAATCATATCCCCTTGTCCAAATCATAAAAGATCTCAGTTGCAACCTTCAAAACTCCACATTTGGCATGAAAGACCAAAAAAGTGTTCCTCACAAGCTGCATTTGAATTGAACCTAAGCTCAAAACCTGACCATGAATCATAAAATCATTGTTGACCCAAAAGAGCTTGGTGCAAACCTTGAGAACAAAGGGGAAAGTGAATTTGTTGGGCTTCGTGGAATACTAGTCCATTTGGGCAAAAAGTGAACCGCATGCACGAGATTGAGGGTTTGATAAGAGCCTCTGATGATGGTGTTCCACATGTTGGTGTATTGTGTCATGGTGGTGGCGGTGGCAGCGGTTCCCACCATTGACATGGCAGTGATGAGGACTAGTTTTTTGAGGAAAACAATAAATCTATTTTAGGGTTCTGACATTGGTAATGATTAGGGATGACAATAGAGCAGGATAGGCATTGGTAGTAGCCCTTCATCACTCACCCTATTGGATAAAAATCCGTTCCATGCCCATCCCACACCTACACAAGTATCCTTAAGTGGATACCCATAAATTCTATTAATATTCATAGGTATCTATGGGTATCCATGGATACTTTCTAAAAAATAAAAAATAAAAATAAAAATACAATAAAATAAAAATAATCAACAATTGTATAAATCAATAATTCATTCAAAATACATCAATTAATCAAACGAGTAATGAAGTATGAAACAATTACACTAATCCACAATTTATTCAAAATACTTGAAATCCATCAACACACTAAGCAAAATACTTCAAGTTTATAAGCTAAATTTAAAAGCTAAAATACTTCAATCCAATAAATCCAAACAAAAGTGTAAAACACAGAAATAACACAAGAAGGGGGGTTGAATTGTGTTATACCAAATTTTCACAAAAACCTTTTTAAGAACAGTTCATCTGAAGTATTAAACAAAATATTTTTGAAAGATGCTCAAATAAAGACGAAAGAAAAATGCAAGCTAAAGGAACACAAAGAGTTTATACTGGTTCATCTCCCCCAAAGACCATGTCCAATTCTTAGCAATAACGAAGTCCCACTAATTTAAACAAGTTACAAGTATTCTTTTAACCAAGCCTCTTCAAGCTCAACCCAAGTAGTCTATAACTTGTCTCTTGAGTTATCTCACTTTATCTAACGTCTTATCAGACAAATATACAATGAAGCATAAGAAATGTTTACAAATAATGTATTTAGAGATTACAAATTAAGAGAGAATTCTTCAATAGTTTCACGCACTATCAAAATCTATCAGGATTTGAAACTGAGGTCTCTTCTTCTATTTATAGGATTCTCCAAAAAGTGTCCGTTGGGAGTGTTGCAGGAGACATCCTTCGCCTAGTGTTTGTAAAGGTAGGAAAGAGTTGTTGGAGCATTAAATGTAGCATTTAATGTCTTTCACCAACTAGTCACTCTGATAAGATAAAGCAATCTGCTTATCTTAGCCTTTCTCATACTCAACCTTATAGTAATTGACATATCTACTTTCCGTACTAACAACTACACACAAAAATGTCTTTTATGCATAAAGTGGTCTTTTCTCGAGGATAGGTATGTAGACTTCTATTCTTTCGAGATAGTTTATGCTTTTACAAACTTGTAGTGCACAGAAAGTTTAAAACATCGTCTGAATGAAGTTAGTTATTGAATCTTTAAAGATAAAGAAAGACGATATGTAAATTTGTGAACAGAGGATAGCGAATATGCAATATAAACGAGTAGTCAAACATTTAATTAAAAAGACTGTTTGTGACTGTTTGTTATTATCAAAATAAATGAGGGTTATTAATTCGTCCTTTGTCTTAACAAAAAGTCTATAAGCTAAAATAGTTCAATCTTATAAGCCCATAAGTATGAAAAATTAGGGCAACTTATTTATATATTTAGGTTATCGTGTCGTTAGTGCGAAGTATCTATTGGCTTCACTGATGACTAAGCTCCATTGGGGAATTTAGCTGGCCACCTTTAGCGGGGTTTCCCTTTCCAACCACGTTTTTTTTTCATTTACGAGACTTGAATCCCCAACCTTGCTTAAAGGATTTGAATCCAGTTCCACTTGAACCAACGTAATGTTGATAAGGTAACTTCTTGTGTGTATGTGTTTATTAAAGTAATTTTGTATTAGCGGGTACTTGTGGGCACGAATACCTTGATACCCACCTTGCTCCATTAATAAATAAGTAGAGAAAAGAATCCATTTAAATTGCTTGTAATTCATTATGGATTTTATCCGTTGACATGGATATTTTTGTTGTCCTAGTAACAGTGATGGTGCCTTTTCTTTTTCTGATCATGCATGTCTTAGGGGTTTTAAATTGCCAAAAAATATATTTTAGACTACTACAAATAACATTTTTTTTGTAATGATTCCACGTTAGCAAACCATTTGCCACATCAACACAGGGGAACTAACGTAGTTAGTAGGGAAGAACGGAATTCATAAATTTTTAAAAAAAATAGAAAACTGAATTCATCAATTTAAAAGTATATGGACCAAGACCAAATTTGACAAAAAATACAGGAATCAGAAACACATTTTTCCCAATTTGTATTGTTTAACTTGGTTGTCCTTTTTATTTTTAGGTACATTCCACGAAACATATCTCTTTACATTGATCAAAACTTTTAACCATGAAACCCATGGAAACATTTTTGGTCTAAGTTTGTCTAATGTTTTAAGGTGATCGATACCACTTTTTCTTTCTACTAAAATACTTAAGAATTTAATTAAAATACAACAGTATAAATATTTTTTAATATTATTATTTAATTATGAATTATCATATGACTAAAAATTATATCTAAGATATTTTTTCATAGATTAACAATGTAAAAATTTTTACAATTACGTTGCATTAAAATTAAATTCATTCTTTAATCCCAATGTAGTAGAAGTGAATTACTAAGCTGTCTATATAAAATGGTATACATCCTGTTTGTCTTTTATGAGTATGACAAAAATATTATTAAGGAAAGAAAAATACTTTTGGACACTCAAACAATATAAACACTTCATTAACACTTCTCATTTTTCTTTATCTCTCTTCTTATCACATTGTATACATATTACATCGGTCACTTCTCTTTTTTTTATTTCTTTCTCTTTCCAGGTGTAAAATAGCATAGCATATGGGTGTCCAAGAAACATTTCTATTATTAAGGTGCATCTTGCATAAACCTTAAATTAAGAAAGTAATTTTATGATATAGTACTTCTTTAAATATTCCTTTTACAAAAAATAATGTTTAATTATCTTTTCAAAAAATTCTCATAAAATCTTTTACATGTATTTAATTAATTTTTTTTCTTAGAAAATGCAACCAAAGGAATATTTAGTATTTGAAGAAATATATATTGCACCGTAAGTTGCCCATACAATTTTTTTAATTCATAAGAATTTTCAACAAGAATATATATTTATGAACACTTCAAATATTATTCGAAAATTAGCAGCTTGGAATCGAATCGATCCAACAACCAGTTTAATCTGTTATTCTCATGCGATCCACTAGGAATGGCAATGGGTAGGATTTGGGTAGCTTATTATAGTATCTGTTCTCATACTCACATTTGAAAAAAATACCCATATCCAACCTCATACCCGCACGGATAATAACTTTAATCTCTGTTCCCTTATCTGCTTGGTACCTTTATACCTGTACTCGCACCCACTACCCGCACTTTACTTAAGTGTTGGTAAAAAATTTTGAGGCCTTAGACGAAATTTATATCCAAAATTAATTTAATATAATTTGTCAATTCTTATTTTATCTTTTATTAACTATGAAATTATTGATCAAAATTTTATGATTAAATATTTTTAACATTTCACTATCAATATAAAAAGACAAATGCATTCAATCTATCCTTTAACATGGTTAATATCAAATAAAATTTAAATAATTTTAAATTTAAAAAAACTACATTCAAAAACAACAATAATTAATAATATTTTAGAAGCAATGCATGCATTTGAAAAAAAAAATGACATTTCGATATAATTTAATAATTTTAGTAGAGTATGAATTATTTTTGGAATTTAATTTATATATAATGACAGTGCAAAACTTTTTTACATTACGTTTAATAAAATTTGATTATTTTATCACATCTTGTTATTCATCAACGCTTCTTATTCATCAACGCGGCAATATGATGAATTCCTATTAGATATATGCATAAAAATATTTTTCACTAACAATACATATAAATTAAATTTTTATTTTTGTTTATGCTTCACTACTTCTTACAATATCTTTTTTTTATTAAAATAAATTGAGATCTTTAATATTATGATAATTACTAGAATTTATCCTTTCAATATATTATATATGGGGGGGGGGGGGGGGGGGGCAGAGGGGGGGGTGCGGAGGAGCGGAGTCATTGGCACCCATCTCTATTAAATTTTGTAAATAAATACCGGTTTTTGCACCCATTTCTGTTAAATGAGTATTTATCTTATTTATTACAAATATTTTTTGTAGATATCCATAAAATATAGATAGAATTGCCATCCCTAGATCCACCATCATAGGAATCAATCAAACTCCTCAATCATGTTTGCTGATTCTAAATATTATTATCATTAGGAAAAACAAAGTCACATATATCCACAGCTAGATTGTGTTCAAGATTTAGCAACTTTGACAATTCGTCGTCGAAACTCGAATAGGAATAGTCAAAGATACATTTGAGAGACGACTTGAGAATCTGTCAGAAGGGTGAATAGGTGACGAAGGTGACAAGGTCAGGGTTTTCGGTCAAAGAGCATGACTGAAGAAATTAGTCTTGGTGGAACTTTCCGCTTCTGGAGAGTGGACCATTCTTGTGCGGTATTCGTTTTTTTGTTTCTTTTTTGGTAAGAAAATCATAATTGTGTTGGGTGGGAAGTTAGTGAGATTCTTGCGTATGCACGAAATATTCGCTAGCCAGATCTTTGAAAAATAATGTGTAAAAAAATTAACACTATAGGTTTCAAATATAATATAAAATTAGCTTAAATATGTTTTTAGTCTCTATAAAATTTTGATCTTTATAATTTTTTTTGTTTTATATCTCTCTAAAATTTGAAATTACTGTTTTTGGTCCTTGCAAAATGAGTAAATGAGTAAATTTAAGTTTTAGTCCTTGTAAAATATTTTTATTTGATTTTCATCCTTCTAAATTCTAAAATTATTATTCTTGGTCTCTAATATTCATTTTAAGATAGATAAATAACATTCATTTTAAGGATCTAGAAAAAATTTTAGAAGTGTCACATGCTAATATTATATTATAGACACTAGTGGGTTTTACCTGAGTTAGTTACTTGACCTTACATTAAACATATAAACAATTAACGAGTGTCACATGACAATAAAGACCAAAATAATGATTTCATATTTTTGAGGAATGAAAATTAAAGAAAAATTTTTATAAGGACTAAATATATTTAAGTCTATAAAATTATTTAGATATTTTTATTTAACATTTCAAATTTTTAAAATAATTAGTTTATAATATAAGATAAAGTTTTTATGAACAAATTATTGATATAGAATTTAATTCCTATATCTCCCGTTTCTCTAATAAAAAGAAGTTAAATTTTCCTATTTAAATTAAATTGTGCATTGTTCATGCTTTCACTGCTTTGAATTCAAAGAATTTTGGACACACATATATAATACATATGAGGAATTATAAATTGGTCAAAATATTTGTGGGGGTTTCTAGAAATTCTTGGAGCAAATAGTTGGACTTTGGATCTCCCTGTCACTGTCGCAATTCTATACACCTATACAACAAAATGACCCTTTTCTTGATTAAAAGAAAAGATTATTTTGGTTTGGACTTTATCGCCATAATCGGGAGTTCAGTGCCAAAATCCAAGCTTGGTCAACGTAGTTTTGTCAACTAGAATAAAGACCAAGAAAGTGAAGAATTTTTGGTAGCTAGTATGAGATAGAAAGAAAAAAAAATGTGATAGGTGGTATAACGAAAAGAGAAATAAAGAAAAAAAAATGAAGAGAAGTGAATATATTACGTAATTATTTAGAACTAAACTATTTAAGGCCATTTGGTGACTAAGATATGATAGGATATGATAAGATAGTTATCCTATTTTATTGTAATTCGTTGTTTGCCGCTTTAATAGGATATGATAACGTTATTCTATCATATTGTTCTAGTGTACTTCTTATCTTGATGAGGGAAGCTAGATTAGAAAACAACAAAATAGGATAAGCGCTCTCTCTCTCTCTCTCTCTCTCTATATATATATATATATATATATATATATATATATAATATTTGTTATAATATTTAACATATTACAAATAATATTATATATATGTATAGTAATAATAATAAATATATTATATATAATTATAAATAAATAGATATAATATTATTATAAAAAATATATATAAGATTTATATATAATATATGATGCTATATTAATAATAATAATAATTTTGACATGTAAATTTAAAGTATATTTTTAATTAAATATTAAAAATTAAATAATTACTATTCAAATATTTTTTAAGGAAAATTATTTGAATAATAATTATAATTTTAAAAATCTTATGTAAATTTTTTTATAATTTTAAGAAAAATAACTACATAAATAAAAAATAATATTGTATACTTTAGTTAAAATTATTTTTATTGTAAAAATTAAAAATTTCAATTAACAGTTACTTTTAAAAGTTATTTGTAATTTTAACTGAATAATAGTTTTTGTCATTTGAACATAATTTATATTTTATCCTATTATTATCTGGTTTGTCATCTAGTGTGTACCAAACATTAAATTACAATTTATCTTGCTCTTATCATATATTTTTTATTCTGTTATCTTATTTTATCCTAACTATCAAACGAACCCTTAATACGAAGAAATTTCTCTTAAAAAGATGACAAATGATAAGGTCACTTGTTGGACAATTAATCATACTTACAACAACTGAAAGTAGAACAGAAATAAAGGTTGGATCTCTTCGTCAAACCCTTTTCGTTTAAGTTTTTTTTGTATTGTTAACCAATATTCTTTTTTTTTAATTAACCTCATTTTAAAGATGATGATTTTAAAAAACACAATGATTCATAATTATGATATGTTCATAACACACAATAATAAAGTGTGTACTTGAGAAGATCAATTTCATACTCACTATCTCAATTAGAATTACTAAATAACAGAATAAGGAGGCTTCTCTCTACTTGACCACTAGGATTTCATATACAATGTTGTGTATCACTAAAACTATCTAATGGACAACAATTTTATAGTTTCTACCAAGGACAGCTCGTTTGGACACCAATAATAGCTTAATCCATCATAGGCCCCTTTACATTGCACGTCCAAATAACAAATATCCATCATTATAAAGTAGCATAATATCTATTTCTATAATTAATATTATTTAATAATCTAAAATTAACCTAATAATTAAATAATGTTAATCCATAAAAAATCTTACAATCTGCCACTTGGATAACATTAATTTATAATTATTAGAGACAAAATAATTATTATAATGAAATATCAATCATGGTCAAAGTATATATTAATTAACAGTCTAAAATATTTAAACCTTAACATTATAGAAGATAGTTACCAATAGAGAGATACATATCATAAGCCTATATTTCATGCACAAGATCGATAAATGAAATTACAATTGAATAAGACAAATATATAATCCCAACAAATAGTCCAAATATGTTAATAATGTCATAAGAGATGATAACAAAAGTAGTTTCATCAACATATCTCTGCTATTGAAAAGTAAGATCACAAAAAATTTTCTCTCGATATAAGAAGATATAAAGATTATGATATCTCTCAATTGTATCATCAATTGTTTGATAGTGGAAATACAACTTTCTCTTTTTACGAATAGGATTAGAACAAATATCACTTATCACTATGCTATTTAAGATGGTTTTGGACATATCATTCTACTCATCATAAGTCCCCTTATAATCTAGGATGTGAATTATTCTGTGAGTAATACACAATAATGATGATGAACATAGGACTCCTCACAACTTATCACATCTTTGTAACTCGCATGCATTAATAAGGAAACTTGAATGTAGTGACTAACTCCTCACAACTCATCACTTCCTTAGAACTCCTATGCATTAATAGGCTTACTGTAATCTGTTGGTTCCATTAATTATGGAGGAATCTCCAAGAAATCTCCTTCTTCTAACATAATGTGCATAATTACACTACCTTAACATCAATCTTTAACCTTCTCAGTTTGTATTGTATGTCTTCAACCTTCTTAGCGAGTATGATTTGCCTTCATATTAGACCAATTATTGTCTGCATGGATCATCCATAAGTATTAGATGGTAACATTACTTATGTATAGGGATGTCAACAAGGTGGGGGTGGGCACGGGTAGTAGCTCCCCGTTATCTGCCTGTTGGATAAATATTTGCCCTGTACTTGTCTCATTACCCTGTGCAGGTACTCGTTCTGCGAATATCCAGGGATTTTTTCAATATCTGTGAGTATCTACTGGTATCTGTGGATATTTAAAAAAAACTTTAAAAAACTTTAAAAAATACTTTAATCATATTTTTTAAATTATTTTAATAGTTTTTTTAATTTTTAAAAAAGTTTGAAGTCTAAAAAATTAAAATTATTCAAATATTCTACATAATTATACTAATCAAAATATTTCAATTTAAAAAACTAAATTTAAATGCTAAAATGATTTAATCCCAATCCAAACAAAAGTCAACAAACTAAAATAATTCAATCTCATAAGTCCAAAAAAAGTTAATAAGATTACAATACTTCAATCTCATAAGTAGGAAAAATTAGGTTAAGTTACTTATATATATATATATATATATAAGGGTGGTTTAGTAATTTCAAGGGATGAATACCTGCTAGTATGGATACCATAATATCCCCCTCCTGTTAACAAACAGGTAGAAAAAAAAAAAACCCGCCGTGGATACCCACTAAAGCTACCCATTTTCTACCTGTGACATATTTTGTCTGCAAATATATGTGGGTGCATATTTTTTTGCCATTCCTACTTGTATATTGCCATTGGTTTGCATCAACAAGACACACTACCAGACTTCTATTGAGTCATCAATTAAGGTTGACCCAACTAATTTAAGATAGCTCATTACGACCTAGAAAAAGAGGGTAAAAAATTTATTAAATTAAATTACTAAGAAAATGAATATATGTGTGTGTGTGACGCTTTAGAAATGTTACATAAGATTTAAGAAGAAAAAAAAAACCTACATAAAATCATTTATAATATGAGTGTCTCGGCCAAGTATAAAAAAAACATAAGAAGAAAAATGGTTGTAAATTACGTTATTATTTGTAAAATAAAAGGTGATTACATAAGAATTTTAAATAAGATTTCATAGATTTTAGTAATTTAAAATAATTATAAGAAGAAAATTATATAAGAAATAATCTTAGGTTGTAATGAATACTTATATATAACTAAAAATTCAGAAGAAATTTTGATAATTAGTGATAAATTATAGATAAAAATATTAACCATGTATAAGAAAGAAAATAATAATGATGATTCAAAAATAAGTTGAGTGTAGGAATTAATTTACAAATAATAAAAATTAGGATTTAAAATTAAGTAAATAAGAAACAAAGACATCGACAAAGCCAACCTTATTCTGGTCAACAAAGTCATTTTCATGGCCCGACACGAAGAAAAGTAGTTGTCACCAGTGAGAACATGAGGAACAAGGCTCACACCGAGATTATCAGAAGAATGAAGTAAAAAAAAAAATTCGAAGCATCAACTGTGGCGTATATAGGAGGAAGCCATTGATGATAAATTGAGAAGGCAACTGAGTGCAAATTAAGGGAACGCTTTAGGGGGTGAAAGAAGAGAGACGGAGAAAATAATGATCTTCGGTACTTTCATTATGCTTAAAAATGTGTGTATATATATATATATATATATATATATATATATATATATATATATATATACGAGAAATTATTAGGTGATTTTAAATTACTACTATGGTCCCTATTAATCTTTACATGACACATGATTAAATGTTATTAATGTTTTTTTTGTAAATTGTAAAATTTAAATATATTATATAAACATTGATCAAGACCATGGACACTAAGTAGTCATTGGCTATTTAATAATTTTTCCTAGGAAAAGTAGTACAAACCATATCTGCCGATAAAGCATTACAAATAAAATTAGAAACAACATTGAACATACGAGATAAATATTGGAGATCCAAACCATGCTTAGCTAACACATCTGCCACTTGATTAGACTTACACAAAACATGTAACCACAAAAAATGAGTTTAATAGACACACATTATTAGTTTTCACACAATCAATTAATCAATTTTTCATTTGGTATTTACTTTTAGATAATTATTATAAAAATCAACAAGTTTATCATATATGATTGTTTATGATTGGATAACAATGTAAAAGATCTTTACATTGTTAATACATATATTATTTTTTCTTACAAATTAGAAACTAACAACTAATAACTTAATATATCTATCATTAATGATTAGAGTAAATTACACTAATATCTCTTGAGATTTTTTCAGATTGTATACGATACCTTTCCTTTTTCTATTCTTACACTAACCCTCTTAATTGTTTGAAAAATATTATATTGACATTTCTTATATATTACATCAAATTCCCTCAATTGTTTGAAAAACATTATATTGTGTACTCTTATAAGGGAGGTTGTTGTAAACATTAAAAAAGCAGGAGAATTGTGTGCAATCTAAAAAAATCTCTGGTTGTGTCGGTGTAATTTACTCCAATGATTATTACAGAAATGAAAAATTAATAAATTTTAAGAATTTAATTGCTATGCACTGTCAGTGTAAAACATTTTACACTATCAACCAATCGAAAATAAGCTTTAGTGTGACTTTTAGGGTGATTATTATCAAAGTTAACCAACTTACCATACATAATGTGTTATGATTAGATGACAGTGTAAAACTACTGTACACTGTCAGTGCATAACCTATTTTCTCAAGCTTTAATAATCCATAGTGTTTATCTTAACAATTTAATTAGTGTTAGATAAATGATATAGTAACGAAGATAATCTTAACACTTGACATTATGCGTCTGTTAGTAAATAACATTTATTTTTTAATAAATTACATTGACACCTCCTGAGGTTTTATCAAATTATACCCGATATCCCTTTTTTTTTTTACCCCTACACTAACTCATTTAATTATTTGAAAAACATTACATTGACACTCCTTATATATTACATTAACACCCCTTAATTGTTTGAAAAACATTATATTGTATATTTCTATAAGGGAAATTGTTGTAATGGTTAAAAAAATATGGGGTTTTGTACAATTTATTTACTCTTTCTTTTTTAATCACAACAGTTTAAACCAATATATGATAATATGGTGAATAACTTTGTAAACATCGTCAACGAAAAAGATGATGAACTCCTCACGGCAATAAAAAACAATGAAAGAAACATGTTACGAACGTAACATTAAATTAAAGATGTTATTGTTTACATATCTTTGAAATGGACAATTTAGACAACAGATATTAAAACAAGTACACAACACTTTCAATCGAGTTTTTATTAAGGGCACTGCTTTTCTCACCCCTCCCCCCCCCCCCCCCCCCCCCCCCCCCCCTTTTTTTTTGTTATTTTCACCTCCAATTTTTTCAAAAAGGAATAAAAAGACTATTTTGTCCTCACATTTTTTTTATTTTCTCTCTTCTTCTCACCTCCACCCCCTCTTTATTACCAGAAACGTATTTTCATTGTATATCTAAACAAGATCTTGTTGAGATACATAACGGAATCACGATTCTATGTGTATCTTAACAAGATTTTGTTGAGATATATAAGATAAAATCTTATTCAGATATTTTGTCAAGATACACAATGAAAACATGTTTTTTTAAAGGAAAATAAATTAACAAACAAAAGTTGGGATGAAAATAGCAAAAATTGAGATGAGAATAACAGGGCCTTTTTGTTAAGCCGATAACATTTTGTTACTTTTTTTGTTTTTTTATGTCTGAGTTACAATTTGTATTAAAAAAATATAAATGTTTCTGACACCAACAGTCAACAGACCAAGTTTCTTTTGTTTCGGGCCTCAGACCCATGTTTACCAAAAACTACAAATGAAGACAAGAAAGCGTGGACTCCAGATCAAGTAAAGATAATTGCTGAATACACTCCCCTAAGTTGTTAAAAGTACTCACGTAGTAGGTAAAGAAACGACACATAATGAGTAATTTTGTGGGTACCCACGGGCCAGGTTTAGAGTTTGTTTTCAATTTCAAGGGATGTGATATTAAATTTTGTGTAACTGTGTTTGATGTGCTTATAGTTTGCAGAAAGAGAAAGTTAAGGCAACCTTGAACTCGTGATTATCAGATACTGAAGATTCATGTAACATGAAATGAAAAGGAAAATTTTTTTTCTTAGTTCTTATTCTTTATACTAGTTAGGCAGAGTTGATCCTTGCAAAATCAAGAGTCTTCTTTCCTTCATGAGCATATTTGTTCAAGTAATCCTGCATTACAACTTCCCTGTATCAAGCAAACCCATCATTCTTCACAACCTCTGGAAATGGCCCAATCCTCTCTGTAGCTATAGGCAGAATAAATAATGGAACTGATACCCTGGCTTTGGTGCTAGTTGTCCTTGTTCGGTGTTCAGCACTCTTGTACTTCCCATTGCTCAGTATCTTACATGTGACATAGCCATATGGTTACCAGAAAGCGTTTTACAGTACATTGATATATGTTCACGAATTTAATTTTAATATACCGTCAATATTATAATAATTTTACATTATCAATTAATTAAATAACAAATTATCATAAAAGTCAATGATTTTCATATGACAATCTAAAATGTGTTGAAAGTGTAAAAAATCTTTATACCATCAGTATATTTGAATCAAATTCTATTTTCATTAGCTCTACATCTTTAGAAAATAATATTACTATATATTATGAGAACTTAGGCTGCAACCATGCAATCAAATGAGATTTATATTAAGTGAAAGCTTTTGAAATATAAGTTGTTAGATGACTAGGGCTCCAGGGATTGATGGAATTTCCAACCACTGTCCTTTCCCAGCAGCATTGTCTTCTTCCATTTTAACATATAAGCCTCCAATTCCATCTTGGAGCGACACTGTAATTGTTCCTAAGTCTGAGTGGCGCCCTACACCTACCGTTAGCTCTGGATTTGGACATGGTGGGTAGTAGTTCATGTTAACTGCCTTCGCACCCAAAATTTGCTCAATTTTTGAGTCATCTGGTGAGACCCCGAGCTTACCTGCCAAGATTTCAACAATGTCTCTAGCCATCTTGGATGATAATTTCAAATACTCAAGTACTACATCCCTGAAATATAGAAAGAAATACTTTAGACCAACATATGGTATTGTAGAAACTGTTGTAATATAGTGTGCAATGGTTTAACATTTTTTTTTCCTTAAAAAAATAATTTTTAAAACATGTCTTAAATGTTTTAAGATTTTTAAAATAAAAGAAAAATAAAAAAGTCAGATTGTAGCTTTTGAATTTTTTTTATAAAAAAAACTAATTGTGGGTTTGATTGGTTCAAGAAAATATTTTCTATTTTCATAAATAATATCAAAATGTTACTTTGTTTTCCCTCTATTTACTTTTTTCAAGATTTTAAACACAAAGGTGAAAACAAAATTTTATTATTTTTATTATTTCTTAAACCCTAAATAATCACAGAAATATCACTTTATTTTTACTTTGTTTACTATTTTCAAAGTTTTTAACACGAAAAAGTGAAAACAAAATTATATTGTTTTCATTATTTCTTATATAAATTCTTGAAAAAAATAGTAAAAAAAAGAAAAAATGAAATAGTACTTTATAATTATTTATGAAAATAAGAATGAAAATAAAAAATATTTTCTCAAGTGAAATTAACCACTTTTTTATACAATCTTAAAATTACTTTTCTTTGAGGTTAATTAAACAAACAGGATCTGTTAAAGGGGTATAATGTAGAGAGGCTAGAAGGCCATACTGCACTGATCAGGCCAATATTGAAGAGCATCTTCATCGCTTCTATATATCATACTGATATAGTCTTTCCACTCCCAGGCCTTCTCTTTCTCAGTAACAAAGCTAGTCCCAAGTTTTATCATTGGGCTTGGGCTAACTCCAACGCGGTACACAGCTTTCTTTTCTGCTGGCAAGCTGAAAAATGCATGAGCTGCATCTTTAAGTGATTCCAATAATTCCAAAGGCACACCATGGTTCACCACTTGAAAGAAGCCAATAGTCTCAGCTGCTCTAACAATCTCATCCACCACTTTCCCATGCTCAGGTCCATTCAGCTTTGACAAGTCAATGGGTGGAGCATCACATGTGCTTGAATCTTGCTTCTTGATTCGTTCCTCTGGGGGTTGTATGTACCTCTCTGGCACCTCTGGTAAGCCTAAGTTAGCCACACCCTTCACACCATTGCCCTCTCTGACCACAAAGTCGTACAAGGAATTTGAAGAGTTGAAACTTAGAGCCATGGCTAGTGAAGTTTGTTTATGGCAAATTGCTATGATCTAGTGCCAAAGGCCTAGTCCCTATGTATATTATTGATTGTTCTGCTAGGCGCTGCTTCTCTGAATAAAGAAAAATGTATCATATGCCCCACAAAATTTGTTGATTCAGAACTTAGAAGAAATAAATGTATTAAATTAAAGTGGCGGCTTGAAAAAGTAAACGTATTAGGAAGGCAACCATATATTACGTAGTATGTTTTATGTAATACGCAACTAACATGTGTAGCATATTCAATTATATGTCATCTTCCTTGAATCTTCTAGAGATAGAATGGACCCTAGTTCTGGATAATTTTTCCTCGTGGAATGAATTTGCATCCTATGAATTCTAATGGTTGACTTAATCACTTAAAGTGATTGGTATGAATGCTAAAAGGTCTATGATTCTCACGTATGCCAAATGGAAGAACCGATAGCATATTTAACAACATTTTGGGAAGATTTGGTCAATATAAAGACAGACAAAGGCGGGTGACACAACTTAAAAGAAGATAACTTGCTAACATTTTCGAGAACAGTCAATTAATCAAAATAGTCCATAGAATAATCTCCTAGATAGTGTGATCCCAAACATATTGCTTGACAATAAATGACTCATGCTAATTTTTTTTTTAAATACATAATACATCTTTTTTTTTTTGATACATTGCTATTGTATTTATGTAAAATAATCTCATTTAGCAAAGTAAATTGTATAGTTTTTAGTTCTGTGAAGAGGAGGAGAAAGAAACCAAGAATGACATTGGACGAAGTTGTTAAGAGGGATCTTATGATAAATATATAATATCTCTGATGATTTGGTCTTAACCGAGTTAAATAGTGTCGCATGGTCCATGTAGCCGACCTTACTTAGTGGAGCAAGGCTTTGTTGTTGATGTTCTTATTGGATGATAATTATTTCATGAAATATTGAAAGACATTCATTATTGTCCCACCAAAATCTCTGCTTTAAGCAAATATACATAAATCATGTTGCAATTAACAATGAAATGAAAAGCTTCATAAACAATTCTTACACCGAGAAGTGGTCTATAATGTAGAAACACAACTTTGCATGGACTACAACAATATCAAGGGTGACTTTGGGAATGAATATACTCTTAAAAAATTGAATAAATATATAATACAAGAGAGAGAAGCAAGAGTACCTTCTGGACACATCTGCACTTGTAGAATGTGGAAGGCCATATACAGAGGGCGATGTAGCCCCGCCTAGACCTGGGTTGTCAAGTAGAAATTTTCTAAGTTGAGAAGTAACAAAGAGTGAGTGGAGATTAGTTTCTTATACTTTTTCATGTTTTCATTGAGAGACTCTTCAACAGGTGGACCTAGCCTAAGCTCTAGTTTCCTTTCCTTTGAAGACTTCACTAGGAAATTACTGAGATACTGTTAGAGTATAGTATAATATAGCTTAGACTAGTCAATGTCGCTGATAACTGTAGTTAGTTATTCAACTCTATTCTGTTACAAGTTAGTCTTTTAGACTATTGATGATCCCCTATAAATAAAGGTCTCTGTACTCAGAGCAATAATAATTCTTTAATTAGATTTTCTCAATTTTTCTCAAATGTTTTAATTCTCAACATGTTATCAATAGCTTAAAAATGCCTGAAAGAATGGCTCACAGTACTTCAAGGTCTTCAACACCTCTTTCGTCCCGAGAAAATCATCAACTGCCGGTGCATCTACTACCAGTTATTGCTAGCCCTGGTTAATTTCTCGTATGCCATTAGTGGGAAGCTTGATGACACAAACTTTCTCACTTGGAAACAACAAATCTAGCTAATGATCAAAGCGCAACACCTTCGTCATTATGTGTTGAATCTGGAAATTCCACTCAGTTTCTTTCTACTGTAGATTGAAACTTGGTATCGAAAACCCAGCCTATCGTGCTTGGGAGTTACAAGATCAATTGCTTCTCACTTGGCTACAATCTTCACTATCTTTGTCATTTCTCACTCATGTGATTGGATGTTGTTGGAGTACAAGTATGAATATTAAGTCCCACATTAGGTAGTAATGGGTAAGTTGAGCAATATATAAGTGAGAAGGACCCACAAACCTAATACCTTAAGGTTTTAGGTTGAATATAGTATCAAGTTTACTTGTGTGGTTAGCTTGTGTTCTGTTGATGTGAGCTAACTGCAGTGCAAGTATCTAGAGTAAAAAGGCATTCGCTTGAGGGGAGTATACAAGGGAAAGAGGCTCTTGTGTTGTTGGAGTTCTCTCCAATGTTTTACCCCTTTGTATTTCCCAACACGTTACCATTTGCATCAACTTTGGGCAAAAATTCATGGCCATTTCAATGCACATGCGAAGGCCAAGGGTCGCCAACTCAGAGCCAAGCTCTGAAATGTCAAGAAAGGAGATCATTCAGTTTTGGAGTTACTCCTATGTGCCAAATTGTTTGCTGTGTACCTAGCTTCAATCGATGATCTTGTCTCTAAACAAGAACAACTTGATGTTCTTCTCAAGGTCTCCCAATCAAATATGAAGCTCTTATCTTTATCATCAATAACAAGCCTGAATTATTCTCTTTTGATGATATTGAATCTCTTGTTGTCACTCAAGAAACTAGAATTGAACGCCTCAAACAACTTGTTAAGCAAATTTCATCTAGTCTCACTCAAAGTGTGCCTGTTTTAGAAGGAAACCCTGCCAGTGAGAACTCATCTCCATAGGTGCAAGTTGCTCATACAAAAAATCAACCTCAGTCTCAGAATCAATTTAGTGGTTACAAAACTCGAGGCCGAGGAAGCCGTGGTGGTAGAAGAGAAGGACGAAGTGGGTGCAACATTATGGTCATGTTGCAGAACAATGCTATCACCATTTTGATCCTAACTATGGTCAACCCTCTAACTTCAAGGATCCACCATCTAACTTTCAGAGTGAAATGTTCCATCGACCTCAACCACTATATAGTTCCTTTAATTCACCATTGTGCCTTCCACAAGCCATCCTTAAGTTCATCTCACTAATTTAGTTCCACCTCAACAATGCCAACATTGGTATGTTGACTTGAGAGCTTCTCACCATGTAATGGTGAGTCCTTAATTTTTGATGTAAGAGATTGCAATGCCAAATCAGGAGCATGTCTTCTTGGGAAATGGACAAGGTCTTCTCATTCACTCTATAGGTTATACTTTCTTTTCTTCACCTAATTATTCCAATGTCAAACTTTATTTTAATAATCTCCTTCTTATTCCTTTTATCACCAAAAATCTTGTTAGTGTAAGTAAATTTAAAGGATAATGATGTTTACTTTGAATTTCATTCTACTAATTGCTTTGTCAAATCTCAAATTGATCATCGAATCCTACTTTAAGGATTTTTAGGCTCAAATGGTTTCTATCAGTTTCCAAATCTTTTATCCCACTTTTGCCACAACTTAAAATTTAATGTATCTTTTTCCTTTGTATTCCACAATCAAGTAAATTCCACTGTATACACACACAGTCTCACCTTAGTGTCATTATGGCACAATAGGCTTGGCCATTCTCATCCCAATGTATTTTTTAATGTATAAAAAGGATGTAATATTTCATTTTTCAACATAAGTGTTCTATTTTTTTGTGATCCTTGCTATTTGGCTAAATCTCATAGATTTCCATCTTCGACTTCTCTCAATATATATACTGAACCACTTGAACTTATATATTGTGATCTATGGGCCCTGCCCCATACTTTTATCAACAAGATATACCTATTATGTGTGTTTTGTAAATGCTTTCAATCACTATACTTGGATCTATTTAATTAAACAAAAATTAGAAACTCTCTTAGTCTTCACACAGTTAAAAAATCTAGTTGAACATCAATTAAATAAACCAATTAAAGTAGTTCAGTTAGATTGGCGTGGTGAATTTTGCCATTCAATTGGTATGTACTCAATCAAGGCATTACACACAAATTGATCTATCCCCATACTTATTGTCAAAATGGGATAGTTAAAAATAAATATGAACACAGTGCTGAGATAAGATTAACTCTTTTATCCATAACCTCTTTACCCTTAAAATTTTGGAATCATGCCTTTCATAGTATTATATATATATCATTAATAGGCTTCCTTTCATGTATCACAATCATAGTGTTCCTCTTTGAACAATACTTAAACAAAATTCCATATTACTCATTCCTCAAAACTTTTGGTTGTGCATGTTTTCCCCTTTGAAGACCTTATATTAAACACAAACTACAACTTTCTCTTCAAGAAATTTGTGTTTTAGAGCTAATGCTACGCGAAAGCAGATGCTAAATTGATGTTATATATTCGTGGAATAGGTTCAACCTAACCTATTCGTGGAATGGTATACAACAAAGTACTAATTGAGTTCACAATTTAACAACTTAGGTAACTCTTTAAAAGCACACACACAATCATCAAATGAAACGATAGCAAAATACTATATATCAATAATAG
This sequence comes from Spatholobus suberectus, assembly GCA_004329165.1. Lineage (NCBI taxonomy): Eukaryota > Viridiplantae > Streptophyta > Magnoliopsida > Fabales > Fabaceae > Spatholobus > Spatholobus suberectus. The sequence goes on from CM014736.1 coordinate 27,365,446, forward strand.
TTTATTTTTTAGAAAGTAAAGCTTTCACATTGAAGGGTTAAGTGATATGACATATACTCACACGACTAAAGAAATAGGAGACTATGAATGAAAAAGACTGAAGACAAAAACAGCTAAACAATTACGTTGTGACAGAGTGGGGGCAAGTGGACTAGGGTGAATGAAGCGACTCCTTAAAATATAATTGTATTGTTTGATATCTCGCAATCATATTTATTTCATCAATATAGAGAATATTTCTAAGAATAACTCAATTATTAGACAAGTTAATTTTGTATGTTAAATAATTTCAATTTCAACTTTTTATTTTTTTATTGGGGGAGTAACTGTAACGTTGGAGGATATAAAGCTTTGTTATGGTTATGTTATAGAAATTCTTGTTTCTAGACATCAATGTTAGTGATAAGGAAAATGAAAACAAAATAAGGTCTGATTGTAATGTTTAGATCGTTTTTCAAATCTTTGGCCAAAAAGATAGACCATACTCCATGGATGAAGCATTTCATGAGGAACGAGAGCCATGTGGAGCATGAGATATTCTTGTCGTTGTGGTTGTCAAGGTTTGTTTTCCCTACTAGATCACACAAAGCCATTATGAAAAGTGTTATCTCTATTGCCATACATATAACTAGAGGGATTAAAATAGCTTTTGGACATGTTGTTTTAGCAAATATTTATAAGGACTTCAATTTACTAAACAACAAAATCAAAATTGCCACAAAGGTTGATTACTTTTTTCTCTTCATTATTTTCTTTGACCATGGCTACATCGTTAACTTGCACGACTTTTACTTCCCAAAGCAATGGTTCTAAAATGGTGAGCACAGATAGAAATTGAAGTTGTGGTAGAGGATTTGGGTGGGTTGGTGATTTGAGTGGTGGGAGGATGTGATAATAGACATGATGATGATGTTGAGAATGATGAAGTGGTAAGAAGCCTCAAAACACAAGATGAAGAAGATCCAAGCGTTGCCTAAGGAGGTGGGTGGTGACAGTGACTAGAAGAGACAACTTAAGGCCCTTCAAAGCACCAACATGTAAGACCCTTACTTAATTAGAAATCTCCCCAAAGGGAGGCTTAAATTGGAAAATAGTAAGTGTTGGTTTTTCACTCCAACACTTTATCCCTCCCAATTGGCACAATTGGGAAAAAGGAAATCTTATTAGTTTTTTTATAGCTCACACTAACACACCCCAAGATCAATAATTTATATAGTGTTTGAATATGAGCTTTTGTTTAATTAAAACCTCCCCAAAAAGGAGGCTTAAATTGGGAAGGGACAAGCATTGGTTATTCACTTTAACACTTTCCTCTACCCAATTGAAACAATTTAGACGAATTAAAAAAAATTCAAAACAATATTTAAGCAATAATAAGTCAAAACAAAATTCAAACATTAAATTCTAGCATCAAAATTCCATCATCAAAATCACATATCAAAATTTGACCAAGAATAATATCAAGATAAATTAAGAACAAAGAGCAAATTCAACCAAGAACACAGAACAAAAATCCACTAAGAACAATATTAAAATCAAATAAGAACACAAAGCCAAATTCTAGCATGAAAATTCCATAACAAAGAACAATATCAAAATTCAACTAAAAACAATATCAAAATTAACTTATAACACAGAACAAATTCAACTAAGACAATATATAAAGCAAAATTATAGCATCAATAATCAAAGCAACAACAAAGAACAAAACAGAGCAAAATTTAACTAACAATATAGAGCACCTTAAACTCACAAAAACCAAAATTAAATAAAATAAAAACAATAAAAGAAATAGATCAGAGAGTTACTTGTGGTGGTGATGTGGCGGTGTGCTGGTGGCGGCATGGTGGCAGTGTAGTGATGACGCAATGGTGAAAGGGTGATGATGTGGTGGTGTGATGGTGGTGACGCGATGGTGGTGCAACAGTAATACAATGGTGAGAATTTGGGAGTGAGAGTGAGAAAATGATGGTGGCATGGTTGTTCCATGGGTGGGGCATTGTGGGGATGCTAGAATGGTGGCTAGGAATCGCAGCGATGATAGTGGAGATACCAGAGCACTATAGAAGGTAAAACAGAGAAAAAAAGGAGAATATGGGAGAAGGGTCTAGGCGTTACATATATTTAGATTTAGCATTGGCAACACAAGCGCATTAATTACACATTAGCATTAGTCGTGCGTAATTAATGCAATTGACCGTTTTGATTTAACTACTAATGTAGCGTCAGCTTGATTGACACTACGTAAAATATTTGTTCTAGTGTCGGCCAAGCCGACACTAACTTGTAGCTAATTCAAAATGGTTAAAATGGTCAATTTCATTAATTACCTACGTTGACACTACCGTAAATATTACTTGTAGTGTTGACTTAGGTCAACGTAGAGCCAACGTTAATTTGAAATTAGCGTTAGTTTAGGTCGATGCTAATTGTTTTCATATAAAAAAAGTTTGAAATGTTGCCTCCACTTAATAGCTTTGGTGTTAAGGATGACGCTACCCTGTGGATGCTATTTCGTACATTTCTTCTATTATTTAATATATAGAATTCACATTTTTAGGCTACTCTCCTCATTGATCATATTACTACAACAAAACGATGAAATAACAATGGTCAATTAGTGATGACCATGAGATCATTGCAATTAATGACAACCAAGTCGTTGGTTAGTGGCAAATTTAAGACCCCATGTCAATAGGGGCAATTTATTTTAAATAATAATAATTATTATTATTGTTATGGAATGAAATGTCTAACCAAATAAAATGTAAAAAATCTAGAGAGCCAAAAATGAAACAAAATGTAAGAAAAAAAACTAGCTAGTAAGAGACAAAATTTGACAACAAAGTGAGAAATTGGAGATAGTGGGTTCAAATATATAAAAATAGGGGGGGGAAATACAAAAAATGTACATATATACTTATAATTTTCTCAAAGTGGGGGAGGGGGTGCATTTGCACACCCTCACTTCAATGTAAGTTTGCCAATGTTGTCGGTATGCTAGCATTTTAGAGAAAGAAATTATTGTAAGTAATGACAAGGCTGTCGCTATTGAATGATTTTCAAAAAAAATATTTTTTATTGTAAGTGAGGACTAGACCATTGTTGGTAAGTAGCGACCAAGCCATCACTAGAGTTGTCGCTAGTAAGCGACTAGTCGGTCACTAGGAAACCTTTTTCTTACCATAAGTGACCTTCCTTTTCCCTCTCCTTCTACTTTCTTTATTTTTTGATTGTGCCTCCTTTGGTTAATTGCAAGTTGGGCGATGGGTTGGTGGCTTATAGTGACAACAGAATGGTGCTGACACTATGATAGCTTGTAACACCCCCACTTTAACCTGCGTATTTGTTTTCTAATTATTCTATGATTAACTATGAAAAAACAAATGGGAATCTCAAGGGTATGATTCTCATGGTTATATTCATATTAGCAAGTTCTATCTAGTTTATATTTTTATTTTATTTTATTGGGTTAAGGCTCGGAAGTGATAAAACAACCGATTCATCCCTAGAAACTTGCTTAATAGGATAAAATAATAAAAAATTAGCTAGAGAGGTTTAAAAATTATTTTTAAACCATATTTATATTCAAAATAATTAATAATAATTTTATAAATTTTTTGGAATTTTTATAAGACAGTTTTTGTGAAATGACCAGTATACCCTTAGCTGACTGTGAAAGTCAGCAGGAGACTTTTTAACCTCAAAAAATTCTGAAAAATTTATATTGAGTATATTTTAATTATACCAATATTATTTTAAGGGAAAAATATTGAAAATTCTGAAAAATATATTTATTTGGCAAAATTGGATTTACTGGCTTAATAAATGCCTTTTTTTAGTGAAAAAATTATTATAGATAATATATACATGATATAAATCTGAAAAAATTTTGTGAGGCTCAAAAAAATATACTTGAAAACGTGGTGTGGCCATATTTTCCAAAGACCTACCTAAAATTCCTATCTAATTTTGTTGCATTAAATTAATATTTAATTATTTTTAATATCTAATAATTATATCGAATTTTTTAGACCTTTGACTGGTCTGGGACGTTTCCCCTCAGCTCACATGTGGAAAGTACAAATAAAAATGATATTCTATGGTTTTTGACTCAAAAATTAAATCTAAAATGCCTATTTTTTGTCCTATAAGTAAACCTTATCAACCACTACACTAGTACACTCTTTCTCTTCAGAAAATTAGAGCCCTCTCCCTGCCTCCCAGCTGCTGGAGCCGTGCAGCACCTCCTTCCCCCAAGCTCTTGAAAAATTTTTCTCTCCATTAAAAGACTTCCACCAAGTTTAAGCTTCTAAACTTCCAAACCACCCTTCCTCTTCTATTTCTCCACCAACCAACCATATTTAGAGGTAAGGGGGAGTGAGGTTTGAGCTCTACATTTGTTTCTTAATGGGTGTGTGTGGGGGTTATCCCTTAAACCCAAATAACTTACTAATCCTACTACTATTACTATGTAACAATTTATATTCTTGATCATTTTAATTCTTGCTTTATTAAGTCATTTACTTTAATGTTCATTAATTTTCTTGCTTTGTTATTATTCCATTATGCTGCAATATTTTTTTATTTGTGCTTTATTTATATTTTTGTCCATTTACATTATGTCATTTACTTTATTGTTTAAGTTCTTGCTATTGAAATTCTTGCCCTATAATTTTTGCTTTACTTATTGCAATTTATATTTGCCCATTTAAATTATTGTCATTTATCTTATTGTTATCTTGGTCATTATCGTTTTTTTTATGTTAAATTATTTTCATTGTTGGTACCATACTATAACTTAATATCTTATTATAAATAACCATCAATGAGCCTATTTTTATGCAAGCTAGTTATTTTCTTGAAAACCAATTTTTAAGCCTCAAGATCACTTGGAGCAACAAATTTTGGAAACCATTTTCCTCTTAAAGGCTCTCGGCCATGCTTAAAGAAAGGGATAAGAAATATTTTTTTTTGTGTCAATTAACTTATTAGAATGGGTAAGATGATAGAGAAATAATAATTACGTATAAAATCAATTTTTGGACCACATAGAAAATGAATTTAATTTCTAAAAAGAAAAACAAAAATTTGGACTTTTTCAAAAGAAGGGCATTCGGCCCATTGAAAAATGAAATAATGAAGAAAATGAATTTTTCATTTAGATTTAGGATTTTTGACAATTACTTGAATTAATTCAAATTGGTGAGAATAAATATTAGGAAAAGTTAAAGAAAAAGGTTTTCTTGAAAAAGCAAGTTCTATTAAATTTTTGTGAATTAATCTAAGAAATAAAGTTTTGTCAAAATTAACTAAATGGACTTTAGGCCCAAACTAGGAAAAGTTTTTAGAAATAAAGACCTTCTTGGACAAATTTTAATTTGTTACCATTCAACTATTATTTTGAACAAATTATGGCTAGTATGGAAATAAATTAATAATCTTGTTCAAATAAAGCTAACAAATGTTTTGGTAAAAAGCATGCAATTACATGCTTTTCTTCAAGAAATTAGAAGTCCTGGTTTTGTAAGATGAACACCCCAAATTTTAGTAAATGGAGATAACTAGAGAGAAACTCTAAGTATGCTCTGTGGTTGCAACACAGTCTGACCTTCCACATCAGAAAAGAACTTCTCTTCAAATTTTATTACTATGTCCTAGTCATGATTGTAGACAAAAGTTTTCTCTTTAAAATAGTCTAATTTGAAAAGTTAGAAAAGGACAAGGATAAAACAACGTAATTAAAATAAGAACTATGATAAATATGTGAATGAATATGTATGTAACTTTCATTGTTGATATTTTCCTTCCTATGACATTTGCATCAAATTATTTCTAAGTTTTAAGTAAAAGTGATGGATGAATGAAATATCTGTGATGAGTAACTCAGGAACTTTGCTGGATTATCTAGAGAGTATGTCTTGAAACTTAGAAAGTAAAATCATAGGAAAACCCCGATTGAGTTAAGACTATGCTGAGAAGCATGAGTGCCGGTGTCTGGGAAGTCACAGTATGGTACACTGTGGGATGAAAGGCAGGGACCATTGGTCGGGTCTTGAGGGTAAAGGTGCTAAGTTGTGAACATCCCAATGGCTAGGTTAGCACCCTGAGCCGAGGTAAATCACGTAAACCGACTTGGCAACCCTACCGCTTGCTCAGCATCACCATGATTGGTGTAGTGTATATCCCTGATGGGTGTGTGGCCCTTTCCTCGAGGATGATGATTACGGCATGGATGTCTGTACCTTGTGAGAGATTATACGAACTCCCAATCGCTTCCCAAGGATTCCTGATGGTTAAAGTAAATCATCAGAGATAGGTATGGATCCATACGTTTGGTAAAGGTTGAGATTGAGTCGTAATAACGTAAGTCAGACCTTAAGATTCCCCCAATTGCTTGTTTGAATTGCTATTCGTAACTTATTAAGAAACGAATGAGGATTTTTTAAAAAACCTCACCCTTTTTTTTGCTTCTTTTCATATACGATCATGGTACAAGTAGATGGATCTATTCCACAGGATGGTGAACGTCCACATATCCTACTGCCCACTAGGACTCTAGGTCTATGACCCGGTTACTAAGTATTCGACGTTCCAAGGGAAGGTGACCTTCATGTTTTTGTCCCTATCCTAGACGTTTTTCTACCTATTCAGCAGTTGATGTTACCTATGACCCTATCTACTATCGTTCCTGATGGCTATGTCAGAGGACCACAGGCCCTTCTACCATCACTTGCAAACAATGAGATGGATGACGCTCCCTTCCCACAGATGGATAATGCTCCCGACATCGGCATCATGGCAATCCCGACACCATACCTTCAGTACTTTGAGCCACCAGTCGAGATCCCATCGTACCCTGACACCACTGAGTCTTCATCCAATCCTTCCAATCACCTGAGTGAAAACTATGGATGGGTATCCTTTTCTTCCAAGATTAGTAGTGTCGGCAGCTGCGACGGCCTTAGGCAGTTACCTGATAGTCATATACCTATTGATGACAAGGACACTGATATGATGGAATCAGAGGACACTTATATGATGGATTCCAAGGACTCGCTATGACGACGATTCTGCTTGTGATCTCTTTGCGTGGGATGGGGTAGCCTAGTATAAGTTTATACTGCTCTAACATAGATTTTTGTTGTATAGCTATGGGCGGGTATTTAGGCTTTCTTTTGATGTATTTCATTTTTATGTATTTATGATGTATGTACTTAACATCTAACCTTGTACAAAGGCTTAATGCATATATATATATATATATATATATATATATATATATATATATATATATAATGATGTTTATTTCATGATCATGGTTCTTTATATAATGTCTCTTGGAATTACTAAACGGTTGCAAAAAATAAGTACGTATTAGTTTTGAACCAAGTCGACGCTCTAACAAATGAATTAAGAAATAATAAAATAAAATGAATGTATGTCTTATTTTAGTGGGTGTTACATTAAGACATGTAACATCCCAGGTGCTGACGAGGGCATAGAGTGATCGCCGGTGCAAAAGAGATGAGGCACGGACAAGGAGTGGCTCCTGGCAGGCTTCTAGCAAGAGGGGTATATGGATGAATCGAATACATACCAGAAAGAGAGGGATCCAGAGGGTGCGCAGGTATGGGACTGTACAATTGAGGATAGCTTAAAGGAATTAATAAGTGCTACCTATACCAACAAGATGCATCTACTTGTCGATAGCCCATCACTTAAGAACTCCACAGTTAAGCATGCTTAACTTAGAGCAATTTAGGGATGGTTGACCTATTGGGAAGTTTCCCAGGAAGCATATGAGCGAGGACAAAGCATGCTGAAAAGTCTTGTGTTGGTTTGTGAGGACAGTCACTCGTCCTGAAAGCGGTCAGGCGTTACAAAGTGGTATCAAAGCAAAACCTCTCTCCTAGTACAGTGTGGTTCGAGGACGAACCAAGCAGAAGTTGGTGGGCATGTAATATCCCGGATGCTGACGAGGGTGGGGAGTGGTCGTTGGTGCAAAAGAGATGAGGCACGGACAAGGAATGACTCCTAGCAGGTTTCCAGCAAGAGGGGTACATGGATGAATCGAATACACAAAAAAAAGAGAGGGATCCAGAGGCTGTGCAGGTATGGGACTGTACAGTTGAGGATAGCTTAAAGAAATTAATAAGTGTTACCTATACCAACAAGATGCATCTATTTTTTGGTAGCCCATCACTGAAGAACTCCACAGTTAAGCGTGCTTAACTTGGAGCAATTTAGGGATGGGTGACCTATTGTAAGTTTCCCAGGAAGCGTGTGAGTGAGGACAAAGCACGTTGAAAAGTCTTTTGTTGGTTTGTGGGGACAGTCACTCGTCCTGAAAGCAGCCAAGCGTTACATAGCTCATCAGAGAAGGTGGTGGCACACCAGCAAGGAACGTTGTTGTGAAACCTCCTTTTCCATCCCATTCTTCTTCTCTTTTCTTTATTTTTTAATTGTGTGTTTTTTGGTTACAAGTTTCAAGTGTTGTCATGGTTAGGTGATGCTTATGGTGGCTACCATGATTGAGGTGTGGTGGTTTGATGGTGGCTTGTGTTGCGGTTTAGGGTGAGTATTGATTATGTGATTTCAATTTATGATAATTATTAGGGATAAAGTTTGATGACTGTTATGTCAAAAAAATGTTTGATAACTATATTATGATTTATTTTTTTTGCATGAATCCATATAAATAGATGTGTAAGCTTTTTATTGGTTATTTTGAAAGTTACAAAAGGAAAGATAAACGTATAGAACTATTTAACATAAATCACAGTGAATGCTTCTAATAGGAGTCTATTAAACTTTAAATGAAAATCACTTATCCTATTCTCTTGTCCCATCCCTTATCCCTCCCAATAAAAATTTTCCACATCATTTAATGAGTCCACATCATCAATCTCATGAACATAAAACAACCCCTTTACCTAATGAACTCGTAGTAGCATGGTGGTGGCACGACTTCGGTGCAATGGTTGTGTAACATCCTAGGCACTGATGAGGGCATAAAGTGATCGCCAGTGCAAAAAAGATGATACACTAACAAAGAGCGGCTCCTGGTAGGCTTCCAGCAGGAAGGACACATGAATGAATCGAATGCATACTAGAATGAGAGGGATCCAAAGGCTATACAGGTATAGAACTATATAGTTGAAGATAGCTTAAAGGAATTAATAAGTGCTACCTATACTAACAAGATGCATTTACTTTTTGGTAGCCTATCTACTTTGGAGCAATTATGGGATAGGTGACCTCTTGAGAAGTTTCCTAGGAAGTGTATGAGTGAGGGTAAAGCACGTTGAAAAGTCTTGTGTTAATTTGTGGGGACAGTCATTGATCTTAAAAGTGGCCAGGTGTTATAGGTTGCATGGTGACATGGTGGGGAAAGGGGCGACGCGATGGGGGTATTGGGGAGGGAGTGGCAACGCGGTGAGGGTATTGGGGCAGTGTGGTGGTAAGGGAGAGGGGATGGGGTGATGCGACAACAGCGGGGATGGGATAAGGGGCGGCGTGATGGCAAGGGACGAGGGGGAGCGACTGTGGTGAAGGAGGGGAGGGGATGCGTCGATAGAGATGTGGTGGAGGAGAGAAGGAAAGGGAAAGAAACTAGGAAAATGGGGAAAAGGAGGGGACATGAGGAAATTATATTTAAACAAAAATAATAAATAAATTTAGAAATTATGTTGTTTTGCGTTGGCTTAAGTGGACAAAAAAGTAATTATTGCACTTCAAAAGTTGTGATTTAACTTCATGTAGTGTTTGCTAGACGATGCTAAAGTTGATATTTAAGTAACATTGATCTTGGTCGACGCTAATACAAAGCTGAATCATAATATTTTGATGTGTGTAACACCCCAAGGGCATTACCTTTACTATACTAGATTGCTAGGACATGGAAATTTTAAATATAAAGTGAACAAAGATTAAGTGGAAACTCAAACACAATTCTAATATAAAACTTGTTACAAACTCTTGGCACAAGGTGTTGTACACCACATAAAAGGTTGATGCATGAAACTAAACAAAATCCCATGCACTAGGATGTACAGAACTCAAACATCTTCTCCACTATCTACAAGTGGCTCCAAGCTCCTCCTTCTCAAGGATATCCATCGGCTAAACCTGAAAAAGACATAAACTGAAGGGAGTGAGATGAAATGTCTTAGTGAGTGCTATAGGGACACTAGGGACATATTGGCTCTTTTATCCTAGAAATCATTTTCTTATACTCTCATAATCTAACCTCTTACTAAACTCCTTCCCAAACTTTACCTTTTGTACTCATTTTCTTAACTATACCTAGCTTTGGGTTTAATACTCTTTAATAGGCCTAAGCCCCGGGTCTATTGACTTATACTACTCTCACACATTGGACAACTGTCGTTTCATTTCTAGGATGTGAACTTAACTCTTCCAATTCTTTTCCTAGACATCTCAATTCCTATGACACTGAGGGAGGGCTGGCCTTCCTTTCCTAAGCTATGTCCTCACTAAGCACATAGGTTCCCTCAATTAAGCTTAGCTTAACTCACCTATAACTAGGAATACACATCCACATATACCTAACAAGGTCATCAAAAATACCTCACATAGGCATTCACATCATATATCTTATAGTTTCATCTTGTATGATCCCTCCTGATCTCATACATATATTTCGCTCTGATCCGAGCGATCTATGGTCTTATACTTATATTCTACTCCAACTAAAGCAACCTATGGTCTTGTACTTATATTCCGCTCTGACTCGAGCAGTCTATAGTTTTATATTTATATTCTACTCCAACTCGAGTGGTTGGACCCCCTTCCATTGCCAAAGTGGTTCCTAAACTTTCCTTCTAAAGTCTTAAGTGTTTCTTTACATGGGGTTCATCGTTGTATGCATATAACACAACACAATTCACAATCATAAGAAAAATACTACAACTATGCAATCTTCCATACAAGCATAGCCATACATCAAATAATATCACACATATAAGGAAAATAATTAAGGAAAGCATCAGAAAATACAAATTTATCCTTGGAGTTGGAACAACTATCTGTTGTTCAGGGGGCCTTGCTTAGCGAGGGCCCTTGGTTGCTCAGTACCATTCCACTCCACTACTAAGCTAGCTCTCTAGAAGCACTCTTGGTCAAAGAGCCTAAGGTTGTACTCGGTGAATCTTTAAACTATTCTCTGGAATTACACTCTAGCTTAGTGAGGATCTGCCTCGCTTAGCGATAGGCCATTACATTACAAACCCAGAAACTCATACTTCTCGCCCAATGAGTCTCTCACTTGCTGAGCGAGTCCTCATCTCAAACCCAGAAATTCATACTTCATTGAGCGAGCCTGGTGCTCGCTTAGCAAGATCTAAGATTATATAGTTTGCAAACCTTCGCAAATCTGCATTCCCATGCCCATACGTGGCACCTAAATAGTCTGAAGCATACCAAGTCATTCCGAGACGCTTTTATTACCTTTCCAACTAAATAAATTTTCCAGTAAACTCTCTAATCATACGAATCTTTCACAAACACACAAATCTCCTTCTTAGGGTCCAAGAGGTGAGGAAGGGGGAAAACATACAATCAAATGGGTTGGGAAAGACAAGGGAAAGCACTTATCTCTAGGGGCTATCCGGATATGAGCTCTAGGGCCAATTCTCTGGTCTCTAGTCTTCTCTTCCTCCTCTTCTTCCTTCCTTTTATCTTCCTTCTTTTAATTTTGTCTTCTTCTCTCTCTCTTCCTTCCCTCTGCCTCGACCCATTTGAGCCTTAGGGTTCCATTTAAGGTCCTATTATCATATCCTTGTAAATCCGATCAATAAGGTAACTATTATTAATGCCTATGGGCATTCTAAACTATTAATTATATTCTCATTTTTGTTGTTCCAAAATTGGGGATGTTAGATTTCTTTCGTCCTTAAAAGATTTTCATCCTCGAAAATCGAAACCCAACTATATCCTTATTTTCCCATTCGTTTTTTTTTTTTTTTCAAGGTTCTGACAAATTATATTCTTGGAGGTTGTTTTTAACTAAAACAATTTCTAACTTAATTCTCCATCCCTCATCTTAACCCTTCCTAGAAAATTCATATTCCTAGGGTCATAATTGGTTCTTTAAGATCTAGGCTAAAACTAGGCTGGTATTTATCCTCATAAATGTCTTCGATCTATACTTTCATAGGTGTAGGGTTCTCCTTAATTATCATTTATAAGTATTTGGATTCCTCCATTGATCCATCCAAGGTTTCTATTAACCAAGTGTTCGATCACTCATAGTCTCATTCTATGGTTTCTTACAACAACCCTAATCTCTAGGTTCCCAAAACCTTTATTCTCTTTTGCTTCCCTTAGCTTGTTCAAGTTTATTTTACTCATGCCCTTTTAGGTTAACTTTAACTATAAAAGAGTGTTGGAGGAATATTTTTGGGTCAGACCAACTCCATACCCTCCCTGGTGGACTTTGTCTTATTTGTTAGGTACCTTCTTCCTTTTCAAGCCTAATCCTTAAACACAATCTCTAGGTTTAAGATAGTCTTTCGGTCTAGATGTCTATCCTCAGAGGTGCACAACATCAAAAGATTCACTCCTATCAACTACTGTTAAAAATGACATCCTATATTAGGTAGCCTCATTCCATCAACATGTTGTTCACTTCAAGGTTTTAGGTCTCTAAACGTCTCTATTGATTTCGACTTAAGGTTACTTTCCCTAGAGGTACTAGTGGGGTTTTCTCATTAATTGTGCCTATTACTACATTAGATCATATAGGGTAATGCTTTCTTTCATAAAGCCTAGGTCAACTAGAATCATAGATTGATATCTTTTCATCTTATGCCTACTACATTCTATTCTTTCATTATCTTCATGGCTTATAGGTTAAGGTTTCCAATTGGTTTTTTTTCCTCTTTCCTCAAAGGTTGCTAGCTTTTTTCCTCTTTCTTCCTTATTTGTCCTTCATTCAACCCTTAGGTTGAGGTGCTCCTTTTTCCTAGGTAAGGCTACTTCTCCTTCGTCACTAGGTTGGAGTCCTTAACTATCTCTCTATATCTTTTTTTAAGGGCATCTATTGAAAGCTCCTATCTACTGTGTTGATTGCTATATAGACTTGGCTAAAGTAAGGCCCTTCTTGTAGTGTCTAAGTTGTATGACAACCTATATCACCATCTCTTTGTTTTGGCTTAACTACAGTCTAATCCTTATGCCTAAGGTAAATTTGTGATAACCCTTTATTCCCATTCTTACTGGTTACACAAACTAAGGTCATTATTCCTTTATCTTATACCGACTACCTTCTATTTTTGTTTTCCAAGGTCAAAGTATGACTAGGTTTTAGCTCTCTTACTATCAATGACTTGACAACTTAGAAACTCACCAAGCAAGTAAACAACAAAAGACTACCTATCACATCACCACAAAACTCAGTAGGCTTGAAAACAAACCATTCTAAGTGCAACACAGTAACCAAGAAAGTGTACATGGGGCAAAGCATAGCAAGCAATCACACAAGCATGACCTTTTCTTGGAATTGTAAGAGCATTCTACTATTTTGGAAGGTCTCACTCAATGAGGGTCCTTGGCACTTAGTGCCGCTCCATGACTCTCCTAAAACACTTTTCTGGAAACTTTCTCACTCAGAGATTCTAAAGCCTCACTCAGCAAGACTGCACTACTACCTCCAACCTCTCTTTCTAGAGGTCCTCTCACTTAGCAAGTTCTAAGTCTTTCCCAACGAGTCTACACTTAGCTCTCTAAAACACTACTCACTTGGTGAGGAGGACACTTCACTTAGTGAGATACCACAAAGTTGAAACCTCATACCCATTCAAGGGTCATCACATCAAGCAGGGAAACATGCAAGGTAAAACATAGAGAAACTTGCTACACAACTAGAGAAACAAAACATTTCATTTTTAAGGAAGGTGCTTAAACAAACACACAAAGAAGGTTGGGTAAGGAATACCTACTGTAGGTCCATCATTCTCTTATGTTCTCCTAAAGCACAGGGTAGAAGGCTAGACTGTGACTAAGGGTGTTATGTCAATTAATTCCCACCTTTTCAAGTTAGGGCACTCTCTCACAAAATGTCCCAATGTTTGACACTGATAGCACACATTTTATCCCCATCAAACACACCCCTATGTGTTTCTTACCACACTTAGAGCATTCGTCAACTTTGGGGTTTTTTAAAGGTTGTGCTCCCTTACCCTTACTTATGTTTCTGTTCGGTCTCTCAAGTTAGTATGATCTGACTCTCCCTTTTTCTAGGGTTTTGCTTTCATTGCACACTCCTTACTTTTTCTTGAGGTTCCTCACGCCTTAAAAGGTATCTATCAAGGATTCTTTCTATCTCTCTCAGCCATAATCTCCCTTCAACGGGATTATAGCCTCTAAAAGATTATGGTCCACTCCTTTGGAATTCAACAAATCTCGAACTCTAGGTTCTTACAGCTAGCTCCCTTTGGGTATTCTCTACCCCATCTAAGGTTCTCTACTTAAGGTTAGGTGGATTGGTTGAGTTTAGTTCTAAGGGGTTTAAGGATGATTGTCCATTATCTTGGTTTTCCCCTGCCATACTTCCTAGTTTGCAATGCACAAAGTATTGGGGTGATCAGTCTCAATATTCCATGACAAAGCAATTAGGATTGATGGTATAACAAATAACCCAGAACACTCATTCTAAGGCAACTAAACTAATCCACAGTCTGATTTGAATCGAACTGCTCTGATACCAAAATGTAACACCCTAAAGGCATTACATTTACTATGCTTAGATTGCTAGGACAAGAAAATTTTGAATATAAAGTCATTAGAGATTAAACAAAAACTTAAACATAATTCTAATATAAAACTTGTTACAAATTCTTGGCACAAGGTATTGTACATCACATAAAAGGAAGATACATGAAACTAAACAAAAATCCCATCCAACTAAACACAAATCCCATGCACTGGGATGTATAGAACTCAAACGTATTCTCCATTCTCTATAAGCAGCTCCAAGCTCATCCTTCTCAAGGATATCCATCGGTTGAACCTAAAAAAGACATAAACTAAAGGGAGTGAGACAAAATGTCTCAGTGAGTGTTATAGGGACATTAGGGACACACTGGCTTTTTTATCATAGAGATCCTTTTCTTATACTCTCACGATCTAACCTCTTACTAATCCCCTCCCAAACTTTACCTTTTGTACTCATTTTCTTAACTATAACCAACTTTGGGTTTAATACTCTTTAATAACTCTTCCTATTCTTTTCCTAGACATCTCAATTCCTATGACACTAAGGGAGGATTGGCCTTCCTTTCCTTATCTTTCTCTTTACTTACCTTTTCAGGACTTATATATGAACTTTTCTTAGGGCAAACCTCTTGCATACCCATTGGGTAGCAGCTTTCATAAACTACGTCCTCACTAAGCACAAAGGTTCCCTTGATTTAGCTTAACTTAACTCACCTATAACTAGGCATACACATCAATATATACCCAATAGGGTCATCAAACATGCCTCACATAGGCAGTCACATCATACTTCTTAGAGTTTCATCTTGTAGATTCCCTCCTAATCTTGTACTTATATCCCACTCCAACTCGAGAAGCTTATGATCTCATACTTATATTTCGCTCTAACTCGAGTGGCCTATGGTCTCGTATTTATATTCTGTTTTGACCCGAGCAATCTATGGTCTCGTACTTATATTTTGCTCCGACCTGAGCTATCTATGGTGTCGTGCTTATATTCTGCTCCAACCCAAGCGGTTGGAACCCCTTCCGTTGTCAAAGTGGTTCTTGAACTTTCCTTCTAAAGTCTTAAGTGTTTCCTTACACGGGGTTCATCGTTGTACGTTCACAGCACAACACAATCCATAATCATAAGAAAAATACTACAATTACACAATCATCCATACAAACATAGCAATACATCAAATAATGTCACACATACAAGGAAGACAATTAAGGAAAGCATTAAACAATACAACTTTTTCCTTGGAGCTGGAACAGTTATCTGTTGTCCAGAAGGTCTCGCTTCGTGAGGGCCCTTGGTCGCTTAGCGCCACTTTACTCCATTGCTAGACTAGCTTTCTAGAAGCACTCTCGCTCAGGGAGCCTAAGGTCTCACTCAACAAATCCTAATATTGTTTTCTAGAATTCTACTCTCACTTAGCGAGGATCTACCTTACTCTACTAGGTTGCAAACCTAGAAAATTGTGCTTCTTGCCTAATGAGTTTCCCACTCATTGAGCAAGCCCTCATCTTGAACCCAGAAATTCATACTTCACTAAGCGAGCCTGGTGCTCTCTTAGTGAGATCTAAGATTCTACAGTTTGTAGTCCTTTGTGAATCTACATTCCCATGCCAATATGTGGCACCTAAATAGTCCAAAGCATACCAAATCATTCCTAGACGCTTTTATTATCTTTCTAACCCAATAAATTTCCCAATAAACTCCTCAATCATACAAATCTCTCACAAACCCACAAATCTCCTTCCTAGGGTTCAAGAGGGGAGGAAGGGGGAGAACATACAAACAAAGGGGTTGGGAAAGACAAGGGGAAAGCACTCACCTTTATGGGCTATCCGGATCTGAGCTTTAGGGTCGGTTCTTTGGTCTCTAGTCTTCTCCTCATCTTCTTCTTCCTTTCTTTTCTTTTTCTTCTTTTCTATGTTTTCCTTCTCTCTCTTATAACTGTGTGTGTGAGGGCTCTAGTGGGATTCGACTCATTTGGGGCTCAGGTTCTATTTAGGGTCCTATTATCTTCTCCCTGTAAATCTTAACAATAATATAACTATTATTAATACATATGAACATTCTAAACCATTAATTATATTCTTGTTTTTGTTGTCCCGAAATTGGGGATGTTATAATGTGCATGTATTAAATTTTGCTTCCACTAGGTCGACACTAAGATGAATCTAAATTAAATTGCCAAATGTAGTGTCTGCTTAGTAGCGGATCGATCGATGCTAAATTCAAAATAGCAATGGTTACAACCACTACTAATTATTTTTATATTTTTATAAAAAATAAAAAAATAATATCAAAACGTTTCCATTGCTTAGCGTTGGTTAGGCTGACTTTGATAACATTGGTATCAGGACTGACACTATCTTGTGAATGCTATTTCAATTTTTTTTTTTTTTTTCTAGTGATAGCTTGAATTAGCTTGTTTAATTAATTCATATCTTGATATATTTTTTTTTTCTTTTATCAAATCTTTTTATCGAATATTTTTATGTTTATTAGTTTAATAATTAACAAACATTTTTGTATTGAAAAGGAAACAAGTAAAAATAAGAAGACTAATTTAGTGGATAAGAAACTTATTATGAGCAATTTTGTGGGTTCCCAAGGGCCATGTTTAAAGTGTTTTCAATTTTAGTGGATGTGATATTAAATGTTGTATAATTCTGTTTGATATGCTTACATGCACGAAGAGGAAGATAGGAAAATTAAATGATGATATATAACCTTGAATTCATTATTATAGATACTGAAGATTTATGTTAATATGAAATGAAAACGAAACATAAATTTCTTAGTTCTTATGAATTCTTTATACTACTTAGGCAGAGTTGATCCTTGCAGAATCAAGAAACCTTTTTTGCTTCATGAGCATCATTTTCAAAGAAGTTCATGTAATATGATAAATCTACAATATATGTAGATTTATAGAGCAGTTTTAATATATTTTAATGCATTAATTTGGTAAATTTTGTGAGAAAACAACTCATATGTATATAATTTCTTGTGGTTCGTGTTTTAAATGATTTAAATGGAAAAAGTGCATGAATACACTAATTTTGTTAGTTTTTTAATGTAGGTAAAATAAGCACTAGTGAGAAGCTTCAAATTGTTGATCGGACTTCGACCTTTTCTGCTTGATTGGGTCATAACTTGGACTATAGGAATGTGCTTGAAGTGATCTTGGTCTATATGGAAAGCTTAAACATATATCTACATTTTTCATGAAGAGAGTTCGACGAGATTCATCATGGATCATAGAGAAATTGAAGCTTGAAGTTGAAATTGAAGTGCTGTCCCGACAGCACTGACATAGGTGCATTGTTTTGAGCATATTTTGAGTTGTAAATATCAAAACAACATGAGACTAGTGCCATATTTTCAAGGAAAAAATTATCTACAATTTTTATGAAGACACTAAAGGTCAGTTCTGCCTGTATCGCTCTCAGCAGACACAAAAACGAACCTGTATTGCTTGGCCCCTCAGCATGAATGAAATTCGATCAGCGCAGAACAATAGCCACGCGCGGGCGCTCAGCGTGGAGATGCAGTACCGCACTCACGCTCAGCGTAAAACTACACCTGCTCAGCATGCCTGGTTTTTTCCCCTCTTCATGTTAACGCTCAGCGTATATAAGCCACGCTCAGCATGTTCGAGTAACTTGAAAAAACTTCCATGGGCCTCTTGCGCGAAAATAAGAAAAACCTATTCTGGAATTTGTTTTAAAAAGAAGAAGGAAGTCCCTTTAGAGACATTCTTTTGACTACTCTGAGGACAGGAAGTGAAGGAGAATTTGAAGACTCATCTTAAAACCTTAAATCTTAGGACTTCGGGTTTGATTTCTAAGGTTTATGGCTGTTTTATCTTATTGCTTTTATCTTGGATTTGTTTTGGACAACTCTGAGTTTCTAAGCCCTTTTTTTGGTTAGGTTAGGATAAACCGTAATTTGATTACTTTGTAATTTTTTTTTCCTTTTGAACCTTCAATTATTAATGCAATACAATTGTTGAATTTTTGCGTAATGCTTTTTCTATGCTTGACACCCATTTGAAATTGATCCGTAATTTGAACTTTGTAATTGGAAAATTGGGGTTTAAACTATTCCAATTTAGCAACCATATAATTCTTGAACCTACGGATAGGAAGGGAAATTGTATGCCTTCGCGTAAATTTCTTATTCTTAATGCTTGTAACTAAGTTTGTTCACCTAAGGGATTAGGGTGCGAAATTAGGAGCAAAGGGTTTATCACCTAAGGAATTAGGGGTAAATTAATTTAGGGAAATTGGGGGTTAATTGTTTAATACAAATGGGTTTAGAAGGGAAAGAAATTGCATTGGGAGAAAATTACTGGAAATTCTGAAACCTAACTGTTTTATTCATTGATTTTCTAAGCATCGTTTGAGTTGCATTCTCAATTTATTTCTGCTCTTTAATTCTTAAAATCACAAAAAATCTGATTCTTCTTTTAACTCATAATACGCAAGCAATTTTTAGTTGAATTGAGGTTAAAATCACAATCCTAATGAAGACAATACTTTATTTTTACTTTATTACTTTTACGACCGATACACTTGTCATGATCTTAACATAATCTT